>OX411306.1:180295467-180806016 GCA_948150685.1 Rhaphigaster nebulosa
AACAGAGGGATGTATATTTTGTATAATTAGGAAAGCATTCCGTGTAAAAATAACAGACTTATTTTCTTTCCTTCAACATTAAAATAAACAGAGACGATAGAACTAAAGTTGATAATGAGGTATTCCTGATGACCGAGAAACGCAATTAATAACACCATCCCTAGAATGTCATATTGACGGCTTAGGTGAATTTTAATAATCAATAAGCCGATAGTGTAAGTTCGAAATTACCTTAATCCGTTAATAAAAATATACATTTAATATGTTTTTCTGCTTCAATTGTATACACCAGAGTTGACAAATGTTTACAAAATAAACTTCATTTCCATCAAAAATCACTGGCGTTCATGAATAAAATAATGGAAAAATCCTATATTGGGCGTGGAATATTGCAATTTAGTGGACTCTTTCTGTCCCATATAGTACAGTCATCAAAGGACCGGTATAAGGGGTCTCGGCGGAAAGTTTGAAAGAAGTTCTGAAAACTTCCTCATTTGTATTTTTAGGGTACTGATTTCGAATTTCAACTTCGTTACCTAGAATTTTTTCCAAAAGCAGAAATTTGCTTATAACTTGAAAATCTTGTATTATTCGAATAAATTTTAATATTCATTTTGCACTAAATTGGGAGCGGAGTAGTTCAGTGGTAAGGCACTAAGTTACAATGCTCCCGGTCCCGGGTTCGAGACCGGCTGTGGCAGATAATTATTTATTCTATTATCGGCCATGGATCGACCCTGTGGCATCGGAAGACCCTCCTGGGGACCGCCCAGCCTCTACAAAATGGGTACTCTTAATTTGGGGAAAATTCTGGCGGTAGAGCGTGATCCCGGCCAAATCACCTCCTTGCACAACCGTTGGCCTAGAGACAGTACGGTCCTTAACAAGTACTGAACCCAAGACACTTCATGGGTTGTAGTGGCACCCCATTTTTTTTTTTTTTTTTTGCACTAAATTAAAGAAGAAAAATTACCTACAATCTTGATTCTAATGATTATTTTGTTTGGCCACAGCGTTTTGAAGCGAGCGCAGGTCGAAGTTATGAGGCAGAATGTCTGAATTAATTTTTGAGCAAGGGGTCCAGGTTGAAAGTTCATGTTGAAACAATTTTTTGGGGCGCTGATTGCGAATTTCAACTTCGTTACCTCCCAGAAATTGGTCCAAATTTTTCGTGGAAATAAAAATAAATAAATAATTAATTTCTACATTCTCTCTTAAATAAATCACCATTTTGAACATTTGTTAAAGGATACAGACTGTTGAATCTCTTAAATTCATTTAAGATTAACAAAGGGTATATATAATAATGTATTATTTTGAAACAATCGTTTTCTTATAGCAGTTATTAATTGCTATTTAGTATTTCAATTAATTTAATGAATTAATGAATTATCAATTAATGAATTATTTAATGAATTAATTAATTAATTCAATGAATTTGCATATTATATATATATATATATATATATATATATATATATATATATATATATATATATATATATATATATATATATATATATATATAATATGCAAATTCATTGAATTAATTAATTTATTCATTTGATAATTCATTAATTATCAACATAGGATTATATATACATAGGATTTTGGAAAACTGTCAAATCTCTGAGACCAGATACATTTGTCGCAAACGAAATAGATATTGACAATTGGACACAATATTATAGCTCATTATATGTAGAGAAAACTTCAGTTGACTCTCTATTCTTTTCCGTTACACATCCATTTCTAGACCGACCATTTTCAACTGAGGAACTTCAGTACTATTTTCACCGCAGCAAACGAAACAAATCCTCTGGACCTGATAAAATGACATATGAAGTATTTAAAAACATGACACCACAGTGGGAAGTTACGTTTACGCTGTGTTCGTGGACTTTAGAAAGGCATTCAACTCTATAAATCAGAACCTTCTGTGGCAAAAGTTGTTTTCAATAGGCATTAGTGGAAAAATAATTAGAATTGTGAAAAAATTGTACGACAAAGACATAGTGCAAATCAGTTTCAATGGTAACTATTCTGAGGACATAGATGTCACGTTAGGGCTTTTACAGGGGGGAAGTCTTAGTCCTGTTCTTTTTATTTTGTTTATATAAGATATAGTAAACTTTTTTTGGAACAGAGGAACAACTGGTGTCCCTGTTAGCAGCGAACGTGAAGTATCAATGCTCTTGCTGATGATATAGTCCTACTCAGCGAATCTTGGCACAGTGCACATAAAAAACTTAAAATATTAGAATTATACTGTATGCAAAATTCTTTAACTCTGAACCCGGAAAGTCAAAAATCTTAGCGTTCCACAAGTCACCAAGAAGTAAAAAACTGAAACCACTATAATGGAGTAACGTGAAGTTAGAATATACCAAATCATATATCTATCTATCTTGGAGTTCCTTTTCTATCATCAGCAAAGTTTTCCCAAACGGCAGAACACTTTGTTTAACGGTCAACAGTAGCAAGTGCAAAAGTGAAAGATATCCTACGACGGGGAAAAGTGACACCTGGCATCAAAACTAGCCCTCTTTGACGGCGTTGTCTCTTCAACTCTCTTCTACGCAGCTCAGAACTGGAGCTTAAATTATTTGGAATTTTTCGAAACCGTACAAATCAAGTTTTTGCCGTATCTTGCCGTATATTTCCGTATCCGTATATTTCTGGCCTAAAACTACGCCCAACTATTTAATACGCCTAGAAACAGGTCGTCTCCCACTTCCTGTGATAGTCTTTAAGAAACTTCTTAATTTCTGCATAAAAATCCTTTCATTACCTGGGGATAGATTACCACGTCAATGCTTTAACAGACTTTTAACCTTGGATAACAGAAAACAAGACTTCAGCTCAAATTGGGTATCACATGTTAAGAGAATAGCATCCATGAACAATGCACTGGAGTTTTTTGCAGATTTGTCAACCGAAAACAAATTAATAGCAAACAAAAGTACAATTATTGAAAGAGTGGAAAATAATGTGTTCTCTACTGATATAAACCGGGCACTGACCTCAACCCACAACCCCGTTTATAGAAGCATTTGCAACTTCACATATCCTCAACCAGAAGAATATCTGTAACACAGTTTAAATATCCAAAAATATCCAACCAGCCATAAGCCAGTTGAGAGTCGCAGGCACTGCATACTTGCAGATTCCTCTGCAAAATAAGCGCCTGATCTTCAAGCTTTATGAACCATGCAAACTTTGTCAGAAACCTATCGAAGACACTCTGAAGCATTTTCTTTTGCACTGTTCCTCTTGTGATTCATACAGAGAACAATTTTTGAAGGAGTATATGTCTGAAAACGATGAACTTTCTTCACTAGAAAACATCTTAAATTATAATAGTATAAATAAAATCAAGCATGCATTTCTGTTCCTCGCATCAGTCTTCAATAACTTCCAATCTTGTACAGTTTAGCCGGCTCGATACTTATTGATGAGGCCTTACCTTGTTGTGATATTTGATTTCAAGTGATGATATGCAGATAAAGTGATAAACTCTAACATATAGATATCATTTATTATTTTAATATTATTAAAATTTTTTTTTTATTCTATTGTAAGCGTGTGAATACTTTATATATATATATATATATATATATATATATATATATATATATATATATATATATATATATATCTTGTATCAACTATATTTTTGATGACTGAAGTATGTGTATATTTATCTCTTTTTTCTTTCACAAATATTTATTTTTTTAAAGGGAAATTCTGTGTGTGTGTATATATATATGTATACATTTTTGTAATGCTTTATTGTCATAAATATTATTTAATGTATCACCCCATAGGCCAATGCCAAGATAATGTAACAAGCATGTATTGCTTTATACAATAAATTATCTATCTATCTATATATATATATATATATATATATATATATATATATATATATATATATATATATATATATATGTATATATATATATATATATATATATATATATGTATATGTAATTTGAAATTCGAATTTTATCTGAATCCCAGTTCCTATATCACGGTCCAAATAATACCAATGTGGATGAAGAGGCCAATTTAATGGCTTTCATGTCCGTGCTCTGTTTAATATCTTGTGATTTTTTATTTCTTTAGAACATTCATTGCGACCATCCATCATTGTTACTTTTTCTTCACTGGCTGTCAATTTCGCTCCGCCATCGTTATACCTCATCCATCACCATTTCTTAAACTTTAAAGCAGATTTGTCTTTTTCCTAGTTTCTCGAAATTCGCTATTGACAGCGCTTTGCGTTGAATCATCAAAATACAACAGTAAACATAATAAATAAATAACAATTTGAAGCTCGGTAAATATATCAAGTATTTATTATACGGATAAAAATACTTATAAATTAAAGACTTCATTTTCTTCCACCCATTTGCTTTTCAGCGTGAAGATGTTTCTAGCCATTTGTGCTATGCGTCTCTTTTCCTGGTCTTCCCTCTGCGTCTCTCTATTCGTTTTATGTGGCTGATACAGGAGGTTCTTGGCCGACCTCTTGATTTTATTCCTACTGGTCTCGCCTCCTTGGTTATAATCGGGTCTTTGTGGCGGTCCGTGCGTTAGGCATGTCCACACCACCTCAGTTGCCTCTTCTCCAGAGTTTCCGTCAACAGGTGTAAATTCCCTAGTCTCTTCCCTAATCCTGTATTCCCGGACAGGACTGCTTTATATTTAATCATCAAATTACAACTGTAAACGAAATATATTAATAAACATTTGGAGCTCGATAAATATATCGAGTATTTATTATTCGGAAATAAATACAGCTTATAAATTAAACACATATGTGATAAACAGTAACATTTTAGGTTATTGATTCAAAGTTTGAACCACTATCCAAACGACTAAATTGAGAATTACAAGTAACATGATAAAACGTTTGGACAGTAGAAAATATATTTTATTAACTAATACACAACTATTGACCCAGGAATGGTGTAAGAGTTTCTTAGATTCTATTATGATGGTAGAGTGAGGATAGGAGGTTGGAAATAAAAACTCGAAATGATCCGATGATGCAGGAGGTAGCGGGGCAGAGAGGGACGTGAGCAGGCTTCCAAGAGGAGGACTCTTTGATTGGCTGATCGATGCCGACTCTCCCGGATCAGGTAGTCATTTTTCCTTTGAGCAACCTGTTTTTTTTATAACATCCTCTATATCACTTATTACTCCTTTCACAACTTTGGAGGATTTCTTAATCAAGGCAGTAGCCTATTTCATTCGTTGGTTTTGTTTGTCACGTTTCCAAATGGGCAAATATACTTCCATTCTTACTCTAATATTTTTTGGAATTACATTAAGTTCAGTGGAGCTTCTAATAGTGGAAATGGACTGTATTAAAAATATGACTGTAATAATAAATGTGTTAGTGGAAGACGATATCTTCTCGTCTTCCACTAACGTATTTGTGACGGGACCTTAAAACCTGCCTTCCAGCCTTCCTGCAGCCACAGTTTCTGAGCAAGTTTTTGTGCACATATATGTATTAAACAGTGCGTCTCCAGCTTGAGTAATGCTGAGAGGACCAGAAGATGGTGATTGATTCGAGACCATTTCTCGATCTCTTTCAATCCCACTCTTTCGCCCATTTCTCCACCTTGAAGCTGGTATGCACTCTAGAAATAATTTTAGTGGCTACTGAGGGTTGTAATGCTTCTACCTTGGACGAGCCCCTGAACGTTGACCGACCTCTTCTCTGATATAAATATGAGATGGTTTAAATAGGGCGCCGTACAGTATCGATATAATGAAACCAGGATACGTTCCCCTTCTTGTGCAAGGCTCCTGTGATTTTGGAAAAACACTTATAACTGAAGCTAGATTATTGGAAAGAAATTTCAAAAAGTTCAATTTACCATGATTGGAAAAGGTCGAAGATGTACCATAGTCACTTATGGCATGTAAGAACATGACAATATGATGTTCGACGTTGTAAAAGAACAAGCGGGGAAAAAAATGGAGATTTTGAGTGAAAAAGGTTCGTAAGCCATATTTCTTTCATCTCTCCTAGAGAAATATAACATTTTTTTTGTATTTCTCCATTTTTTTTCGTTTCAAACCATTTTGACTCGAAATCTCAGTTTTTTTCTATTAGAGCTTCCGCCTTTCTGCCTTGACAACATCAATATGCTCTTAAATTGTTTGGTTATTAACAGCGTGCATTGGAAATTACGTTGCAAGACGAAAGTTCTGGCTTCCTAGTTTCATGAAGTAGACATTTTCGTCGTTGCAGAGACAGTGAGATTGATTACCAGTTCGACCTCAGTTTTTTTTTCTTATTCTTTTAAACCATTTGCTCCGCTGACTGACCTACTGTTTGGACAACAGAGGCAATCTCCTAACAAGTTTGACAGAGATATGAGCTCAGTGGAGAAGCCACTTTTCTGAGCTTCTGACAAAAGATGGTCAATGATGTCGATGAAATATCTCCTGGAGTTGGATCATCAACGGAAGAAGAACCACCTGACGAGAAAGAAATAATAGATGCCCTTGATAAGCTCAAGAACCATAAGACCCCTGGCTATGATGGAATTTCTGCAGAGCTCCTTTAATATGGATGAAGTGAGGTGGTGAAGGCCCTTCAGAATCTACCCCAGACTGTGTGGATAGAAGAGGTCTGTAATGGACTCTCTGGATGGAGTAGGTCTATATTTCACCTGTTACATAAAAAGGGTGACCGCCTAGAATGCACCGACTACAGAAGGAATATCATTATTGCCCACTGGTTGTAAAATCTTTTCAAACATCTCCAGCGCCTCCTACCGAAATGCTGATAAGTTATAGGACCATACCAGAACGGCTTCAGACGTGGTAAATCCATTACTGACCAAAGTTTCAGCCTGAGGACCATCTTGGAGAGAGGGCGCGAATACAAGATCAAGACACATCACCTCTTCGTCGACTTCAAGTCGGCATATGATAGTCAATATGGAAGAACTCTATCGAGCCATGGAAGATTTGCAGATTCCAGGGAAGCTTGTACGATGAAAACAGTCATGTGCTCAGTCCGGGTTGGTGCAGATTTATCAGAAGAGTTCGATGTTTCAGGAGGGTTAAGGCAAACGGATGCCCTAGCGTACCTCCTTTTTAAAAACGCCCTAGAAAAAGCAGTGAGGGACTCCGGTATTCAGGTCGGAGGCACCATTTTTAATCGCTTGGTTCAACTTTTAGCTTACGCCGATGATATAGACATCGCTGGACGCTCCTTTCAGGCAGTTAAGGAGGTTTTCTTAGCATTAGTGGTACCGGCCAGGAGACTCGGGCTTGAAGTAAACAAGGCGAAAATATATAATATATAAAGGATATCTTGTAACAGGAGAAGTGCTTGATCCGAATGAGACTGTAGCCTTTGGAGAGGTTCAAGATTTTGTGTACCTGGGCTCCTTGGTGATCGAAGATAATGACGGGAGAGCTGAGATGAAGAGGAGAATCGTCTCTACCAACCGATGTTATTTTGGGCTAAGAAAACAGATCATCGGGCTAAGAAAATAGTCTCTCTAGACTCCATATGTATGGGACCCTGATTCGTCCTGTTCTGCTATATGGCTCAGAAACTTGGACTCTGACAAAAGCCAATGAACAAGATATCCTTATCTTCGAAAGAAAGATTCTCCGAAGGATGTTTGGTGGAGTGTTCGTGGATGGGATTTGGGGAAGACGGACTAACCAGGAAGTATACCAAGCATTTATAGAGCCTAATATCGTCCAGATTTTAAAATTAGGCCGTTTGCGATGGGCGGGACATCTACCATGAACGGTAGAAAATGAAATACCGAAGAGAATGCTTCCTGAGCCGCTCCATTGGACCAGGAAAAGAGGCAGAACCAAGCTGAGGTGGATTGTAGTAACGGACTCGAGGGACATCCTTGGTATCAGAAATTCCGGATGACAGCTGCACAGGATCGTGACGATTGGTGGAGGCGGTTGGTGGAGGTCTACATTCCTCATCGGGTGGATGCACCGCAAAAATAATAATAATAATTCCATTTTCAGGGCTTTAATTGCTAAATCGGCAGATTTTTTTTTCTAACAAAAATAGTTTCTTTTTGTATTTAACGCCAAATGGTTTTTATATCTAGTATTTCATATTTATTTATAATAAAAAAAAATTAATTTTGAGATCATCCCGTTTCTCTGCCGAATCCAGTAAAAAGCAAGTAAAGTTTTAGCAAATAAAGGAGTTTGTACTTCTAAATTAACAGAAACAGTTTTAACTGATAATTTAAAATTGTAATTTAGATAATCCATTTTTAACTAATATCATTCATAAAATAGTGAAACCCTGGATCGAAAGGTATTTTATATATAAGTAATTACAAGCCTAAATCATATATCCGCTGTACAATTATTTAAAGTTATCGTATTTGTTTTTGGTAGAATGTGATCGACCAAGAATGATTCTTTTAAAAAGTATTTTTTGGTCATTTGTTATTTGTTTAGGTTAATTAAACAGCAATTTATAAGGAAAACATAATGGATTGATCTCAATTTAATCAATTACCAATAGGTGATTGAATGTTTGTCGTAAGATAATTGTGGCTCATTGAAACTCTGACCCGTTTCCCAGGCCACCAACATTTGGAATATCCGCCTCCATCAGACTACTGTTGTTTACTGTATAACAGGAAATTGTTCACTCCGTAGCAAAATCCGTTACCATTCTATATAAAATTACCGTCATTGTAAAAATTGGGAGTCCCTTTCCCACTTCTTTGCCATATTTTCTAGTTCAAAATAGATGTAAAGTAAATCTTTAAAATGGAGATCTGCATCTTTGTTTGATCTCGCTGTCATTTTTGATTTTATGATTAAATTTTGATGGACTAGTTTAGGAAATAAGTGAACTGTAAGAGACTGTATAAAAACATAAATGAAAATAATTGGTGCTTTTCTGTAAATCAAAGCACTATTTAAATTAATTATCATTACACTGGTAAATTTCAATTAGCTCACATTTACAACTAATTTTTAATGGTTTTATCGGTTCCATGCTCCTTCCGTTGCTGCTTCTCTTCCGTCGATCGGTCCTACGGGTTTTAGGAACTGAACCGTTGAAAAATATATTTTTGTTCCTGTACACTATAGTGGGTTTAACTAGTGCCGAACCACCATTTTATAATGAATCCTAATCTGAACTAGAAATATAGTTCTTGATGTGGCTGGTTGATGTCACCATTGTTAAGCGCATTATTTTTATGTAACGGGAACAATCTTTGCCTTATAATAAACCCGATATAGGTTTTATTGGTATAACTAAAAATGTACAGGAGCTCAAGATTAAAGAATTAGCAAATCTCTTATAAAAAACATCTGCCAAAATTGCTCAAACATGTTTTCGCTTAAAATTGCAGAACTAGCAATTGTAGAAATTAGGCGAATCATTTTGAAAAGAATCTTTATAAAACATTAGCTGCTAAAATATAACGTGGCCTCTCCGGAAGAATAATGAGGCAACCGCATAAATCGTTTAAAATGGAATTAGTATTTCATTGTTGTCAGAAATAGGTAACGCTTGAGGGGAAAAAAGACTTAGCTGTAGATGTAGTTCATTAGTTGCGTCATTGGGGCATTGGGAATTTAAGTTCGCTGGAGCGATATCAGAAGGCGTACATGCCTTATGACTGGCAAACCCCGTTCTTGTATGTTTAAAATAAAAGGAATTATTTATATTCGTGAACGTGAGTTAAGAAAACGCCATCATGTTAATATACATTTATTGAGTAATAAATTAAGCTGTTGTTCCTTAAGGGGCAATTAACGTTAGTATTTGTTAGTGGCTTAATCCAATTAGGATCAATTAACTTAACTTATGGTACTGGTCAACAGATTTGGGGGGTTAGGTCTCATATTATACTTGAAATAGTGCCCTATCTGAGACATCGACTAGCGTCCTCTTCGTCTCGTTATCTCCGTCCAATACAATAATCAGCGAATGCCGTCTCCTCGTACGTCTGTCTCTCATGGCAGCTGTTTGGCTAGTGGAGGGAGAGCAGCCTGTAGTAGCGACAAGTTCTCGTGAAGTCAGACAAGCCATATGAGAACGGAAAATATCATAGTAGATAGCTGCAGAATAAACAAAATATTATAAGTTGCTATGAAGTGGCGAAGCACACCGCCCACCTTGCCCATCCCAAGCTCATCAGCTGTCGATAATCCTGGGCACTGAAGATGAGTGCGCAATGTCGCAAGGAAGAGTATATTCCCCGCCGACTATCTTACCGAGCAACGTAGGCAACATGTAGACATGACCATGTCCGGGAGCCTTGGTGGGAGCACCTGTGATGAGGGCGGATAAAGGTCAACGCTAACGAGCATGTCCGCATGGACCCGGGGAATCCGAGTGGCCGGTCAGCCAGAACGTGGTGATCCAACTTTGTCATTACATTGGCTGGAACGGGGCGCCTGGGCAGATACGTGATGCGTTCGACCACCAGAGCGCGGACCTTGAAGTTCGTTTCATCGTTAATGGTGGAACGCAGCCTACACGTAATCCATCCCTTAATGTCATCGACGAAAACGACTCCTAAGCCCGTGATTCTCCTAACAAAAGGCTTTATCGGGAAGCCAATTCAGTGGTGATAAACGTATGTTGGCTGCCGGAGTCAAGCAGCCAACGTGCAGTCAACGCAAACGTGCTGCGAAGAACGTCGAGAATCGGCTATAACGGCGCACGGAGTGACCATAAAGGTTTCGGAACGAGGGTCGGACGGGTCGCGAAGATGTCCCACGGAATCGCCTGGCCTTGGAGAAGTTCTAGCGGAAGGAGAATCGGATGGATGTTCCGCATGAAGCACGCTGTGGTGTTTGGCGTTGCAGAACGTATACGTGAACGTCAACGGGCACTGTGAGACCCGATGGCCCGATCTCAGACAGTTCGGACACTTGGGACAGTTGGGAAGGGTCCTTGCCAGGGGATGCAGACTTTCTGCGCGGAGGCCCGCCGTGCGTCTGGTGACGTCCCAAGTTACTCTGTGAGTCCTTGGTCGGGTTCTTATGCCGCGGTGAACACCTGGCTGGGTCTGGATTTCCACACGAAGCATTAGAATGCGGCTGCATCTAGACTTCGTGAGACAGCTTGCAGGTCATTAGTTTCTGTCTCACGAATGCGATGACCGCGTCCGCGGAATGGAACTCGTTGCTCGCATGAGAGAGCTCGAAATGCCGCCTAGTGGCAGGATCCAATGCTCGGAGGGCCAAAGTAGAGAATATAACGTTAGCCCCGTACTCCAGGGTCGAACCACGAAATGATTAAATGCCTTCGCCATCTTCGGCCAAGTAAGCTGAATATTTAGCATATTCACCGCCGGATGAGGGGCATTAGAGGTTTACAAACTTTGCAAGTATTTCGATGCGAGGACGCGTGGGTTGTCATACTGTCGCATCAGAGCGTCCCAACCCAGTTGGTAAGGGCTGGCATCAAAATTGAGTCCTGCCAAAAGCGAGGTGGATTCACCTACTAGTGCATTTTTCAGATAGTGCATCTTGGTCACACGCGATAAGTGCGTATTATTATGCACCAGAGAGACGAACGTGTCCCGAAAATGCGTCCAGGAGGAGAGTTCGCTGTTGAAGACTGGGACCTGAATGCCGGAAAGCTAGTAGGGATAAGTAGGAGCGGCCGAGCTGGGTTTTGCATTATGAGAAGCCGATCTACGCTGGGACTTAAGTTTGCGGTAGCGAACCTCGACCCGTCTCAATTCGCTTCGAATGGCGTCCTGACTAATTTCCCAATCAGCTGGGAATCTAGAAGCTCCCTGGGAATAATAGAGGGATCCAACTCTTCCCAAACGCTCTCATATTTAGGTCATAGTTTCTTACACTCGTCATAGTCTACCTCAAAGTTGATGAACGCGTGATCATCAACGTCCGTGGCATCAGCGAGAGAACCGAATCTGAATTAAGGGGTAGAGGCGAAGTCAGCCAAATTGAAATTCTGGCCCCTGTGGTATAGAGCCTGTATTCTTATGCCTTAAATCGTTTTTAGCAAAAGCAATTTAGTTTTTTTGGTCTCCTATAAAATTCCATTTTTTGCAGTTGTCATTGTTCTATCGGGGCGGCGCACAGTTGTTGAAAGGCGGAAAAAATATATTTTTTCTAGGTATAGGAAAAATCATTTTGTTTTCACTATTGATTAATCGAATAGTTACCTAAAATATTTTACCTATTTAATGGGAAATATTTTAATTTTGTTATGGGCATAAATTTTATTCAAAATTTCGGCATGTCCAAATGTTTTTTCGCGGTTTTTAAAGTTTGGTGCACCTCTACAGCCCCTCCAAATTGAGTTAGAGGTTTGAAAAATTGTATAAATTGAGTTGGTGTCAGAGAAGTGCCTTCTGAGGATCTAAATTTTTTTCTCTCACTCTCGCCATTTTGATATTTCAATTTTGTATTTTAGTTAGTATAAAAGAGAATACAAAATACGACCTTAGGACTGAGCTCTGCTTTTCTTTTTTAAAAATTATGTTCTGATTGTCTTTACCATAGTAGGTTTATTATTTTTTTCAGATAGAAATGTTAGGACCTAATGAGTGTCATTCTAAATAATCATTTAATATTAGACTGATTGATCAATTATTTGTTTTTTATCCTGATAGATGGTAAATTGAGATTTTTTATATCAGCCTTTACCAAGTTAGAAATTAAAAACTTTTCTCTGCTTTTGAAAAAAATATGATGGAGAAACATTTGTTCGTTTTGAATATATATCATAGTCAATTGGCCTGGGTTGTCGATATTTTTTTCGTTCATAATTTTAAATTTCAAGTTGGACGAAAGGATACATCCGGGCTTTCGCCTTAATGAAGCCCACCTGCCCAATTATTCCCGTTTGGGTATTTGAAATGATTATAAGGGCTGAAGCATTAGCACTAAGCTCCGGGCCAAATGGGGAGCTTAAGCCGGTGTGGAGTAAGTGGATCAGTGGCTGGAATTTAAAGCGACCCACAATTATTTAGCCGGGAGACTGATAATGCTCTGTAGCTAGTAAATTAAGTAGATTTTTCTTTTTTCTCGCTCTCTTATTCGGTCCCGTTATTTATTGGCCGAATTCCTATCTCAATTCAAAGCATAAATCAAGATTAGTCGCATCTCCTTACTTTTAAAGCTATTTCACTGATATCCTTTATTTTCTATCTTTTTTTCTACTATTTACGGCTTGGGTTGGTTTTCGGTATTAAAAACAATTTCGCACCTTGTTGCAATAGTCATTTATTACTTTTAAGCTCTCTTGGTAGTAAATGTACATTCCGTAATTTTCTGTAGCCTTCCCGAGGAATACAGCCATTATGAGCACCTGAGCAAACATTGGAATTAGCTTTAAAAAATCATATATCAATCTAAAATTTTTGGAGAACTTTAGAACACGAATTTTCACAAAAATAGACTACTAATTAAAACACTTAATTAAACCATTTATTTCAGAAAGCCGATAATTGCACTTTTTCAAGTGTTCTGGAAACAAAGAAAATCATGCTATGTGATGTTACTTGTCGACTTTTTGTCCTAAACCTAATATTCAATGAAAATGCTAACGTATAAAGGGGGGAGGGTAGAATACGGGTTTCTGCATAAAAGTATTCCTTTGTATGCCTCCGTAATAAATGCAAATTCAGTAAAAATGTCTGTTAACGGGTTTCTGAAATAAACGATTCAGATATGTATTCCAGTACGTAACAGCTCAATTTTTGTAAATATCCCAATTCCAAAACATACATTAATGGAAACCAGTTTTTTCTTTTGTAAATGGATTAGAAATAATTATACAATCGCAAGCTAACAATTGTCCGTCAAAATCCTTCTGCCGAGAACGAGTCTGACGGATCAGATCGGCGGGATTGTATTTAATGCATAATTATTAAATTAAATTAAAAATTATTAAAAGTAATTTTTGTTTATGGGTCAATCTCCTGAGACTTGTCAAATTCGCATATTTTGACCTTGAGGTTGTTTTTACATGCCTCCAATTATGATGGAGTTGACTCCAATTTTTGTGTATATAATTCGAGAGTGCACCTACCATTAGTAAATAATGAATGGCCAAAATATTTGCATTTAAAGTAAATTGTGGGTGAAATAGTTAGGAGGTAATCATGAGATTATGTCTCCAGAAAATGGTGAAAACGAGAGTTCAAATATTCTAGTACTAGGCATTATCCCACTGGATTGGGCGGCATTATCTGTCATACTTGTGGGGGGCACTACTACAAATCCGTCCCTAAAGACTTACTGTTACTGTATTTTTTTCATCTCAGTTCGTAGGATTTAATACAATTAATAAAACAGCTGTACTGTTTTAATCATTCCGTCTCTGAATATAAGTATTAGAATGGCCTATTAGAAATACATTTAGATAATAATTCAAATAATAAAAACACTTATAGTAAGAAGATACAATAGCTTACCATTGCTCTTTCATTGAACTTATAAATAATTTTTTATTACTTTATCTATATTCTTCCATGAGCATAACGAGAAGCCCTAATAAAATGGTTACTGACTTTGAATTACAATGAAACAGATGATTTTTCCGAATGAATCACACTGTTTCATTATGTCTCACAATACAACAATACCGTCCAAGCACATGCAGATAAGTTTTTATTTTATTTTCGTGTATTAACGCAGATACGCAGCTATCCCTAATTTGAGATACAAGAGGATGTCAACAATGAGATAGATCATATTAGGCACACAATGTGTTATTTAATTTATGGGAGAAGAAACAAGAGTGAGAAAAAAAAAGAAGCGTTGCCAAGAAAAAATACGAGTGACCACGAAAGCTCTGGCGATAAGGAACTTTTCTTCCGGACTCAGACGTGATGATTTAGATCCTGAATGCATGTTTTGCACTTTTAGATTTTCTAAAGATGAAGAAAAGTGGGCAAAAAGTGATAGTTTTTTCGTCGGTCGCATGAAGATCGAGATGGAATTGAGATGAAATGGAGATGGAATTGTGGTGAAATATCGTGGCAATTTTCCATATATATATATATATATATATATATATATATATATATATATATATATATATATATATATATATATATGCACATCAATGGATATTGTGAGCCGATTTCAGTAGCTGCATTTAGCTCATTTATAACACAAGGCCAGTTATAATCGATGAACACCAGGTGCTGTCGCAATTGGAAATCTATCAGGATATATCCGGTGGGCGTTGTAGGTACTCAATACTAGGCCTCTTCGCCCTAACCTTCTATTCTCCAGGATTCCATCAGGATGGTGTCTAAATTGTAAAGCAGGCTTGGTATATCCTGCTTCAAATACCATTCTTCATATAATTATTTCTTAGCTAGCTTAATTTTTAATTATTACTGTCTGTATATCATGAGTAAATTATAGATCACATGTCAAATGTGAATTATAGATTTATAGATATTTCTATAATTATAGAAAAGTAAATTATAGATCAAAATATAAATAGTCAATACTTGAAAAACTGGAAACGATAAAATAACAAATTATTTAATGTTTTAAACTTTATACAAAATATCTGATGTGGACACCAAATATTACCATGACTTCCTTGTACGCCTATTAAACTATAAATGAGCGGCTCAAAAAGTGACCCTGAATTTGGTTACTAGTTCCCGAAGATAGCAGTATCTCAAAAACGACATTCGGCGTCGCGGCATCCCTCTATTGACACACACATAAGCTCTTGTTTTTGAAGTTCTTATTCCGTTATTATATGTCGGTTTCTGTCTATGTCACTAGATCAAGCATTGGAAATCAATGGTTTCGACATTTTAAGCGGAAGAACTCTCTTAACTTATATGTTATTCTCCTGCTGCAGATTTGTTCAGCTCACAAAGGAGGAGGAAAACATGTATTATACACTCAATTTTTATCGCATAAAACAAGTAATAAGTTTGTCTTATGAGAGAGGAAAAAATATCGCTTTTATAATCTTATCACCGAACCATATGATCTCTATATTAAATGTCTATATACCTTTTAGTTCAAGTTTATTACGAGCTTAAATAAAGTAACCCTTTTGGCTTTTCAATTTCAACCAAAATTTATTATATTATTTATATTGAAATAAAAGTATAACTTACCAAATTTGAGATGTTTTACATTATATTTTAATAGAATTTTTGATGAAAGTCTAATATGGGCTTCATGTAAAGTACAACTTTCGGTTTGCCAATTTTAACCAAAATTTATGATATTATTTACATTAGTATGTAAGTCCTAAATATCAAATTTGAGAAGTTTTGTGTTATATTTTAATATAATTTTTGATGAAAATCAATAATGACCTTCAAGTAAATTACTACTTTCGGTAATCATGCAGTGAACAAAAAGGGAGGTTCACAAGTAGATTTTGCAATAGTCCTAAATACAAAATTTTAACTTTCTAAGACTAACCGTTTTTGAGTTATGCGAGATACGTTCGAACGAACGAACATACGTACAGTGGTCACGACGAACCTTGTCAAAATGGATATTCCCGTTGAAATCTGAAAACCGAAAATTTTCGCGATTGCAATACTTTCTTTACTGCGTACAAGGAAGTAAAAACCGACTTCGGAAGTAACTCTCTTGTGAGTGTACTTGCGTATCTACTTTAACATCTTGGTGGGTTATTAATGAAGTCTATGAGTATTGAAACTTGGTGTAGTAGTCGGGTGGCTTCCCTTTTCAGCTCCTTGCAAGTTCATTCCACCCCATGCATTTGGGTATGTCAACCGCAGAACATCGAGTACAATAGAAGAGCTCCCAGGCTATTTCTTGTAGGGAGAGACTGACCTCTGATCGACGGCCTTCCCTTCCTGCACCACGCCTTCAACCTCAGTCTTTCCATTCTTCCCTCATATTTTTCTACAGGTTTATTGATGTACTTTGGAATTTTGAGCTATACTAGGGAAAATTTTGCGTTCAACTTGGACTCAGCTATATATTTTTAGCTTATTTATATTGACGGGAAAATCTATCCTTACACACCAATTTAAACTACTACCTCGAATCCTTAGGCATGCTATTCGGTCTCTTTTCAATAAGTATTGTTTTTCATGCATCTATTTATTACGTATCTAATTTTTACATATGATACATGTCTTTATTGCAAGCTAAATACTTGAACTAACATTAATTTACTTTTTGTGATTTAAAATATTTGTATCAAAGAGTTTTGCGTGTTGAACGTACTCACCAAGGCATTGAAAACATTATATCAACTTGGATGCAAGATAAGAAAACTGACTAATGGAGTGAGCGTTAAAATTTGTTCAGTAATTGAAAAATAGAGCTTTCCACTTAGGCATCGGCCGAACATCCTACAAAGCTCTTTGGTTGCAAGGTTTTTGGTTGATGTTTTGGATACTATTCTGAGTGAAGAAGATCTTAAAAGTGGCATTAACAATATACAAACAGCAACAGAACCACGATCACTTCAGCTAGAAAACTGCGAGTGTAATCCAGGCGATAACTGTTTAAAACGTTGAGGAAGAATATCTTGATTTAAATTCTAAAGATTGTGCATGGTTGTACAGTAGATATTATTAAAAGAGTTTGTTTTGTTTGTTCTATAGAAAAAACTGATCAACAAAACTGGAAAATGTGATTCCGCGAACAGGATACTGCATGTGGACATTCAATTTGTGAAGAATGTTTCAAAGACAAAAGTATTACTGAAGAAAGGAAGAGTTCAAAATCCTGCCAGGATATGCAAGCAAAACAAATGATAAGTGATTCCGAAAACCATCTGAAGGAATGACTGCTGGTGTTCTCCTGTACCTGATGTCGATAGAAGACGAGAAGACTCAAGGAATTAGGGGCCATGAGCGTTACATGTAATGGATTTTACAAATCAGGCACTACTAACAAAGTTTTAAAACAGTTACAATGAATATCTTAGTTTATGGTATGCCCGAGGAGCTTGATTCGAGCTGAAGACGTTTCAGATCGAGAAACTGGGTTTCGTACTACTCCGTCAGCACAATCATTAGGAGCGGACAAGGCATCGTGAAGTGCTCCTGCAACGCTGTGTCAAACTATAAAGTTTAAATGTATAAAAGAACAAAGAAAATGCAAATCAATGTATCACAAATATCAATCCTTCTGTAACAATTAGCTTCAATTATGCACGTCTTAGAAATATCATTCTGGATTCTTTCCTTACGTAATTTTTTATTCATAAAATAAAAAACTATTTATTCAAACTGTTTCGCTATCAAAAGGAAAATAGAGGGCTTAAAAATTTCGGAATAAGCCAAAATTAAAAGGTCCACATAGCCGGATATTTCACTTAGACTTGATGTATTAGACGACTACTATATAAATGCCCGAGTAGTTTCAAGAAAAAAATGAGAGAGAGAGAGAGAGAGAGAGAGATGAATAAGAGCCCTGCAGGCACTAGTTACAATATTTTAATTCATGAAGAAATACAACCTGAGTAAGCGTCATGCATCTTTCACCTTATGTTCTTTCTGCTAAAGCTCAACCACCTACCTTCAACATATTCATCCGGCAATTCAACATTATTATCAATGATCCAGCAATCAAAATTTCACTAATCCGATAATAATTATTATTTTTCAACTTTTTACTTTCCCATTCACCCCTTATGTAATTCAGAAAATATATAAGTTCATATTATCTTTTGCTTTAAACAGTATTTTTTTCATACAGTCCTCTTTCCAGTTCATACAGATTAATTTTCAAATGGAAATAATGTTTGACCGTTAAGTTGGAAGCATTAATCCCGTGCACAAATCACTTTCATTTCATACTTTCTCAGATGAATTACGGGCATTATGAAATGGCTAGGTATTTCAGTATATTATTTCAATATAGTATTTCAATACAATAAAGGCAATGTATGCAACATACTGTAAATTTTATTCAATTTATTAAAAAATGCCTTAAATGCCCAGGCAACGCATAAAAGCCCTAGGCATTCCATACAATGCCTGGATTTTATACTTTGCCGGTAACACATTTTATGTCAGTAGATTATGCAGTTCTACGACTAAAATATAAAATGAAACAAATATAAAATGGTTTCCATATTGGACTACTAAAGGTTGAGAAAAGACCTTACCATATTCACTCTTGTAAGACCTCTACATCTACGTTGATATTTAATATTTAACTACACAACTCTGTGCAAACAGAAATCTAACTTAGCGGTACCATTTGATTGTTGGTTGGGAAGCACTTCCGTGCATAAAGATAGCGAAATGTTATAGACTTTAGGGCCGATGTTTACTTAAGAATCTCATCTCTTTTGCTACCCAAGGAGTACAGACAACAGGGTATAATTAGTTTTGAATTTTTAAACTTAAAAAAGATTCGTTTATGGTTTAGTATTTAATTAATCATTTGCTTTATATTTATTAAAACCACAGTAGATCCAGCCTACTTCAATCTGGAAAGAAGAAGAAGAAATCTGCGATGTTGCGGATGATAGCAGCTCTGAATAGGAAGAATTAAATCGGATTATATTTAATTTATATGTCTAGTAACAGAAATGGTATACGCATATTTTTTGTGTGATATACACCCTCGCCCAAATCCGTGTAGCCGAAAAGCAAGATAGGGATGAATAAATAATATATTAAAACTTTTTGAAAGATTTTCTGTTAAAACTCTGTGAAAAGAGGATAGAGATTAAGTGAAGACTAAACCGTTTAGAAAATGAATTGTTTTCTTTGAAATCTTCATAATTTATATTCGCAACTTTCTCATTAAGTAATAATACGGTCGAATCATTTATTCATCTGAAACTATTTGAAATTCAGAATATCCTTTCAATAAAGTTGTTTTAGCTGGAAACTTTCATAACTTTCCTGCCAGCCTCGATTTCGAATAACTTCAGCGGTCTGAAACTTCTCACTTTCAACTTTTCAAAACATATGGCCTCAAACCACTAGTTCGTATGAAAAATAGACCGACTGTAGTTCTATTAAAGTCCAATTTTTTACATGGGTTGACAGAAAAGTTTCAAATAGTTATATTTAAACCTAATGGCTATATCAGCTAAGTTAATTGATGTGCTCTTATTAAAAGGTTAATGATCATTAATGCCATGATTGTTCCTTTTTATTTTTAATTAACTAATTCCATCATTCCAAATGGATAAAAAATTGACTCTGAAATACACATTCTAATTTTCCTTCCATAATCAGGTTTTAAATTAAATTTAATAAAGAATCGACACCTCACATTATTTATATATATTTTTTCCACATCTTCATCCATTTTTGGTTGTTTAATTAACATTCGATGATGAGACTCACCTTTTGTGTTGATAAAATTTATTTTTATTTTTGCAATGAAAACCCATGAATAAATAATATAATAATAAATACTATAAATAATATTCGCTTATAAGTAAGAAAATATAACTAAATATTAAGAATTTCTTCAAAAATTAATGAACTAAAAGCAATATTTTCAAGACTAGCGGTTACTAGTGCTTATTTTTTCGGGTTATCGACAAGATACATTGAACATTCAGTTGGTATAAAAAAAATCCTTATAGTTTTACAATCGTGGGTATTTAATTTTGTTTTGTTTATTTTGATTAACTTCGGGCATATGTAATATCTTTATATACAACCCAAGTAAATGAATTATATTATTTTTAATATAGTCCCTCTCCTTCCTTACATGGGTTAATATCAAATAGGCTATTCGATATTACTTATGATATTAAAATATCGAACATATTTTTGTTTATAATTAATTTTATTAATACTAGATATTAATTATTAAATTGTACTTCTTTGCTTAATTAACTGGTCAATTACTTAACTATCCCCGAGGGAAAAGAAATTTAATCTTCCAATAAAAACTTCAGTGATATTAGGTCAGGAAGTTTAAGTATTCGACATTACCCCGTTCTCCCCTGAATACATGATTTTATTTTTTGACTCAGCAGATCTTTTGGTCCCAATATTTTTGACGTTTTGAACATATACTTCAGCTAAGTTTTGTTACTTCTCCAAGAGTCCAAATTAATATTAAATAATTTAGCCCAATATTGAGTTTTGACTTTGGTGTGCCATATGTTAGCAGTGACCCACTAGACGAATTACCCGCCCAGAAGCCGTACCTGATGTGGACGGGAGGTCAAGGAACCAAAACATGAGAGAGGGAAGGCTCATTAGGAGCTTTATAGCGGCCCATATCTGAGCAGGTTTATAGCTCATTAGCTGAGCACTTTGATGGCCCTACTTCCTCCACCCTCCCCCTTACGCCGCATTTCTCCCTCCCCCCTCTTCCAGTCTACTGTTTGCTGATGCACATTCTTATTGTATAATCATCTGTGAGCATCATTCTTCGCTTAGTGTCTGCTCTGATTACATTCTCCGGCTCTGAGTCTCAGGGGATCGTCAGATTTAATGTTCTTCAAGGTACTTTGTGTCAAGGAACTCTCATCGAAACTGAGCTCAGTCCACTGAAACGTCGAACTTTCTGTTTTAATTAGCCTAATGAAGTTTGTTAAAGAATATTACTTATTCAATATGCAGCAGCTGCAATTTATTTATATATTTTTTATTTTACATTCTAATCCACATAAGATATGCATATATTTGTTAAATTTTATTAACTATATTAATATCAATAAAAATAACAATATCACGAAATAAGAAAGATATATACAGTGTTCATTTTAAGACGGCTCAAACGAATTTTACGTAAAAACGGTTGGTTTGAGGAAAATATTTTAGAAAAGATAACTGTAGACCGAACCGACTGTGAGGTTCGCAAATGACCCCTACGTTTATGCACATAATTTTAAAAGGTAATACAAATTAAAACGAATGGTGTAAACTGCATTTTGATATCTTATTTCTTAATTATAAGAAATAAGTTATAATAATTATAACTTAATATAATAATTAATTAATTAATTAATTAATTAATTTGCATTTATTAAGAAAAATACTGTCCCTACTTGTCCTAATCATATTTTTATTAAAAATGGACAAAAACCCTCGGAATCATCTTCAAGCGCATACGCGGCTTCAAATAATATATTCTTGAAGAAAATGTTACAGTCTACAATTTTTCCTTTAGCATTTTTCTCTCAGATCAACCGTTTTCACGTACAATGTGTTTGCCATCTTAAAATGAACACCCTCTATAAAATAAATTCTGAATGATAAAATAATAAGGAACAAAATAATCATAAATTATTGCCATTTACACATGAGCTGGTATCATTACTAAAATAACCCATAATTACTGAAATTAGCCTAAATTAAAAATAAATTTATTACAATTTTGAAATGAAAACAAAAAAGTTTCCAATAAAAAAATTATGTTTTTCAACAAAATAAAATCTATTGCAATAGATTTAGTGCAATAGAGTCGCGGACTCAGGACCTTAATAGATGCTTTAAAAAAAAAAAAGAAAAATTAATATTATTTATAATTTCTTAATAAAAATATAAACTATTTATTATAATACGTTTTGAATATGAAGGTATGATTTAATAAAAAGCAGTGTAATATTAGAAGAGCCACCTTCAAAAAACAAAACTATTTTTTAAATGTTAGTTTGTGTGTATTATCTGTAGGATCAATCTTCAAATGAATCATACAAATCCAAACACACACCATCGGTGCCCTATTTCATAGTTAAGCATAAAAGTATAAGTTGGCCTCTGACTACGCCTTGTACTTATACCTTGAAATGTTTAAACCCGATAAAATTCATAATAGTTTTACTAAAAAACAGTATATTAAAAAAAAAATTGAATTAAAACTATTATTATCTAATGAAGATAAGTAACCATAAACCTCTAAAAACAAATCTTTCTACTTATACTTTTGTACTTCAGTGTATAGTAGGTGTAGTAGTAGATCTTACGATGAAGAAAAACCTTCACAAGTGTTTCTTAAAAACTCTGTCTCTGATTTTCCTTATATTAATTAATGAAGGGTATTTTATCATTCATTTTCTTATTTTTTTAAGGTGCTGCTCCGTATATCTATGATTGATCCTAAAGATCCTATTTGGATGCAGAATAATTTTCTTTTTCTTGTTTTTTTTTCTGAATTATTCTATACTTTTTGTGGCTTAGTTTAACCGAATCTCACCTGTTCTTTTTTTTTTTTTGTGAAGATTAGAATAGAAGAAAAGAGTAGCAGAGGAAATAAGAAAAGCTGTAAAATAAGATAAAAAAGCATTATATATAGCACTGTGCGGCGGCAAGGGCAGTTAGTGGAAGCGTTTGTCACCTCGACGTTGGGTCCACTAGCCGGGCTCCCCAGACCGGAGGATATTACTCCTTCTTATTGGCCCCACCTGAGGCCCCTCTTAATCGAACCAATAGGTTTCTCGGAGCTTTAGGAATGAGAGGAGAATCGAAAGGGGCAAGGGAGCTGCGAAAATTGCTATTAAAATATAGGACCTTCCAGGATAAATTGCTTCTATCATCAAAAGACCCGAGCTAATCTTGTGTATATCATCAAATTGGATCTCTATTCTTTTTTTTTTTTCTACCGCTCCTATTTTCGAGGAATAAGAATTATTCTTTTTTAAACTTACCTTTATGAAGCAATTTTTTTTTCAATGCCAGAATGGAAAGTTGAAGACTGGGATAGCCCATTTCATTCCAGATAAAAGAGATTTATTCAGTTCGGGGAGATAACCATTGAGCATAAATCATACTAAAAATCCTGCTGGTCTCGACGTGAATATACTTAATTCTCTATTCAACAAATATTAAAGAAAAAGTAAATTCTTTCATGCACATTAAAAAAAGGGAATTGGAGATTAAGTAACCCACATACAGCTCTTGTTTTTAAAAAATATAAATCTATACACTAATAACTCGAGACACACATATGCTAAGCGTATTGGACCGATTCAGTTCAAACATTTTCAGCTCTTATCAATTCAGGTGGTGTTTTACAAACGTCTTAAAGTATTCTCACGAATAATTAGTCGTAAAATATTTAGTTTTTGGTTTAATCGCTTTTTTGGTTGCAATGGTTGACCTACCAATAGGTATAAACTAGATTGTGGCATAAGGTTTTATCTGTGAATTTAACGTCCAGATTTGATGGAGCTTACTGATAAGGCATTGGGGTTGTTACAAAAGTCTAATGCATCAACTATCAAGACAAAATAAATCCATTATCAAATATGGAATTAGCGTCCTTAAAAAGCAATTTTCTCAAATTTCGGACAAAATCTGACGCGCCGTTTTCGAAGTATAGGTATGCCAAGAAAAATAAGTTTTCGTATGCGTAAGCAAAAGTAGTAAATAGAATTTGATAAAATTGATATGGAGTCATCTACATACCAGCCCGCACAATCCCAGAAAATTACATCAAAATCGGATTAACGGTATCAGTTGCTATGTCCCGTCGCATGGATTTGAGAACAGACAGACAGGCACTAGAACAAATTAGTTCTTTGATATCTAAAACGTAAAATGCGAGTAGAAATTTTCGTTGCTGAGGACATACATTTTTTTTAAATTTCTGTAGGCTTTCGTACCTTCGGTAGTGGGAAAGCGATAGTTCATCTATTTATGATAGTAATGATCTGATTTGGATGATTTTTTTTTGTTTTATAAGGAATTTAATTGCCTTTTAAATGATTAAGGATATGATTCATAATAAAATTCATTCTTTTTTCATTTATTTGCTAATGAAGTTTTATTTTCCTCATAACATTTTTCTCGAGGATGTGCTATATAGGAAAATTAAAAGTGTTCTAAGGAGAAGATTGTTGAAATGTTTCATCAAAATCTTTAACGCCGTTTGGTGCATTTGTCTATAAAGTCTTGATTCCTATATCAAAGAAAACATCTATAATAAATTGAAATATGCTTGCGTTATAATAAATCTAATATCAAATCTAGAATTAGCATCCTAAAAAACCTACTTTCTCCAATTTTGGGCGAAATATAACATCTATAATAATCTATAAAAACGTGACGTTCCGTTTTCGAAGTATAGGTATACCAAGGTAAATAAGGTTTCGCATGCGTAAGCAAAAGTAGCGAATGGAATTTTATAAGAGACCATCTAGGTACTAGCCCGCACAATCCAAGAAAATTTCATCAAAATTCAATTAAAGATAGTAGGTGCCCGACACATGGATTTTACTACAGAGAGAAACGAGACCAAATTTCTTTTTTGATGTCTATTACGTAAAACGGGAGTGATTATTTTCTATTCTGAGGGATATTTTTTTTTTTTTCAATTCCTGCATGAATAACAATGCTTCACTACTTTCGGTAGTGAGGAAGCAAAATGACGAAAACGGAAGCTCTAGTATGTTTCACAAGAAAGCTAGAAACAAGAGCTAGATAAATTTTTAAATATATTATACCAAAACTGTTAAATAATAATTTACCTCATTTTTTTACCGTAATAATAATACCATTAAAATTCTGTTCCGCCAATGTTACTGATCCAGCACACACAGAGACTGATTGCCGGCTCATGAATCTATGAAAAACACCATTTCGTACTTTTACGCCACGCGTAGTTTTATCCCCACATACCCTATTTTTTGTATGCCAAAGGGCTTACATGGGACCTTTAATTGTTTAAATAAACTTTTATTATATTACTACGTATATGGAAGGAATAGTTAAAAAAAAAAAAAAAAGCATATTCGCTTTTGTATATTCCAATTAAATATATTCCAGGTAGTCATAAACTCCTATCTATATTCAGCTGGAATAGCAATGGATAAATTGTACTTCCTTCCCTTTACACCAGATTGTCTGGTTGAATTCTGCAATACATAGAACGGAAGGCTGCCAAATATTCTTGCCTTGACTCTTAAATTACTGACTTACTGCTAGTTGTGGACTATAAGGAACATCGATATAAATACAGATCCAACTGGGTAAGACTGTAGCAATGTCGTCTCTAATTTCCGTCATGAAACATGTATTCAGACCTACTTTGTCGCTCAGCAATTAGTATGTGACGGGACCCAGGTTATAGAAGTTTTATCACCGCACAGCTGGTAGAGAGCAAATAGGTTTTGTAAAATGGATTCGCCACTGCCGCAATTATCTCTTATAATTTATTTCTCATTTAGATTAATTTGTTATGCATTTTTAGTTATTTTTTATTTTCTACATTATTATTTTACAGGCAGTTTTTGTGGTAAATTCATTAGAAACCTCTCGCCAGCTGGTGTGTTGTAGCGTGGTTGTTTTTGTGCTCTGTTAAATTTATTTTCTGATTGTTTTACTGATATAATTGACCTGGAACTATTTTTTTGGCTTGTACAACTGCCACATGGCATTTGGTAATAAAGAATAGAGAGAGGAATAAAGTATACTGCTTTATTAATCACCCTAAACACTTTAAAAGTATATTAGGGATAATTTCATAATTCTAATCCAATTGAAAATATACGAAGATATGATATCTTTTGTGTTTTAATACCCTTTTCAAGCTTTAAAATGGTTAATTTTTTATTCTATTGAAAACCCTTTGAGGTTCTTCACCACAATAATAATCACTTATATTATTAAATATGATAAATCCACCATTTTGCCTTTATTGTACTTATTTAAGAATGTTTAACTATTTTAACTTTTATTGTTGTTTTTTTTTTCAGGTAAGGAGATGAAGTTATTCACTACTGATACATTATATTTTTAAGGTAAAATTTAAAGTTATTTGATGTAAATTCGAGTCTATTTATTCTAGCTGTTAATTATTTCCACATAAATAGCCGACATCCTAGTATTTTATTATTACAAGGTGTCTTTAAGACATCAGTTAGTTTGCTGATGCATTAATTACTCCTTATTTTTATGGTCTTATAATATATATTGTGTTTGATAAAAGCTGAGTTTTGAAATGGGTAAACAGAGCAGGTGTAGAAAAAATGGGAGTGATAACTCGTCAACTTGTTGCCGGTCTGTCCAAACACTTCTTGAACCTTTCAGTTAATTCTTCCTATAACTGGTCATCTCAAGTTATGCTATAC
This sequence comes from Rhaphigaster nebulosa, assembly GCA_948150685.1. NCBI lineage: Eukaryota > Metazoa > Arthropoda > Insecta > Hemiptera > Pentatomidae > Rhaphigaster > Rhaphigaster nebulosa. Next base: position 180,322,460 of record OX411306.1, read on the forward strand.
GCATTATAGACGTTTGTTTATTTTTTTTCCTCTAGTTTTTACCCATCTTTAAATTAGCTTTATTCCGTTTATTATTATTTTCCTATTCTTTCTAGTCCATGTATCCATCCATGAAGGGTAATACGCCACAGGTATAAAAACCCTATAAATATAGCATTTATCTTATAAGTTTAGTAATTACCAAATGTTTTATTTTTAAACAACGATCCATTTTGACGTTTTTGCAGATATTCAATCATAATTTGAATGATATAATTCTAATTAAAAATTACGTGTCACATGCTGATATAGTCCGTTCGCTAAGAGAATGCCCTTGAAAGATCTCCCACCATCAATCTAACTTAGCCCCATCGCCATTTTAATTAAAGTAAATAGACTTGCCATGTAGACTTTCTCATCTAGAATTCATGCGCGCTTTAACTTATTTATCGTTTCGTATCTCTCTACTCAGTAACTGACTCCTTATGTCCCTCTTAAAATGCATCCGATGCAGTGGGAGAATCCGCAACCAACCCTTCATTCCCTGAATGTCAAAACCCCACAGGATTTTAAAATAAAAAACTCTAATCAGAGGCATTCTCTTGGCGAAAGTTCCCGCACAGCTACTGGTTGGTGTACTCCTGACAGGTCGGCTAATGTTTTAAGGAGGGTCTGTACATCCAATGCCGAGTCTGCCCGAAGTAAGATTAGTCTTCGATATCGAAATCCAAAACCCAATCACTACAACCTTGTATTATTATTTAATATAGATTATCTATATTAACAATTGATGATAACTTTTCTGGTATTTCTTTAATAATTATTTTACTGAATTTATAGGTTGTAAATGATTTATATCTGGCTTTAGAAATTATATAATTTATGATAAGGCATTTATTTATTCTAAAATCAGATCTTCAGTTATGGATTTTAATTGAGAGAAATATATAATTTCAACCCCTATGTTAATGTCAATAAATTATTAAAGTTTAATGCTAAAAAAATAAGAAGAATAAAATGAAAGATAATTAAAATATATTTTAATTATTCAATTAAATAAAAGATAACCCACCTTAAATATAAACGTGCTGAATTGTATAAAACAAATAAATTCTATAACAACACGAATTGAACCATAACCTCTTAATTTCAATAAAATAGCTTATCACTACTATATATTATTACGGTAGTATAGATCCCTTTTCCGGCTCTCAGGAGCGATGGATTTTGTCGAGTGAGGTATCAAAAGAAAGAGAATTTCACGGGGAAGTCACGAATCCTGATTTTGTTTCTTAAATTCTCACTAGGACTTAAATAAAAGTGATGAAAAAACTGGGAGGTTTCAAAGATTCGACGACTGATAGTCGGCGGATCGAGACGGGATAAGTTGCGTTTTAAAAATTTTGACGCGGTCATCAAGTTCATATACGCTCCCACGGAGCGTATTGGTCCAGCATTTTAAAGCCTAAAGCCTATCGTTTTCGAGATAACGTACGATATAGGTCCGCACGGGCCTCATGTCATCTTGCGTACGTGTCGTTGTCATGGCAAATTTATATCAATTTGAGTCTGTTTACAAAACCTTTTAATGAGTGGGAAATTATAAATTGTTTCCCATGACCAACCCTAAAGGGCCCTGCTAAATATGAATACTACATATTCTAATTGCCTAGCTGTTAAATTGAAGAGATGTTTTCCAGTGGGGGAAGCTAATTACTTATTAAATATGAACTGTAACTTCAACATAGTCATTACAGACCATGTAGCTTCACCAAATATGTGCGTTAAATAAACTTTTTTGGTAATATTATATTATTTACGCGAATAAATATGTTTTCCTACTTCTAATGTATTAGGGATTAGAAGAAGGATTGATATCTAATGCGAGAGTTCTCGCTCGGGTATACTAGTAAAATTATCAATGATCTTTCAAAATAAAGGTAAAAATTAAATATATAATAACAAAGAAAGTGATAGTCGCTGGCCGTCTTAACAAACTCGACATTCGATGCTCAACAGTAGCTCTACGGAACTGTTACCAAATATAGTAATGTTTCTATAAATCAAATATTTTTCTATTAAATCTCTAGACGGTCAAATTTTTTTTGTAGAGAACCTAGGATCTTGATTACTCAGTTTTTTGCTATTTATGCTATTTGGCCTATAATATCTCACCAAGTGATTAACAAACACTTTTCCACACTTTTTCATATGGTTTTGATCTAGATGTACAACATGTCTACAGCAAATGATTTATCACAACCTAATTTTTCCATTCACTTCCAAGATATGATTTACTCAATACCAGTAATGTGTAAACAAGAAGAGGGGGAAAAAAGGCTGATATATTCATTGTAAGTTTTGATATTAATTATTATGGCACCATCGTTTATAATTACTTACTTCATACGTAATTATTGTTTGGGTTGAAACTTCTACTTGATGGAGTATAAACTTGCAGAAGTCAGTTTTCCTCGCGAACTTTCCTCCCATTTTCTCCACTTCAGGCGCCGGCTCATTAGTTCTTCGTTTAGTTTGAGAGTACTCGGGAATCCAGAAAAGTATGTACTCTCCTTATTGAATTAGGCTGATTATTTACTTGTTTTTCTAAGTTACTGGCCATGGTTAATTTTCACCATTTATTGACGGTATCTATGAATAATTAATATGATATTTAGTAATTTACTGGAGTAGTAATACATTTTACACCTCAAATAAAAAGATACCTTATAGTTCAAGCACTGCATTCGAAATTTTTAAATTATCTAATTTCAAATCTTTAAAATATATCTTGTCAAAATTTGATACAGTGCCTAATTAATCACAGGCCAAATTCATTCTAATTTTAAAAATCAATTCAAGGGGATAAATAGGATAGGATATATCTAATTAACTGAAGGTGGTATAGGTGAGATTTAAATTTGAGTTATGGTATATCAATGGCGGTTGGGAGATAGAACGGAATTTCCATATCAATTAATTAATTATTTTCAAACTTTTCAAACATCTCTCAAATGTTTGAATATAAGAAGTTTGGAGATGTTTGATGGTTAGATTGGATGAAGCTCAGAATATTCTAGTGACGGTAGAATTCCCTCGAAAAGTTTAAAATTTATGGCATTCATTGGTATCCATGAAGTAATTGATTCAAGGCTGGCAAGAATCAAGAAGTTCCTTAACTTGAATCTATTCAAGATTTATTATTTAGAAACAAGATATGAGTAAGACATATGATTCTGAAGAGATGATCCGAATCTATAAAACATTATTTTGAGATTTAGTTGAACAGTTTTCCTGGCTTCCTTCTTATTAGGAGTGATGTATAGAGTCAGGTTATTAATGCTGAAGACATATACTGTGAGGAATAAAGCGTAATTCCTAAAAAAACAACACTAAGAAATGAGTGGAGGTCTTGAAAGGTTATGTATTTGGGATGACCGCATACTATAATTGATCGAAAAGGAAGTATAGAAGCTTTGAATAAAAAAAAATAATTTTTTTAGTCAGGTTAGGACAAAAATGTGATCAGCGACACATCGGAAAAGTCCAGAAGAGCGAGGCTATCGTTCGTATGGCTATAGCTCAATGGCGTATTGCGAGTCTTATGATCTTTTCAAGAGAGCTGATTGGTATAAAAATCTGGATCGGAAGCTATATTAGAGAGAGTTGAAAAGAGAACGCTCTTTCAGGAAGTTTGCATGCTGGAATTGAACAAGGCGTGCTAGATGTTTCGAGATATCTGAAAGAAGTCATTTGTAATTTTATGCTGGTAATTTTGATTATAAAAACAAATTTAATTTATCATCCTTTTAAATTAAAAAGAAAAAAATACTCTATTGATTGTAGTAACGAATATGGATTATGGCTTATATTAATTGACTATTTTTTTTAACTTTTATTAAAAAATTTTAGAGTGATTTCTGTTATAAAATTATAAAAGTTTTATTTATGTAAAACTGTTTTTCAATTTTATTTTCCCCCTTGTAATTTCCTTCGTTTTGATTCACCAGTTAAGGATTCAGGCGGAAATCTACTCTTAGCTCCTCTTAGAAACGTGACAGAATCGGAGCATAACTTAAAACTTTTGGTGTTATTCCAACTTCTTGAAATTGTTAAAAATATAATTTTTGTTTGGTATAGAACCATTACGTCTTATTAAAAAATTAAATTATTCTCTAAAATGAAGACAGCATGGTTTGTAAGTAGGTCACATTTACGCGACATGTCGTTGCTCTTGTGAATTTTCTTAGTTTATTTTCAAAGCTTATAAAAAAAATATATATTAAAAAAAAAACTCAGGAGCGATGAAACATTTAAAGTTCCAGAATTGTAAATTAAACATCGGATGAATGTTTATTACCCTCTCAACTACACGGTTCTGTGTTATTCCGTTTTGACCAGACTGGAAACACATAACAGACTTACATTGGGACTTTGAATGGTGCCCTGCCATGTTTTGTGAATGTTTCACCGTGTTGAGACGAGTTGGGAGCTTGTTTGGTCGTATTCAGTCTTGTACCGTGAGGAGGTTGTACAGCAAAAGTTTAGAGTGGATTAGGTTTCTCAGTTGGGACGGGAGTTAATTCGCAATCCCGACAAGTTTCAAACTACATTTTGGAGATGAATAGCAGTAGTTACTCCAGTGAGTGGTTATTCCCCTTACGATTTACTATTAATTGTGGAACTAGGTATACCACACGTGGTGAGATACATTTTTAGTGGACCTCATTATAAAAAAAAAAAATGTATTACATTAAAAATAATGTTCCTGACTGGTCATTTAAAATGTTTGTGTTAATTTTGTTTATTCATTACTATTATAGAATATTATATCCAATGCATATTTTAGAAGGTGATTGTATATAAATATATGTATGTTGTGTGTGTATTTTTTTTCCAATTTTGAAAAATTCTTTTCATCTTAGTCTCTGCCACGGTAGCTACAAACGCTTATAACCCCAACTACCTTAAAATACGTTGTTTGATGTATTTTTTTTTTAATATTCGGAGTGTAATCTTGAAAGACTGTAATTAATCTTGTAATTAATTAAATAATCTTTAATTAATGCTCTCTGGTAACATCGTTTATGAGACAGAATCAAAAATTCGCTGCGCTCCTAGCAGAATATTCTTTTTGAATTTTTTTTTCATTAGTATATGAATGCTCTTTAGAGTCTAAATACGATATTTTAAGACATTTGGTGATTCTGTATTGCGTATAATTGTATTACTAGTACTTTGTATTACTAGTACTATAAAGCTACTAATTGTATTACAATTTTATCAATAATCAATATTTTTTTAATTAAGCTATTTTTGGGGGAAATTAATTCCATCTTGTGTCAATCAAACAAGTGCAATTACGAATTTTGGTGACGTTTATTTTGTTGCTTTTATCTGACGAATTTTCACCATCTTTAGGTATGTCTTTCATCCATTGCAACTCTCCGATTATTCACTGAAGACAAACAATCTTTTCTTTCATATTATTTTTTTTAGCGGTGGGCTCAGTGGTTAATTAACGCACAGGCAGACTAGGCACTTGTTTGGAGCGGCGATTTTAGGAGAGACAAAATTTGAGTGAAATTATATTTTTAAATTCAAAGGAATTTGTAAGAACTAAGAAATAAAGAATTAAAAACCAGCTGAATTATGCACACATAAGTACAAAAGTTATCTCCAATTAGTTTTTAACTGTATAGAAGACAGGAAATGCTGGAGAGAGCAGCATTATCTGCCATACCAGTAGGCGACAGTACAGCAAATTCGTCCCGGGGTGGGCTTGGAGGAATACTTGTGAAGTCGCTAGCTTTGTAATCCTTCCTCGGTAGATCGGATGGTATTTTCTTAATTTTATATAATTATCATTATAGAAGGCTATATTACCATTAAATTCAACACGACTATTTTTTCCCAATCTGATCAAGCGAAATTATTATATAGTGCATGGCATAAACTTAGAATTTCTGGAGCTATTCTATAATTCGTGAAGTATTAATAAAAGTGTTTTAAAGTGCTTTCAGGTCACCTAGGTTCTTTTTAAAGTTCTTTTTTGGATGAGGCCTAGGAAAACTGCTCATCACGGGGTCGGACGAGATAAAGAGCTTGCGGATCACATCTTAAAGCGTTTGTAAAAACTTATGCGAAACCTTAAGTGAAACTCTCTGTAGTTTATGCAAACTTTATTTCGAGACTCCTGACCTCTACAGTGCTGTTCTGGCGGTTTGACTGATTTGTTTATGAGTTCACTACCATGAATTAATACTTTATGCAAGCTTTGGGCCATATTAAAGGTGATTCTCATTTTACGGGCTAGTTTTAGTCCATGACAACTTATACTCAGTTACTTAAATCTAACCTGAATTATTTCTCTCTGCTTTACGGCGAAGAAATATTTTTTCATATTAAAATATGGGAATGAAAATATTAAAGAATAATTTAATTTTATAATTACTACTACAATGCCATTACTACTCACTGTCCTTTATGCCAATTCTTTTGATCAAATCTACAGTGATACTTGTAATTTCAGATGCCAGTTCAGAATTTCCAAAAAATGTTTTAGATGTATTCCAGTCGTTTGAAGAACTACAATTTTGTTTTTTTATATCCTCTTAAAGGCCCAATTTTCTCCAAAAACGTTCTTGAGAAACTAGTTCGTTTTCTGACGATGCATCCAAGAGATTGGGAACTTTTCTTTTACCCGAATCGCTAAAGCTTGGGAATGATTTTTTCCCCGGTCTTCCACAGTGTATTTCTAAAGGATGGCAGTCCTTAAAAATAATAACTTCTTCTAACCACTTTTTATTCTTATTTCGCAAACAGGGCCAGGTACTTCAGTTTCCCAGAACTCCCTATATACAAAATAACACTGTTTGTTTTCGCCGATGGTTATTGAATTAAAAATTGGGTAATACAATGAGAATAAAAATATAACAGCCGCAAGACATGCAATCATGTCCAACAATTTCTTTACCTTTTTTAAAATCCATTTTGTACTATAATTTACTTTAATATATATATATATATATATATATATATATATATATATATATATATATATATATATATATATATATATATATATATTAATCATTTTTTTTTTCTATTTATCTCTTTAGTACCTCCTTTATTTCATATGTTAAAACACATATATCTAATAAAAAGCCTAATTGATAGCGGCCAATGTTCCCAGTTGGAAACATAACTGAAAATCCCATTAACATTTTTTTTTACTTAAACTGGCAATTATTATATTTTATATGAAAACTAGATAGCCAAAAAATAAAAATTTCATTTGGATATGAATTCGGTCTGTTAAAGGTTTTGAATGGCCTGTAACTTAAGACGATCTTATATCTTTATCCGAAACTACATTGCTGAAAATAAATAAGGTTAAGCTTCCAAAGTTTATATGAATTTTCATCATCGAAAATATAAATGGTATTTATGATATCTCTGAGCTTATACTACCTCTGATACCTTATCATAGCTAAATAAATTGACGTTACAATGCCCTCAAGAAATTATGACAAAGTACATTTCAAATAATATTTAATAATTATATAGCCTTTTCCACAAATTTATTATAATAAACTGCTATTAAATTAGGATGTTCCTATTTAAGTTTTTGTAAGTGAGAAGCTCTTTAAATTGTCAAAATCCTATGTGAAAATTGACTGGTGAAAGAAAGGCATTGAGGGGAGGGCTCATGCATATCGAGACAATACAGTTCTATATTTATAAGGAAGCAGTTCTCATCTGAGTTTGAGCGGGGCTATGCAGTATTCTGGGGAACGAATTGGCTGATAAAGCAGCTCATTCAACTGAAAAGACGGAAACATCTATGTTTACATTTATCAAGGAAGTTGTTGTTGAGAAATATAGGGTGGATGAAGTACCTACGTTAAGGTTTCAAGAAAAATAGATACAGTAAGGCGAAGATCAGACCTTCGATGAGAAAAATAGTATTGTCTTGAATAAAATGCATCAGACGTGGGGCATATTGGGAAAATAAGAGAATGTCTCTAGCATCATCAGATTTCGCTATAGTAAATTATATAGAGGTATTCATTATGAGTAACTAAGTTTCAAACGTAGAAAGGTAGCAGAGTTGGGCAATAGTTAACTACATAACGTTGTTATTACCTGCAAATATTTTTAGAATTGAGTTTTCGGAGAAGCTTATTATTTAGTAAAAATTTTAAGATCGCCTGCTCACGGATCGGTCAATTTAACATTTCAGATATCCTCAAAGTCGATGTCCATCATTGGGTTATCTGAGGGGCTTTTTATAAACATACTATCGATTTTAAGATCGCGCCATCTCGTATTTATTTTTTTTAACTTTTCGAATATTCCCGATATTGAGGTTTATCAAAAGATTATCGATTTTAGGATAGCGCACTCGAGTATAGATTTATTTTACCTTTTCGGATAACCTCGATATTGAGGTCCTTTATAGGATTTTCGGAGGATCTTATTATGAAAATATTGTTGATTTTATGATTAAACGCCCACTTATCAATTTATTGTAAATTTTCTGTTATCCTCAACATTGTGGTATATTATTGGGTTTTCAGGGGCGCTTTTTATGAATAAAATATAGTTAAATGATGGCGCACTCAAGTATCGATTTATTTGATCTTTTCGGATATTCTCGATATTGAGGTCCATTACTGGGTCGCTTAAGGTAGTAAGGTAAACCGGGAGGCGCTTTTTATGAATATCCTACCGATTTTAAGATCGGCCTCGTTAATCCTATTATGAATTCGGAATTCGCTTTCTTAAAATCCTAATAAACTATGTCTGTATCGAAATAGTACAATAGTCGCAATTAGTTTAATTGCTTGGAAATTTATAATCAAATAAAAAACTAATGAACGCTCACTATATCGATGAAACTGCACCTACGATAGCCTAATAATGGACCTCAATATGGAGAATATCCGAAAAAATTGAAATAAATCGAAATGTGATCGATTTTAAAATCGATTGTATTTTCACTAAAAGCGCCCCCGAAAACCCAATAATTAACCACAATATCGAGGATATCCGAAAAGTTGAAATAAATCGATAAATTTGTGGGCGATCTTAAAAAAGATTGTATTTTTATACATAGTGCCCCCGAGAACTCAATAATAAACCTCAATACCGAGGATATCCGAAAAGTTATTATTAATTGATACGATAGCTGGCGATCTTAAAATCGGTTTTATTTTCATAAAAAGTGGCTACGTTGACCCAATAATGGACCTCAATGTTAAGGATATCCGAAAAGTTAAAATTAATCGATTCGTGAGCTGGCGATCTTAAGACGATAGTATTTTCATAAAAAGCTCCTTTGACAACCCAATAATGGGCCTCGATATGGAGGGCATCCGAAAAGTTAAAATAAATCGATTTCGGAGGTCGCGATTCGGTAGTTTTTTTTAAGAAGCGGCTCTAATCACGTCGCGACGTCTATTGGTGTATGTTACTTGTTTGTGGTGGTGCCCTGAGTGTGCCTGAGGATGTGTTCGATTCAGAATTTTACTGTCTAAAAATTTTATTTGATGCTTTTATTTCTTCAAGTCTTTTATGAACTTCAAGTAAAGCACCACTTCCGAATTGCCAATTTTAATCAATATCTAGTAGTACGTTATTTATATTAATGCATAGGTTTATATACCAAATTTGAGAAGTTTTGCATTATATTTTAATATAATTTTTGATGAAAATCTATCATGACCTTCAAGTAAATTACCACTTCCGGTGATCATGTAGTGACCAAAAAGGTAGGTGCACAACTAGGTGATATAAAAATCCCAAATCCATAATTTCAACTTTCTACGCCCACCGTTTTTGAGTTATGCGAGACACGAACGTAGGACCGAAACTAGTCAAAATGGATTCATAATTGGTCAAAATGGATGTTTCCGTTGAAATCTGAAAACCGAAAATTTTCGGGATTACAATACTTTCTTTACTGCGTACGCGGAAGTAAAAATATATATTGGAAAGCTCAACATTTGTTATTTATTTATTAAAATATGCAAAAAGATCGAATGATAATTAATCAAATGAGAACCTAGTTTTTTTATATTAAAGAAAAAAATGAATTTGAATGAAGTAACAAATACAAATGCATCCTTTTTTAATATTCTAAGCCTCTTTCTAATATGTTAAACTAATATTATTTATCTGATTAGAAGTAATTTCAATTTGTAAATGATTCTTCCTAATAATAATTTTACTTCTTCGTATGTAATTAATCTCTTTATTACTTAAATTATAGATTTATAATTAAAAAATAATTTTGTCTATGTTTAAACAAACATCGAAAGTACTAACTCTGGTGTTATAACAATAAAAAGACCACCGCGTCTTGGATAACCGTCCCCTTTCTGCCGCGTTTATCTCCTTGATGGGAGGTTGTTATGGGGATGGACTACCTGGCTTCCTGCTGCATATGTGACGAATGAAGTTACCTTGGGAGATTATGCATTCAGTGTGCGCTTTTCATGATTCCCTAGAACAACTGTCAAGGATGAAAAATGGTAAGCGCTTTTTGACGAATGAGGAATCATGCTAAGGGTGCGATATATTTCTTTTTCTCCTCATTTAATTCCTACCGTTTTGTCTATACATGAAAGCAGCTATACATGGAAGCAGTGGCGTCATCAACTATAATTCTAGTATATTACATATAGATATAAAGGTATGTTATTTTTTTTTTTCATATAACCAACTTCAAAAGTTAAATTAAAACTGTGTAAAGTAATGAGGAGAAAATTGATATAGTTTATTGATAACGAAAAAGATTTTAGCACTTCAAACTCGTTTTACTTAAAATTAAAGTTTACAACTAAAGTTGCTATATATCAAACCGTTCACTGATTAAATTGGTTTCCTAGAAAAAGAATGATTGAAAACTTAAAAAAACAAAAATGTTATTTAAGGTTTCAATACCACCTCCTCTCCCCCCCCTAACCTATATTAGAAATTTAACTTCTTTAAGTAAATTGGAAAATATTAATAAATCGTGGATTATATAAATACTTTTTTTGTTTTTTAATTTAGTAAAACGAACATTTAATTTGACATTATAATTAATGAATGTCTCAAAAGATTTTTCTTGTAAATAATAAAGCATTCACCGTAAGTTTCATTTTTCATAGTGGATCTAGAAGAATTTGACACTTCCACCTCATCCATTTTTTCATGCGTGTTGTCGATTCCGGGTTTATGGTCGGCGAAAAATTGCCCCTGGCAGACAGAGATTAATCATTGAGTAGATAGCGGTTTAGGATGAAAACTCATCTGCTGGAATAACCCTTAAATTATTTTCTTCCAGGGAAATTCATGGTAAGGGCATTTTGTACTTTAGAGATAAGAAAGTAAAGCATTAATTATTTCAGCTCTTTAATCGGATAAAGGAATAATTACCAGGGGTCTAACTATTAAAGTATACACTTAACAAGTTTTAAACATTAAACTTGATATTGCTCAGTTCATCGCCTTGAATCTTTAAACAGATTCTTCTCAGAGGATTAGGTAGTATCTTTTTTTTACACCGATTTTTTTTTTTTTTTTTGTCTTTAGTAAAATTACAACGATTGAAATATCCATTGCACTAGCTTTGATGTTTAGTGCAACTGAATCGAACAAAGTGACAAGTAATGAGAATTTTTAAAAATATAATTTTCTTATTTAAAAAAAAAAAGAATATAACAGAGATAGTTTCAAAAATCGTTAAAGGTATTGGCTCTCTCTACCTGCTTCTTTTCCTACAATAGTGAACCGAGTCCCAAATTTCACTGAACAGACTGCAGTTGAAAATGTTTGGCCGTATCCAGTATTAAAGAAATATCAATGCAAATAGTAGTTACAACCGATATTGAAAAATTGATAGTTTTTTTATTTTTATCTATGATTATAACAAAGAGATAACTTAATTCACAGAAGACCTTATTTCATTGTTAATGTAAACTTCGTTAAATACCTTTTATTATAACACTCTTGCAGTAGATAAATCTTCTTTTGGATTTTGGGATGATTGAAATTTTAAACATTACTATTTTTCCAAAAATCAATAAAACTAATTACAAATTCAAGGAAAGTCTAAAATTATGAGCCAAACATTTGGTCTTTACTTGAATTAAGTTGCTTGTAATTGTTATATTTCCCGGGTAGAATCAGTATTTTCCCCAATATTTGGCTCCAAAAGTTGACCCAAACTTAAAATTTCACTTTTTAGAAAAATTACCAATTTTTGAAATGATTTAAATCTGGAACTATTTAAACTAAATAACGGCGGTTAAGCTCAAATTATGGTAAATTTATTCTATTTAAAAAAGATTCATAGTGAATAGAAATAAAAAAACAATGATTTTTTCGCTACCACACATAGTTTTGAAATTATGATCGAAAATTCAATAATCAAAAATTACGATTTTTGCGAATATCTCAAAACGCCCCAGGAAATTTTGTTTGATAACTCCAGATTCGGATTCAGCAGTCCAAAAAAACTATAAAATAGGAAACGATAACAAAACCGACTACCGTATTTTTCGCAATGTGAAATCAACATTTGTCTGGACCCTAAGGAACAATTTGTCAGGGTTTGAACTGGCTACTGATTTGCAAATTGTTATTTTTAATTTTTTTTTATTTCAAATCGAAAATTTTGATTTTAATTATGTATAAACAGTTGTAACTTGAAGTTTAATATGTAACGGTACTACATAACATATGAGTTAGCTGATATGCTTGTTTCCAAACAATTGAAGAGTTTTCTATCAAAAGTCAATATATTCACTAAAGGAAAATTATTACATAAAATTGTTATGGGGATATCTCATGTTGATAATGCAAATTTTTATTCAAAATGTTGATTTGTAACAACTATTTGGCTGGAGAACAGCTAAGATTTGAAATAAACAACAATTTTTAGGTGTAGAATATTAATTCGCGAAAAGTCTTTGGTTTTGAGAAGTGGATATATTCACTTTTGATCGAAAGCTCCTCAATTATTAACAATTATTTCGTTTAGCTGCTGACAACCGTTAAATGTCAGCTATATAGCTTGACTAGTTATATTTTAAGTGTTATTTTCTTTGCTGATATTTTAGTTTTTGTGATGAGTCATACGCTGTTTGTCAGTTATATTTCCATAAATAACTCGAAATTATATGGAAGTTAAGAGCATCTTTTTTTTTTTGTTTTTTTTTTTTAATTTTTGAAATAAATAGTTCTTTAAGAACTTTAAAGTAATATTATTGTTGTAAGATATAGTTTTTACACTATTATGCAGTTTTATACTAATTGAAATTAACAGTATTGTTTTTCTGTAGTTATAGTTTTGTTCTTATTTTTATAATCCATACAAATTAATTAATATACCTACCTCATTTGTCGATCGGCCAATTATTACAAGATAGAAAGATTTTTTAAAACACTTATCGCCTAATGGGTCTTAGCATTTTATTTAATGAAAGTGGCCATCCGTCTTGGAAAGCACTCGCCGATATGAACTGATGCTTGCCTCGCCGCGGGTTCATTATAGCCATTAGAGTTGGGGCAAAGTTGTGTAATTGCACTTTATGTGGTTGTAATTCTCCTTTAAGTCCTTTACCAGCTGGAGTGCTAGGTGAGAAGTTTTGATTAAACGACATTGTCTGATGCTAGACAATAAAGCTAACATTGTTATAGTTTGTTTATAGCCGAGGGTTGTTGTGATTAAGCCGGGTGTTCTCTCATCAGCGAGTTCATTCAACACTGTCATCTACTTCCAAGTATCCTTGGAGTCCCTAGTAGCCCTGTCCTACATTTCTATAATTTACTGATGTCTACTCTCTTTCTTGGGGCTGTAATATTCACTATATATATAAACTTCAAAACCTTTTTTTCATGTCCAACTATGGATCTATAGCTTATACATTTTTATAAATATATAAAATTAACAAAATAACTGACTGAGCGAAGGGCTATTTATTGCCTTGTTAGTACCGGGCGTTGCTAGCACATTCTTTTGGGCTGAAGCCTCTCCATTCTGAAACAAAAAAATGATTTTTTTTCATGGTTGCTTTTTTTGTTTCTATCTTGATCTGAGCCAAATAATTAAACACTTACGATATGTTCTTTTTTTAGTCATACCACATTACAAAAATAGCTTTGTTAATTTTGGACTACAATTAAAATTAATTTTCCATGTTGTGACATTAGAAATTAATTTTTCATGTTGTGACATTTGCGATAATTATACATCAACTGCCCCTACTCACTTATCTTACACGTCGACCCCTCGCACGGTAAAGGTAAACCCATTATTGTAATGAAACTGTAATGGCTACATTGTTCAACTTTTTCTTCACAGTACCAAATTATATCAACTTTTAATAGAACAAAGAATAGAAGAGATACAATTGAGGGAGTGGCGTCCATCTATCTGAATGATGGGTTAAAAACTGCATTGTTCAGCTCAGTATGTGTCAAGAAAAAATACGAACATTTTCTCCCTGAAACATTATTGTTCCTGTAATTACCGTTATAAAAAAAATCAAAACCGAATTTCCAATGATTCAAGTTCACTGCTTTAAGTGGTGTAAAAAATGCAGTTTTGATCAGTGACCTTTAAAAAGAATCCTCCTGTTGCTCGGAAGTGTCTTTATCCCCAGACATCAGGATTTATCCTGGGCCAAAATTAAATCCTGGATCCGCTACTGCTTGGCGTTAATATGGAGTACTCGTATGCCACATATTAACCTCCACGCAGTGAGGAACAAAGGAGGAAAAGTTATGCAGATATATGTTTAGTCAAGTTCCAACTCAGCATCATCCTCACTAGATTTTGTGGAGCCAATACAACAGATGTTTAACCCTTCATAATAAATCCATATTGGTATTCAAACCATTATTCCTGAGATAAGCTTTTCCTTGCTTATATAAACAGTTTGAACTAATAGCTGTTTTAAAAAATATCATTTTAATATTGCTATTTTGAATATATTTATGTTGGAGTGGTGTAACTGAATGGGCGAGGCACTTGAAATAGGGTTCGATCCATCTGCTGGCAGAAAATTTATTTAAATTTACGTAAAAACGCTCATAATTTCATTATGTATGTATATGCATTGCATTATGTATACTAGGATATACAGAAAAGTTTATTAGAATATTGCAAAAAAAAAAAAAAAAAAGATGTAACCTGTTAAACATGCCTTCCTTTGATTTCACTGAACTGTGATATGTAAAGACTTATAGGTAATATTTAAAATATTCAGATAATTGATAAACTTTGTCTGACGTTCAATTTTTTTTTTTTTTAGATTTATTATTATTTATTACCTTTTATTTATTTCAACTTCATTGAAAACCAAACATTCTTATTAAGAATGTTTAGTTTTAGATGAGAGTGAAATGTGATGTTTGGCATATATTTCAATTCTCTATTTGGTTACCATTCATTTAAGGTATGACGTAGGAGACGTTGGTTTACGAAAACAGGATACGATATTAGTTTATTTTATTATGATTTTTTTATGTTTGGTTTAAACTTTGTATGAAGTGAAAGAGAATGCATTATGTATGTAATAAGGCAATAACAAGGCAAATAAGGAGCTTTCATAAATTTTATGCCATAATGGACAATTAAAACAATGACATTTAGATGATTTTTTTTTTTTCTATTTTGGCAAGCATTGACTTAAGTGTGGGCTATTTCCAATATCGTGAAATCATGAAAAATATTGTTGTATTCCTTTAACATAAAAAAAAAAAAAAATAGTTGAGTGGTTTTAGATTAGGTCATATTAAGGAAGGCCAAATTATACGATTATATTTTATTTTTCAAGTATGAAACTATTTGTGATTATAAGACATTAATTTATTTACTAGCGGAGCCCCGCGTTCTCACTCGAGTTTAATGTGGATTGATCCCTAAAATACAAAATATCTTTATAATAATAACCTATAATATTTTGTTCACTGTTATTTGTCGTATACATGCTCAAGGAATTGGGTCTGAAAGGCAATAAAGTAACACTTCAACAAGTTTCACGTTTTCACACTTTTTTCTCCCTTATTCTCCAATTTTATTTACAAAATAAAGTTTTAAAACTATAATTTGACAATTATTAAAAAGTTTAATTTAAGGAGAAGTTGGCCGGTTGTGCGGCCCATGGAGAAAAACATACTAATAAGTGGAACTTATTTTTTATTGTGTGCTAACGTTTCGGCCTAAGTTGTAGACCTTTTATAAGGGCTATGCAACAAAGGCAAGTATAAAAAAATTAAAGTATGAAAATATGTAAGTAAAAATAGATAGACTGATATATTATTCCAATTTATCATTAAGTTTCATCTACGTTTCTTAGAGTACAGAATTATAATAACGTATAAAACCTACGGTTAACTACATTCACACCAAAATTAAAAAGTTTTTGTAGTCAATTTGGTCCAACGGGTATGAGCGTATCTCACGCAAAAAGAAACTTTTATAATAGAATTGGTAGTTACTGAAATTAACGCGTTCAAGTACACAAAACTCTTCAGCTTTATATAATAATAAATATTAAGAACATCAGAAATAGATTCGATGCTTTGAAATATAGGTATTAAATTCGAATAATAGAGGTCCAGTGTAAGACTTTTTTTCGGATGTCATTATTATGGATTTTGGCAACTCAGTTTGGTAGGAGTGGACATTTTTCTCAAGGGGTCTGAGTACATTTAATATTTTCTATTTTCAACCTCCAGCCCTATCAAGTAAGACAGGCAAAAGAAGAAAAAAAAGGAATAAAGGAGGGTTTAGTTAGAAATATAGACGGCCGTGGAGGATAAGGTGGGAGATGAGGTTATTATTAATGGCCGCGAGCGCGGGGACATCAATTCGCATTTGCAAGGTGGCGGCATTAGCTGCTAGCGATGTAAGGAGTAAGGAAGACAGATGAAGGGCCAGGTACCCCGCCTTTTGATTTAGCCCTCTTCCAGTTCTTTGCTCTTATTGGCAAAGTTTCCTCCCTGTCTTGCCCTCCACAAATCAGCAGGCGTCACTCCGGCATGACGCCCCTCTTATTTCTTACTTCCTTCCCCTTTCTTCTTATTCTTCGGTAACAGTCCCCTTTAATAAATATCGCATTAGAAATGTTATTCATTTCGCTCGCTGTCTCCGTCGGTTTCGTTATTAGTTTTTCAACTTTTTATATCTTGGATGCTCTTCCCCATTCTTCGTGACTTATATTCAGGCGACCTCAATATTTTTGCAGTATTCATACAACGTTAAGAGTGTTAAAACTGATTGGCCTTACGTAAGTAATTAATTGGGTCTACCATTATGCGCTATGACATTTCTCCGGAGTTGAGACTAAAGATTGTGGAAAAGTGGAAATTGTGTTAATTTTATGGTCAAAAGTTAATTTTTTCTTTCTTTCTATTTATTTATTGATTTTTTAAGTCAATCGGGCATGAATACCTATGATGCTGAGCTGATAACTCATAAGTCCAGCTCTGCCCGATAATTGAGGGCCTTGATGCAAGAACCAGGTAAGTCCAGACTTACAAATTTTTTATGAAAAGCAAATTAAACTGAATAAGACCCCAAGCAAGTCCACTATTATGCATTGAATAAATCAGCCAACTTATTCCGAATTAAACTTTTAAAGTAGAACAGTAGTTTTCATTCATTAACATCGGCGCCAATAAAAGGTTAGTACGGTTATACCTGTTTTTTTCATTTGCGGATAACTGAATTTCTTTTGGCCGATGATGAAATCTTTCCCGCATTGATTATCACACATGAGAGGATGGTTGGTATATTCTTTCACCAATCGAAACACCTATATTGTCTACAGACAAAAACGCATTTAAGAGAAGAAGGGAAATTTGACCATACCTGATACTTGCATCAAGGCCCGCAATTGGTGCACTCCATTGTACCCTTCACGTAAATATTTATGCTGTCGATGGAAAAAAAAGTGGATTTTTGATATCTACGTGTTTTGTAATGGCCTCTTGAGTAATGGGAATATGATAGAATCAGTGAAGTCTTCCTTTTCACTCATGCGAAACCAGGTAAAGAGCTGCTTCAACCCAATAACTTATTTTCGTCAAAATATGGACTTAGCTTGTTTTTAATCATCCTGATTCAATTTGTCAAAATCCAAGGCTTATCGCTGGTTAATATAGGCTGATCACATGTAATACGTTCGGTGTAACTTGATTTGGCTAACAATTGTTGGAAGGAAAGGGGGCTAGCTCAATGGATGGGTGTCAGGAAACAGGAAACCAAACAGGCGCTCGACGTCATTTCGTCCTTCAATTGAATATACATCTAATTACAATTTCAATTTGTCTCAAACTATACTGTATAGATTATAAATATTTGAACGGGACAGTGCCGTTATTTAAGGTTTTTCAGGGTGTCCCGTCGTTTTCCAAAAAGTCCCGTTTCTTTCTTAATAAAAAACCCTCAAACTTCTGAACTTTATCGTTATTTTAAATGTGTTTAAAAAGTGTTAACAACTTCATAAATTTATCAAAGACAAACTTTTTGTTTACAGCAATGTAAATAAAATAATTTAACACTTATTTTGCTCTCCGCGTAAATATAATCTGCCGTGTCGTAATTATATTTAGCCCTAATTAATTTTAGATTCTTAATTTTCATCTGTTTCTTTTTAATTTTTGTTTTGATAAATTAGTTTCAAATCACATCGATTTTAGCCTTCATAAACTGATCTAAAACATGTTGTTTTGTTTTAAGTTCTCAAAATTGGTATACATATCCCTCTCCTCTCCCAGATTCCTTAGTACTTCGACTGCCCCGTTATTGACCAACATTTTTACGGCCACCCTAGCTATGGGATAATCTCTGAATCAAATGTACTTAAAAATCATTTCGAAATCCCCATTTATTCGAACTATTTCGAGATGTACAAGCGGTTCAAAGGATCGATCATGCTTATAACTTTTTGAAAATTATAATTGTTTTTATCCATAAATTTTTGCAACTATCGTGTCAAATA
The DNA here is from genome assembly GCA_948150685.1 of Rhaphigaster nebulosa. NCBI lineage: Eukaryota > Metazoa > Arthropoda > Insecta > Hemiptera > Pentatomidae > Rhaphigaster > Rhaphigaster nebulosa. The sequence continues at coordinate 180,341,443 of OX411306.1, forward strand.
ATCTGCTTGTTGTTTTTTGACAACTACTGAACTTAATTTGAAAAAGAATCTTAGTGTTTAGACAATCATAATTATAAGTATCATGTGAAAAACAAAATTTGAAAATAAAATTTTATATTTTAAAATGTTTATAAACAGTTTTAATAATACTTATAGCGTTGAAGATCTTTATAGAAATAATTGAATTTTAAAAAGTATGGTTGTTCCTTTGATTTTAAAAATAAAAATGAAAATTTATGATTACTGGAGTTGAGGATACAGCTGCGTGACCGAGACCTATGTTATTTTCCCTGTTTTGATTGGACTCGAAAGCAAATTCGATTCTAATATTTCTCTAAAGACTACATAAAAAGAATACTTTTCTTTATTTTTTATTTAAGAATCCTACTTTCTTACATAATAAGACCGTTTTTCGTAACTTTATCCATTAATGTGCTTAAGCGTGGTCCCTTCTGGTGGTTTTTGCTCCGCTCTTCTTTGCAGTGCAGTATTTCACAAGAGGGGACGTGGCTAATCTAATATTGGGACTTTAATATTGCGTAGGCCCGCCATGGCGGACGTATTTCACAATGGCCCTACCCAGTCATTATCTTGTCTTTTCCGTTTCAGGCCTCAGTTCCTCCTTTCTTTCTCTCTCTCTCTCTCTCTCTTTGAATGTTATACTTGTGCTATATAATGAAAATTTTGTATTCATAACTTCCTTCATTTTGAAAGGATTCCGCTCATAGCTTCAACTCTTCCCGGCCTCAAGGAGCTCCCTCTCACAGTGTATAAGCTTTAGCAGCTTAGTTTGATATTTTTCAAAGGACCCTGGCCATTATGGAGGGCTACTATTATGGCCCAAGGACTTTTAAATTACCCTTTATAATATATTCATGTATTCATAGCTAAACTGGAAATTTCAGAATTATTCACATATTTTCATCTCTTCAAAACCTAAAATTGAAGTAATTCACCGACATTAAAGAGTTAATACTCGGGGTTAAGGCGTAATTACTGACGCTTCTCTCCTATAAAAACCTATTGAAACTTTTAAATGTGCCGTGGTAAAGTTATGATACGAAATACTCAAAGCTCTAATTCGACTAAACCCCTGAAAATTAGCTATTTTTTTTAGAATCTAATCAATAAGCGGTAGATCACTAAGTCATCATTTTATGTATCAAACATAACCCTATGAAGCAATCTTTAAGTACCTTAGCACCTTCACGATATTTTTTGATCGAAATACAAAATATTATATAGGGGAACGCACGGAAAGAGTTTCTTTTTTATTTTATATTTTATGTTTGATTTCTGAAACGCCGTAACGGGTTTTCAGAAAACCCGTTTTCAGAAAAGGGACACCTTTAGAAAAAACAGTGTCAGAACTACTTCAATTTCTATAAAACTATATTAATTTAATAAATTCACCTTAATATCACATAAATTGATAATTTTTATACTTGAAATAACCATATTTATTGAAAGTGGCCAAATTGTATTTTTTGTAAAAAAAATAATGGAGGAAATATTTTAATAAAATTTATTTATATTTTTCAAAAGCCCATTAGGGAATCTAAATAAATTCTGAAGACTCCTGTATCACAATATCCAAGGGGTCATAAGGCTAAATTTAATTTAATTTTGGTATTTTTTCGGCGATCCTAAATAAAATATCTACCCAAAATTAGTATTTAAGTATATGCATTTACTTTTTATGTCTATGTAATTTTTTAATTTATAATAGTAAACTTATTTTTTAATGTAATGTTATATTAATTTTAACAATGGAATCATATTGGAGCTAGTGATTTAGCATTAATATTTATAATGTTTCTTCATCTTGAAGAGTTTTGAAAGTTGGGCAGGTCAAGACTTTTCCGATAGCTGAATATTCCTGTCATTATAATCACTTGAGCCCGGTTTACGTGCAGTAAAAAAAGTTGTAAAACCTGCAATAAAAATGCCAAAACGTGCAAAAATGCGCAACGAAAAATAAAATTATGCCATTTACGTCGTTTATGCTTAAAAAAAAATCTACATATTTTGTTTTCTTTCATAAATTACTATGTTTTTATAATAAATTAGGTAGGTTGAAGCATTGCTATGTAAAATGTGAAAACCTCACGAGCCTCAAAACCTCTAATTAGGGTATTTTTTGCTACTTTTCTTACGATCATAGTGATTCACGCGCTATCGCAGCGCATTTTCTGCTTGTGTTTTTGATTGCCAACTGATAATTTTTTTAATAGCTTATCGCATGGTCAAGTGAGACAATCACAAATTTCTGCCGATATATCAATAAATCAATCCTTGTCAAAAAAGTTGAACCATTCATCTTTGCGTCGAACTTGATTCTTTGGCTTTAAGATCTATTTTGGTGGATTGTCTTTTAATTCTGATCATTTTTCCCATTTTGGGTTCATATTTGAATAAGATATAATTAATTAGATGAAAACCATGAGCAGATAACTAACTAACTTGTTAATACCACAACTGTTGCAGCATGATAAATTTTTTTGCTCGACCAATTTTCGGTATTTGTTTTTAATTAGATTGTACGGATTTTTAATTCCCTTCACTCGTAAAAATGTATGCGGGATGTTGTTTGTTATCGTATCCACCAATTAATTTATTTTTAATAAATTATTAAACATGTTTTAGTCCGAAAAACTGTGTGTATGTATAATTATTTTGCCAACTATAGACTTAGGATAGCACTGTAGAACATAAAAGGAAGTTACATTTATGGAAGTTAACTTACATATGTTAAACCGGGTGCTTTAATTCGTGTAAACAACTTGTCTCCGATCGATTTCAAGCAACCGAAAAAGAAGTACATTTTCACGAGAATCCGGGCATTAATAATCATCGATCCATATATCGCTCAGTTATGAAACTCATTGTCAGTTACTTTTCTCTCTTCGACATGAGTAAAAATTGTATGCTCTTACGTACTTTAGATTGATATGATGCTGTTAAAATGAAATAAATAAGGAAATGAAATAAAAATAAATAATTTATAAAATAAAAATATTTATTTTATTATTCATTTTCAATTCTCCTAAAATTGATACAAGCAGTTCCGTTGTATATTAACAGATGCTGGTATCTTTATTGGCCAGAACTAAATTGAATTCACAATTTAAAATTTATTTAGTCAAGAATATTTGAATAAAGACTAATACCTCCCAAAACGAAATTTATTTATATCGAAGTACTTAAAAAGATGCGATTAATGCTTATTATAAGAAAAAATGTGACTAAATATCTATCGAAACAAAAATTGTAAATAAAGTTCTATAGTTTTGGTGAGGATGAACACAGTTAGTGAAATATATGTCGTACATTTAATTCATTTTTCTCATCGTTTTTCTTCAGACAAGTTAGTCTTCAAACGCGTTGAAAAACCTCGAGAGGGACGAATTTATTACTCGACCATTTAAAACTATGGCAACCTTCTATTAGGCTAGTTAACGAATTAACGTATGGATATCGGATGATTTGAGCATGAGCAAAATAGAATAGCAATATTAAAATAAAAAAATATCTTTCCTTGATGCATCAAAATAGCGTTTAGAAGTTCAGAAAAAATACTGAAACAAAACACAGACCATCACATTCATTTCACTTTGAATAGTCAGCTAGGTAGTACTGAAGTATTTCAGCACGTAGCAATACTATCAACGCTTGATAACTGGAGGGAGGCGGGGATGGGATGGGACGAATCTCGGGCACGTTATCTAACAAATTTTCTTGCTTCGATGACAGTGCTTTTTTAGACATTTTGAATTAATCTTATTATTGATTACAGTTTGTGGTTTTTCCTATTAATTTCGGAACGAGCACATAAAGAGATGGCGGGATCCCCATCTGCTTTCCAACTTCCTCCCTCTAGTTCACGCACCGTAACGGGATGGACGTAACAGAACGGACAAATCTCCAGGACAGTTACATTTGAAATTGTATTTCAGGATTTTAAGTTATGATTAAGTTCAAAATTCCAAACGTTTATCTGCAATATAAACTAATTGTAATTTAAATAAATATAAGCTTTATTTGAAAAAAAATATATCGTTTTAAAATCTGTGAAGTGCGAAGTGGCATTAACGCAACAGACAAAATTTAATGGACTTTAATTTATGAAAAATAATTTTCTACTGAAGGCTGTATTGTTGAGACAGAAATTTATTTTGATTCGAACAAATAAGACATAGCTTGCTTAATATGTGTATTATATATATATATATATGTATATATATATATATATATATATATATATATATATATATATATATATATATATATATATATATATATATATAACTTAACGAGTCCGGGTCAAATAACTTTAAAAAAAAGAAAAGGTTTTAAATAATTACTCAACGAGTGATGGTTGATAACTGCCTTTATTCAACAAATAATCCTACTTATATACTCATAGGGAGTTGTTTATATTATTAATAGGATTAAGTTCTATTCTTATCTGGGTCCTGGCTCTTAACTTATATATATATATATATATATATATATATATATATATATATATATATATATTACCTGTGTATATGTATAAATTTGTTTATTATAAGCTTCGTCCCGTTTTGTATTTTGTATTACAAAATTAAACTTTATCATTTTAATTTCATCTATTCCCTATTGGTACTTTAAAATTTAAAAAAATACGTAGTACAGCGATATTTTATTTGGAAAGGCGACCAAATAAACAAGAAACGTGACAAACTTTACTGTGTTTCTCAAAATATAGTTTCATAAACAATAAATAAATGTATTATATGTTCTTTTCTTTCCTCGGAAACCCGTTCACTTTTTTTACGATCGTCCATGTTGTGTATTGTCTGAATTATTTGAAGAAATTGTTCGATTTCTGGTATGCTCGATTTTAATAGTTTATTTGTCGGAATTCTTTTATTTTCTTCGTTATTTACATAGTATAGTAATCTTTCGCTATTATGCAATTATTTAGTCTAAAGAAAAAACTAATGTAATTTCACCAGTTAAATTCTACAAGTTCAAGAAAATTCTACAAGTTAGGAAATCTTAGTTAAGTTAAGGGAAAAAAGAATTGGACATTTATTTATCAACCTTATTTTCATTAAATTTACATTTATCAATGAATTTCGTGGTACTTTTTTTTAATGTAGTCAGATTCAGACCTGCCTTGCTATTTAGCTATTGTTAAATAGCTAATAATAATAATATTAGACTAACCTTGGTTAGTCTAATATTATTAAAAAATACTTATTATATATATATATATATATATATATATATATATATATATATATATATATATGTATATATATATATATATATATATATATATATATATATATATATGTATATATATATTTTATATTGAAATGACCAAGCTACTAGATTCTGCGTGTAAGTTGTATGAGCTTTACTAATAAATAATTTACTGGTTTCCTGGATTTAACAATGATTGTAGGACAGACAACAATTCTCCTTATTTCTTTACTGACTGAACTGACTTAAGTTATTTGTTTATTTGTATTTAATGTTTTATTTATTGATTTCAAACTGATCACAGTTAAATGTTTATTTGTTATCTTACCTGTTTAATTTAATTTTTTTATTCTGTTTAATTAATTGTATTAACTTACTCATTAATTTATTTAATTTAATTTTTTTCTCTCTTGAATTCTTTCTGTTTGGTATTTATCAGAAAAAATACCTAACGTTCAAGGTACAGTTTTTCTTTTATTTTCTATTCTTGTTTTGTTACGTTTTATTTATTTATTTTTTTCTTTTATCTTTTAATTTTTTATGTAAAGTTTATATTTGTATTGTTGGATTAATAAATTTAAAGTTTAAACCGATCATTGCATGCATATATTATTCTGTTTTACATGGAATATTCATTCTGTTGCTCAGGATTACTGTGTAAGAGAAAAAGAAAAAATCATTTTCTTTAGAACATTTGCTATCTATTGTAAGCCGACAACTTTTCATAAATTCTTATTCCTTATATCGGAATCTCAAGACAACTACTTGTTTTTATATTTACTTTGAACAATCATAGACTATTAATTTTCTACACATACTAACACATCCTAACTATTAGCTCTCATATCCTTGGCTCGGAGCAGAAGTGACAGTGGGGATGGCAAAGAGATAGAAGCCCTTGAAGTGATGTCTCTTCGGGAGGGAGAGTACTTGATCTTTCAGCTGATTATCGATTAAATTCACCGTTACCATGGCTACCTGCTACGGACGCCCGGTCATTTCTTTCTTCTGTGATAAACATTTTTATTGGAACAGAATCAGCGCATTACGGCCAGAGGCTTATTGGAAAAGTTTTGTCTCGTTCACGCTTCGGTCCACTCACCTCCTCTGTAACATCTTGTATCCTACAAAGCACATAGCTGTAGTAAATTGCTTTTCCTTTACTTTTAACAAAAATAAAATGTAGCCAATAAAAAAATCAATAAGTTTGCTACTTGCACTTTTTCTGAAGACAGATATTTCAAAAACCAACAAAAGAGTAGTAAGAAATACTAGTGTTAGGCGATAGTTGATAGTTTCCACTTACCTTTAGTTTCTATGAGATCGAAGAAAAACTATTATACATAAAAAAATATATAAGTAATATTATAAATCCTCTTTCAATGAAAAAAATATATTGATTTGTAAAATATTCTCCATTTAATTCTGATACAATACACTAATATGATTCTATAATAAATGATCATACAATATATATCCGTATATATCATATAATACTAGATATATTTCTGTACTTAGTAATTAATTGATATATATAAAAATTACAATTAACTAAATATTCAACTTCAAAAATTATTATCAATATTTGACTGTGCGCATTATCTTTTTTGTTGTCTCTTATTCCTGTTTAATTTTTTTTAATTCAAAAATTTAAATAAGCAAATCGAGTCTAGGATTTCAATGTATTACTAAATATTTTATTTATTTGTTTTAGTAGTTAATATAGGGTACGGCTAAAGTAACTGGCTGATTTATCGGCTAAATAAAATCCGAACTAAGTATATGAATTTATTTTTTAATTATCATCTGAAAGGGCATAAAATGCCATTTTAGTTACACTAATTAAATAATTGATTAATTGGTTTTAGTTACGGTAATTATTTCGTTTTAAAAATTATGTCAGTTAAATGTGTGCCGTTGTCTCTCCAGTCACCCGACTTGAATCGTGATTTTTTTCCTTAAATTTGGACTTTTCACCTCAAATTAAAGTTATAACTTATCGTCCTTGCACTATTGACTAACTAAAACATGCATTTCGACAGGAAATAATCAGCCGAGTGTTGAACAGCTTATCTGATATTATCTTTAAAATGATCAATAACTGTAAATAAAATGAAATTCATATATGATTAAAAAAAAAAGTCATGCCCTGAGTTTCGATTTTATTTAGTATTGAAATGTGTCAGTTGCTTTTGCAGCACCCTATAGTAATTAGCAAACGACTTTTGCTGTACTCTCTTTTTCTCAAATCGTCAAAACTGAAAATTTGACAGAAACTAAATACATGCCTACTTAAACATAGAGGGACGTACTTCTCGAAATAAGTCTAATACCGAAATTGATAATGAAGGTTGATAATGGCAGGCTGAAGAAGAAATAGAGGAAGACCTCGAATAAACTGAAAAATAAAGTAGAGAAAAGCATGGCCGGGCGGGCATGGATGGACGAGGGCGTGGATGAAGGCGATTGACAGGGAGAAATGGAGAGAGGCTTAAGTTGGAATTCGGTTGAGGGAAACTTCATTCGTGAAGAAATCCTAAATAAAAAAAACTGTTTTGGATGTTTTTCTTCCGTTTAACGAATAAATGAAAAATATGTTTCATATTTTTTACTTCTTCCTCCCTGTGCCATTTCCGGCCTAGACGTCACGGTCCTTACAGAGCTGTTTCATTTTTTGAAGTATTTTTTCCTTCCCTCAAATCCTCTGGATATATTTCTGGTACAAAAGCCTAGGCCTTCCGCGTGGCTTCTTGCCGGTGGGTCGAGCTTCCATCACTTTTCTCGATTCCCGGTCCTCACTCATTCGACAAACGTTGCCAAACCACTTAAGCTGTCGTTTCTCTTGTATGGGTTTTAGTGCAGGAATTTTAATCTCCTTCCTACTACTTTCATTTTTTACGCGGTCTCTTCTAGTTTTTCCTGCAACTCTGCGTAAGTACTTCATTTCGGCTGCAGTTATTCGGCTAATCTGCTTGTCGAGCATATCCCAGCTCTCGCTTCCGTAGGTAAGAGCAGGGCGGTCAGGGACTTGTAAATGTGGAGCTTGGTCTCCTGCCCAACATCCCGATGCTGTTGCATATAATAAAGTGGTTTTCTCTAGCAATCCTATTTGCTATCTCCCAATCTATTCTGCCCTGACTGTTTATGCTGGTTCCCAAGTAGTCGAAGTTGTCAACCACTTCGAGAACTGCATCATTATAGTACACCTCCACTGCCTCCTCATCTCGGAAAAGGACCAGTATTTTACTCTTCGAAACATTGATGGTCATTCCTTTTCTTTTCAGTTCCTCCTGCAACTCCAGTAAAGCTTGCTGTAGTTTCTCCTTCGTATAACATACGAGAACAACATCATCTACATACAAGAGAGACTGGCTGAGTATTGTCCTCATATTCCACTTTCCGATGGCTGTTCGGGCTGTTCGCCTTTCGCAAATTTTATGAATTTCATCTATAAATTTGGTAAATAACAGTGGGCTTATGATAACCCTTGTTTGACACCTCTATCAATAGGAAAAGGGACAGACTCTGTTCATCTACAAAATAATGGAATAAGAAAAATGCCAAGTTTAATATTTAATTTTAGGAGATTTCACTATTTATATGCACATCTGCTTACATAGACATACATAAAAAAAATAATCAAATGAAGGAAAGTTCTTTGAATTTTTGAATGAATATTTCGTAAACCTGTGGAATTCGTATTACTCTCGATTATTTAATCAATATTACTCATGCCTAAATAGTTATTAAAATAACATAATACTGGGCCAAAAACCTTCTATACGAAATGTCTTTACAAGGTATTTGGTGATATCCTTCAGTCAGGGTTTAATATTAAAAATAAGAAATTGTCGTACACGTTAAAATGATGTTTTTATTAAGTGTAATTTGTTTTCAATGATGATATGATTTCATGTGGAAAAAGAGTTGTTTTGTTCTTTTTTAAAATACATTATATGCTAATCAGAATCAGAAGTCGAAATTGCAAAAAATTTCCATTTTCTTTACTAATAATATGGAGGAGAAATGTACTTTAGTAAATCTTCTATTCAAGTAGCGACCCTCATCTTGTGCTAATTAAGTCTACTCATTTAATCACTCATGTACTTATATTATTATAATATCAGATAATATTAAAGTACAGAAAGTTTAATTAAATATTATAGTTTATTAAAATTTATTTTTTTTTAATTTATTCTGCATTAAATATTCAATTATAATCAATGATTATGATTCATTTATTTTATTTTCACTAATCATGATTTCTTTAATTTTTTTTTTGTTTAAAATTATTGTAGCTTCGGTTTAAAAATGATTACCCAGGACTAGATTAAAAATAATTGTTGAAAATTTAAACCAGAGTTTTTTAGATTTATAAAATATTATAATTTAATAAGAATATTTATTCTATATAAGTGGCACTTGTAAAGTTAAGAAAATACTCGCCTTGGCTTGATGTTATGTCAAGAGTTCAAATAAACTGTCAGTTGTTTTTACTGGTCCCGTCCCCTACTATTGGTGTTATTTCTAACAGCGGGTTTTTGCAGTTTATAGCTTAGAGCGATTTGTTCTATTTCTTAGAAAGCATACTATTGAATTCTACATACTAGCCGCGGATAGGAGCTAATTTATCCTGAATGTCTGTTAAGGTTAGCTCTAGCACATTGAAAAAAAAAAATAAGCAATGCATTTTTAGCTTAAAAATGAATCCTGTGTCCCTTTACCAAAACTTATTATTTATAACTTTTCTGTGCATTTTGTTTGAAGTATGAGTAGATCAAAAACTATTTAAATTTATTGGTGTTATTTATTTATTGTACTCGGGAATATTTTTTTTTTCCTCTCCCAAACTAGAAATATTCCATTGGAAAATATCTGGGGGCTTTCAGCGGTTTCCCGATCTGCATTTTTTTAAAAACAATATTGTAAAGCACATCAGTGATGCTTTCGTTATCACTTAAAAAAACGCTGAAAATTATTCTCTGATCTGCTATTTTCGAATAGTTTATATATAAAAAAAAGTTTAACATTTATTTGGATTGTATATATTTATTTTTTTTACTCTAGTATAATGATTCCGTAAAACTTTTTATTTCTTTTATATTGATAAATGACCGAGATATAGGCATATGAAACCTTTAATCGGTCGCCATTCTGAAACGAAATGGAGGATGGTAATGTCGAGTTCCGAGGATAATCCTGGGGAGCTTTGGAGAACCGGTGACTTTTGTCCTAAATCTAAAAAAAAATTGGCCAAATAGTCTCAGAGATAAGCCACGGACGGCGGACTGACGTATTTTTTCTTTCGATTTTTGTATTCTACGTATCTAGAAACGTAAAACCTCAGATTTGGAGAGAGGTTAAAGTTGTTTTGGTTTTTTTGTTCGATTGGAAAGATTTATCGTTTAAAATAATAAACCAATAACAAATTTTGAAGATCTTGAAAATAACTGCAGAATAATAGTTATCTTGATTATTGATTATCAATGCTTTCACCGTTATAAGCATTCATAACTTCCAGACCCATTGAGATGAAGATACACTAGCCGGGTTAAAAGTTCCTTGAGGAAAAGGTTCGTTCGAAAAAGATTTCTTGAACTACGGAGCACTTTTCCACACACATTGTTGTTCAGTCCATATCTCTAAGATTTACGTGTGTAAATAATGAATTATTACACTACAATAATTATTGTTAGAATTCATTGTCTACCAGTAAACCTCTGCCAATAACTATGTCAACACTTGCGTTCGCCTTCTCTGAAAACATGATTTTTTTAATTTCCTTTCATATGGAACGTTTATGTTTATTACTAAAATTATCATATTTTAATGAACTATTTGTGAAAATTATTGCGCCGTGGATGAAACTCTCGTAGCTTTCTGATACGTTTTCCGGGTCGCCACTCTGTGGGGGCGTTAAGAGGAAAATGCAACCAAATTTAGATTATGGAAATCTGACTACTAACTTATAATTTAAGTCACTTCTTTTGGATCTACACATATTAGACTTCACATATTCTGAAAAAATTATGCAGAAATATATATATGAAATATAGGGATTTACCTCGAAACGTTTGCTGACCTATCTTAGTTTTTCAATTTCAATAACAGAATTTAAAATTCACCATTGGTATATTAATTAATTATAAACATTATCATGTGTTTCACCCTCTGAGAAATAGGTCTATTTCTGTCATTTAATTACACACACATCAAAACGGGATTTGCATCACCCCTTGTTTCCCCAATAAAAGTGCGCAATTGCAAAGGTGGCTTTATACAACATTAGAGAATAATAAACTTAGAGAAGGATTAACATTAAATTAGGATCCGAAACAAAGCAATGTCTGAAAAAAGTAAAAATGAGTCAATTCTACTTTTATCCCCAGATGTGATTTAGTGTTCTTAATGTGAGCCTCTTCATGAGGTTTTATCACCAGAAAAACTCCATTGAATATTTGCTTTGAGGTCGGAAGGGTTGTCAACATGTCAAAGCGCTTGATGGGTATACATAGGGCAAAGCGACGTTTGTAAGGAGGTGGAATGGATTTATTGTTCGGTGGAAGACAGACTTCTTAGTGGTAGACACGAAAAACCAGTCGCAATGAAGACCATTTTATTGTCTTAAGTGCCAAAAAGAACCTAATCTCAACAGCTCGAGACCTGCAACGTCAGCTGCAACATTGTAGGTAGTGAACAGACTGCACCAAATCGTCTTCACGATGCTAACCTTTAGGCTAGAAGAACCCTTCTCCTCCTTCCCCCTCATGGAATAGAGCTGGATGGCAACAACGCCTTCAATGAGCATGAAACCATGAAAATTGTTATTGCAACACTTTGGCTGTTATCGAGGTAATTAACATGTAAATCATTCCTATCATTTTAAAGCTTAAAATGCGCTCTACAAGTTTTGTTTGAAACGTTTTTGTGTATTATTGTTGTAACAATAACAAAATTTGACTTCTTAAAAAAAAGATTGCAAGTTAGTGATATTATACTTTCTTAAGTATAGGTTATTTTAATTTTCAATACGATACTTTCAAATAAAACTTGCAGAATAATTTATCAGAAACAATTTTTAAAAAACTCTCAAGGGCAACTATTTCAAGACTTATCTTTTCAAGAGTGATATACTGAAGATCTCCGTTTTCAAACTTGTGAGAGGGGCGGAGGAAAAAAAAATAGATTTTTTTGTTTTCAAAATATTGAAAATTGCAGGTTTTTCTGTAGTAACCGTTCTTACCGTTCAATAACATAAATAATAGAAAGCCTACCCTTTGTGAGATGTTCATTTTAATAATAAAGAACGCAATTATCGATGTATAAAAAATATATTTTATAAAAATTTATGCTGCACACAGTCCAGTCAAATTGTAGATTTATCTTGTGAAAGAAGGATTTATCGTTTTAACTTGTTGATATGGATGGTGAAATGGTAAGATGGTGAAAAAGAGTTTTTCTCACAAAATTTATCATGGCTAAATTTTTCTTTTCTTTTTTAAAAAATAATAATATTCAGTCCTGCATGGTCCTTGCAATTAGCCATCTATTTCCCATTTAAAATAGCGTAGAATTTAATTCTAGAACTTTTTTCTAGATCACATCAGGGACAATCCCGAAAACTCTGCGAAAACTGGTCATCAAAACGTCGGAAGGGATTGTTACTTACTCCATGACGTTATTTATGTAATATGAAATTTTGAATAACAAGCAAATTATTCTACTCAGATGTTAATGTTTTATTTTATTATATTTACATCTATTTTTTCCTGTTTTGCAATTTTTTATGAAATTGGAGAAATTTGACGATTTGTACTGTTCCTGATTTGCTCTAGAAAAAGATTCTAGCACCTTAGCACCTAAGACCTAAAAGTCTTAACTTTTTGAAAATTCTATGGTAATTTAAATAGGAAATAGATGGCTAATCGTACCATAGAGGACTGAAATTTTCTTATTTAAAAAAACATTTCGTTGTTTTTAAGCTACAGAAAATTTAGCCCATAATAAATTTTAAGGGGAAAACATGTTTTCACCATCTTACCATCCATATCAACAAGTTAAAACGATTAGCCCTTTTACCTCACCTTTTGCAAGATAAATCTACAATTTGACTGGATTGCATAAAGCATACATTTTTATAAAATACTTTTTTATAAAAGTATAGTATTTTTGTGTTCTTCATTATGAAATGAACATCTCAATAAAGGGTTGGTCTTCTATTGTTTAGGTTATGGAACGTTAGTTGTATAGAAATGTTTAAAGATGAAAGTTACTAGAGAAAAATCTGCAGTTTTCATTATTTTGAAAACAATTTCGAAACTTTGAAGAGATATATCTCGGTACGTATTCCATTTAAAAAACATTTAACCAGTGCAAATCGTAGAAAATTTAATGATTTTTAACTTTTGTAATAAAGTATTTTCGGCTAGAATGTTATAAGCAAAAAAGTAACAAAAGTTCGAATATTTCGTGATTTTTAGGCTACAAAAATTTAACCATGATAAATTTGGTGGGCAAAACTTGTTTCCACTATCTTACCACCCATATAAACAAGTTAAAATGATAAAATCTTCTATCCCACTTTTTGCAAGGCAAAGCTACTTTTTGTCGGCAATTTGACTGGAATAATAACACAGTGTATCAAACAATGGCTCCTTAGGAGAAAACCTTTTAGTCTGTTTCGTTATATTTATAGTTTCTTAAAAAAACTGCAGTTATTTTAAAGGAGCTCTTCTAAGAAAAACGTGTAACTACCTAATTATTTATTTTTTACTTTAAGATTAATAATAGTGAATAGAAAACTATGATATTAACCATGTAAAAAGATAGTGAAAAGAAAGTCTTCCCAGTATTAATATTTATTGATGATCAAATTAATGAATAATCAACGTTTTGAGTTTTCAACATCAGCACTTATTAATTAGCAATTATTAATACATGGAATACATCCAATTAATGCAGAAAGGTTCTGTACCATTGATGTAGTGCAGATATTGCAGGTGGTTTTATAAAAGAATATGCTATTGACAATTTATTTATATAAAGCTTATATATAATCCTTTTTTTTTAAACACCATGTCTTTATTAATTGGATATATATACCATGTATTAAGAATGGTCCTGATCTTCGGGAATAAACTCGAAATGTTGATTATTCATCGATATCGTCAGTCCCATGTTAAACTTAGAAAAGTGAAAAATTCGATTTTTTTATTTTTCGATAGTATTTCGGTTGATACAGCTTGTAGTAAAATTACGAATCTGTTACGGTAATAGAAAGTACTCAAATTGCAGTTGCATCTTTATGTCTAAAGATTCCATGTTAAAGAAACGAATAGGGGTATTATTATAAAGCTAAAATAATAATTACACATGAAACTAGGAGATAAAAGAAATATAACATAACAAAAAATTAAAGATTCGTTATCGGCCCATATAGAATGGAAGAACTTTATTCTGCGACTAGATTCCTTAAAAATAGCACAATTGAACAAATAAAACAGAAACAATACATACAGAAGAACGTAATAGTTTTTTTGTTTTGTTTTTGCTCTCCTGAACAATAAACATTTTCACATTATTTTTAACAAGTTTACCATGGGGACCTCGATATGATCATCAATAAATATTAATATTTTCTTTTCACTATCTTTTTTATATTGTTTTTTACTAGGTTCAATGGAAAATATCAGTCTATATTAATATAATTAGATGAATAATTTACTACCAATGTATAATATCCAGTTCATATTTATTTTATTTCTTATTCGATGAATGCCCATGGATTTTTACAGTTATTGAAGAAGGTATCTTATTCAGGGGAAGAAGCTTTTTCTTGAACGGACTTAGTAAGAATTTTCCATTGAATTCATTCATTTAATTTATCCTATTAAAGTTCTCAATTCCTTTTGTGCTGAGTGATGGAGTTGATTCTGCCAGTACTTAAAATACTTCCCTACAGTTGATGATATAGATCGGTACTAGTTCTTAGTTCTGATCATTTAGATCTTGGGTAGGTAAAATATTTTATATTATTTTTTACAAAGTTATATATATATATATATACATAACATATATATACATATACATTGTATTTATATGTATAACGTATAAATATAACTATATAAGTATATAACGTGTAATGTATAACATATTAATAATACTTTAGAACTACATCTGTATAGGTGAAATTTTTAGTAAATTCTTTTTATTTAGCAATTCCTGACCATCCCTGAATAATCAAAGAGCAGTGGTTTATGAGTTTGAGGTTATTTAAATATATATATATATATATATATATATATATATATATATATATATATATATATATATATATATATATTTACGTTATATACTTATATAGTTATATTTATACGTTATACATATAAATACAATGTATATGTATATATATGTAATGTATATATATATATATATATATATATATATATATATATATATATATATATATATATATATAACTTTGTAAAAAATAATATAAAATATTTTACCTACCCAAGATCTAAATGATATCTATATATATATATATATATATATATATATATATATATATATATATATATATATATATATATATATATATATGTATATATATATATATATATATATATATATATATATATGTATATATATATAAAATAGCGAATAGTTTTATTTTATTTTAAAAATCATCTTTTACTTGTGAATATTTTTCTCAGCCCTCTTTTGAGTTCCAGATACCCCACTTTTATGACAACTTCTTCCCTTATTAAGGTCTTATTTTGTATAAATGAAGTTGAGGTTTCTTTTGTGATCGAGAATTGGCACCTGATCTGCCAAAAAGTGTGGTTTTGAATTAGGTTTCATCAACAAAGTAGTATTTGGAGAAAAATTTGTTAAATTCACTTTTTTTCCAATCAAAGTTACGATGGTGCAATTGGAACTTAGTTACCTTAAATAGTTTCTGAGTGATTGCTTTTTATTTAACAAAAAACCTAGCTTATCTAAAATACCACAAAAATGAAATTTCCGGCTTTTGTGTGGGGAATCGGAACCCTTATTAACTTTGTTGTTGCTCTTGAGATGCAGAATCAACCCCTGAAGTTTCCTGGTTCTTCAACTGTATACTCTCGATTGTTCGAGTATAAGGCACATAAATTAGCTAAAAGGGTAGTAAAATATGCATCACTTCAATTATAAAGATTACCCACTATCCACAAGAAGCAATTCAATGCGATCTGAAACTTCTTTTCGCTCTCCTGTAAAACTTTGAAAATGTTTCACCATTTTCATGTACTGTGTCAAAAGCTTCGCTTAGTGCCTTTTCACTTCTGGCAGCAATCATCAGGTTATCAGCATTGATAGAAGTTTTCCATGCTTTATCAACATCAGTACCATTTTTAGCTGCATCTTTCACAGTAGCATAGCATACTGAGCTATGTTGAATAGAGTTGCCGACAAGGCGTCCGCTCGACCAACACCAGATTGCACTCTGATGGATTCTCCAACTTTATTTCCAATTTCAACTTTTGATGAAGCATTTTCTATAGTCATACGTATTAAATTTACTAATTTATGCGACACCCCACTCTTCACTTGAACTTTTAACAAGGTTGAACTCTTGATGCTATCGAATGCCTGCTTGTAGTTACCGAATAATAAATGTAGATCAATGTCATATTCTTGACATATTTCCATCATTTTTCGCAGTACAAAAATTATACAAATACATAAATAAATTATTATTATTATTATTATTATTATTACAATCCAATTTTCCGCTCTTCATATATCACAAATCAATTCAACTCCAGAGAAACGATTAATAAAAGAAATTAGACGATACTGCACTATTTCACTCATATTAAACTTTTTTCACAATCTTACTAGCGTCAAGCAGAATTTCTTTAAGAAAAATTTTAAATATGCTAAAGTCAAAGCCTATCTTCCGTCCCCTCACTTGTGCTTTTCAAAATAAATCTATTTGTAGAAATGATTTTTGAAGTCACTAGTGCATTATCTAGATGGTGTAGTAATAATAATTATTATTATAGCTTTTTAGTTATAGGTCCATATCTGAATTATAATTTGTTATTTTTTTCTTAAGAGCTTCATTCTCAAGACCCTACCATCTAGGTCGATCTCCAGCAGTGGCAATAATCGCAAAAACTAAATTTTGCATGTACTCCAAACAGCAGTGTATTTTGTTACGCAATCCCCTTCTGTACTTTTTTATTACTATAAGCACGTTAATATCAGCTAATGCCGTGTGGTCACAAATCTCGGCAGGACATTTTTTCCGGCAGAATAGAGGAATAAAGTGGAAAAAGAAGAGTCACTATTATCCGGAGAGGAGCTTAGAGAGGCTGGAGGAGCTTAAAATGCAATTTGTGAGTTCGACAAACAGGCGGGGGAAGGCATTAAGTCCACAGGGGAATCGGAATTTCAAATAAACGGGGGGGCGGGTTGTATAAGTAATTTGAGCGCGACACCTCAACTATCTCCCTTCTTCCCATTTACTATAAATAATTCATATTATCTTTTCTCCGGTTCTGCTAAAATAAACACTCGCCGTACGATTCCGAATTAGAATTAGAAAGCGGAAGGTAGCACTTGAAGCTATGGGCTATTGTAATCTGCATCCTGGTTTATCATGAAATCGTTCATGTTTGATTTTCTCAAAAATTTCGATTGCAAGGATTTGTCTGGCTGTATACACATTTAAGATCACGTATATGATGACTGATGAGTGAATTGTTGGAAGGATTGAACGATAGAGTTTACTTTTGTGTTGGCAAAGAAATTTATCTATTTGGAATAAAAAAAGCTCTTTGATAGAATAAAGTAGAAATTTCATACGATCTGAGCTGAGATAGACAAAAAAATAATGCCAGCTACTGCTAGAATTTCATGCTAAATAGGAGGTGCCTTGCGGCATCTTAGGTTGAATGGCCCAGTCTATATAGTCCAAGAATGATGGTGGGGAGTTTAGCATTACAGGAGAATGCAATTGGGAGTATGTATATCCCTTAGGAACTCGCTAGTGTCCAGCTTATTGGGAAAAGTCTAGTTAGACCACAGAATTCATAAAGAGAATAGAAGTGGCAAGCCATGGAAGAATAGTGGCATCAGCTACCCCCACTCCAGAGGTCCCTCCCCACTATAGGCGATGGTACTTTCACATTGAAAAACCCTCAATAGTCGGTGTTATTATCGTCCTTCGTGTTTTGTTTTTTTTTGGAAGGGGGAAGGGGGTGTTGCAACCGGATCTGGAGTTATCCAAGAAAATTTCAAAGAGCATTTTGAGATATTCGCAACAAAAAACACAGCGAAATTCTCGCACTTATTTTGTTTTTTTCTCTTATGATTTCAAAAGTGTATTTGGTAGCCAAAAAGTTCTTACCTTTTATATATTAGACTAAAGTTGCCTCAATTTGAGCTCAACCGCAGCTGTGCATGTTCAATAGTTTGCGAGATATATTTTCCAAGAATTGTTCATTTTTTTCCAAAAAGAAAAATTTTAAGTTTAGGGAATACTTTTGAGCCAAACATTGGGGAAAATCCTGATCCTACCAGGATAAATGTTAGGAGTGAAATTGTAAAAAAATTATTTAACTTTAAATCAAGCACAGAATGACGCCTGTAGACCCAATGGTTGATTAATTCTTTACGAAATGTGAAAATTGGATTTTGGTATTGTTTGATCTGAACCCCTTTCTGTGACTTCTTCTCAGTACTTACTACTTTTTAGATCGATAGGACTTCTGTATTTTCGATATAGAATTTTTCGTTATTCTAAAAAAATTAATGAGATCTTCACATGAAGAAAATAAGAAACATTCGGAACAAACATATTCTTGGCCAATAATCAGTGGCCAATAACTACTTATTCTATTTTAAACGCATTTAGAAATTGTTTGTAGTTTAGCCTGACATATAATAAAAGTATTTTAAATAAAATTATATTATTTGTTTTTCATAGTTTTATTGTTACAGGCGTGTTAGCTTTACCATAATAAATTATTTAATTGTAAAACTGAAGTTACAATTGCAAAACTAAAAATGTAAAAGTAAAACTAAAGTTACAAAGTTATAAGCTGTTAACAGACGCTGTTGAAGCGTGAAATTTTCCTTTCATATATATTTATATAGTGTTCACAAAGACTGAAATATCTTGAATCTTGTACATTTTTATCTCGTGGGGCAAGATCCTAGCATAAATAACTTTTCAAAGCTGTCTTTCCTATGTAATCATATTGCACGACGTAAAATGTGCACTTTAATTCTTAATTAATATTACTTGTCTGCTTTTATTGGGCTTTACTTCTGTTGTTCAATATTTTACACATATTTAACTTTAATTTTAAAACCATTCCTTTATTAAAAATCATGTGATATTGGCAGTTTCCAAGTTTTTTTTATTCAAAACTCTGATTTGTATATACTGTCTTTATTCAAAATTATGAAATTCGTCTGAATAAATATTTTATCCATAGATCTCTGCCTATTTGTTTCCATTTAAATAATTAAAATAATTCACAATCGCGGATCCAGAATAATTAGTGAATAATCCATTCATTTACATGTTCGCCCTAAATCAAATGCAAATTATATTGTATGGACCCGGCGAAACATATATCTAATAATATTGTCTGAATTAGTTGGAATGCAAATTAAGTCTGAACGGATCAGCTATAACCGAATTTCCCGCGTAATAATGAATATAATGGAAACGGTAGTGCCATTAGTAATATCGACCAGGTTCATAGGTAGACTTTGCTGTATTTAAAATTGATGCTGTTTATTAAACATTTTTATAAAATGGTCTGAAATCTATTTGGTATTTATGTTATCATTTCAGTGATGAAATCTGACGTATCTACCATGTACATTTTTTGATATTTTATGATTCTTTTTTTTATATATTTAATCATGATAAATGTCTCATGTTCTTGAATATGTAGATGGTTGGATATTTGACTACCATTCATGGATCAAAAGTCCTAAGCAGTGTTACCTCAAGGTCAACTCATTTAGCCTTGAGGAGAGTATTATTACATATGTAGAGTATTATTACATGCATTAGCCTTCAAGAGAGTAGCATAATGTCGTTATGGAATAAAAAATTGGCGATATATATTTTTTTTTTTGGGAACTTAAAGCTGAACTGGCTTAGAGAAACCTCAACCGTGATGGTAAAGCTATGATATTCTTGATCAAGGTGACAAGCTAGAACGTTTTAGGTAACACTAATCGTCAACTGATGATCGGCCTACAACGGCCAACACACATATTTGTCTTACATCGCAAGCAAAAGTGCGTAAGCTAATTGCGTTCGTAAACTAAAAATTTTCTTTCGTTGAACTTACAATTTTCGCATATTTGTACTTAAAAAAACTTAAAACATAGTTAAAAAACGTGAAAATTAGATATACTATAGCTTGAGTAGCACGAAACATATTTGGAAGAAGAACTCTCAAAATCTTAATTTTACTGACGTTCTAGAGATCTCTGCAATTCTAATCTGAGAGAAATATTATAGAGTACTCTGAGTAAGGATTAAATTAGAGGATAGCATAGTTATTTGCACGTTTTTTTATTGGATTTATTGTTGTCCAAACAGCAAGGTTAGCTTTCCTACGGATTACCTATATACTCTACTTAAAGTAAGCCGGTAAACCGGATGGTTTACGAAATTAAAGTGTACCTTCCTCCTTAAATCTGGATACTAAATTGAATATATAATTTGATATTATATAATTGGAATTTTAAATTAACAGTTTCATATATTTTAATAGTTTCATATATATATATATATATATATATATATATATATATATATATATATATATATATATATATATATATATATATATATATATATATTTGATTTTGATTTTAAATTTTATATTTATAGGTATATCGATTCTTATCTCATTGACAATGAGTTACACGTTTTTTGTTATTGACTGTCAGAGGCATGTACTAAGTGTACCCTTATTGTAAAAAAAAAATTTTTGTTTTTTAAGAAATACGAAGACAAAACATTAAATTAAATAAAAATCAATCAATTCACTTATTGCATTGAAATATGAGAAAAAAAAATATTTTAGGGAGTTGAAGTTTTAATTCTGCGAGTGTAATATTAAAAAAAAAATAAGAAATGTTGGGGTTTGGTGCTTGACTTATTCAGAAAGCAATAGAGAAAAATTAACCCTACTTCTAGGAAAACATCTAATTTTATTAAGCTTTAATTTCGTATAAATGAAGTCGAGTTCACTTTTGGGATTGGGACGGGGGGCTGAAAATTACATTCAAAAGTAAAGAGTGAAAAAAATAAAGTAAAACTTTTCGCTATTTGTTTCCTCCTATAGTCTTCTTATAATGGGTTTAATTATGCCAAACTATGTTCCTTAAAGAGAATTTTGTCTACTTCACGATGGTGCAATCGTTACTTAATTACCTTGAATAGTTTTTGAGTTATCGCTTCCTTTCAATAAAAAACATTAATAACTTCCTACCACTAAAAAAATAACTTCCTACCACTAAGGCACTAAACATAAATTTCCTACTTTTCTGTGTGGAATCGGACCATTGGCCATTATGAATTTTTTTGGTTGCTCTTGAGGTCTAATGTACAATTTTTTTTTCCTGCACTACAAGAGAACTGCAATTTTCTTTTAGTAAGAAACAGCAATTAGTAGTTCATTGCGGATTCAATATTACAAAAAAAAACTTACCTGCTGATGGCGAGTCCACCATCTAGAGTGGGAAAAATAGAGAATTATTCATTTTTTTTTAAATGCTCATACAGCTTGGTTGTAATTTACTTCCGGACGTTTTTGACTTATGGCCACAGTAGGAATCATAATTCCTAAAACATAATAGGAAAGGTTGGTTGTTTGGAACTCCGAGCTTTTACCCGATACGCTCGGGCACTATGGTAACTGTTTGGATACATTCTGATGAAATAGGGTTGAATAATGTTTGAAACCAAGCAGCATTATTATTAGAGATTTATAAAAAAAAAAATCTTCACTCAAAATCTTGTTTATTACACACTAGACAACGTTAAGGCATCTTCAGGTACCAAAATTCTGCTTTAAACCTTGCTTTATGTAAAATCATTGAGCATTATATCCATGCAAAGATAATCTAATCCACATTGTTCATCTCGGGTGACAAATTTAACTTTCCAAAGACCAAGGGAGGTTGCAGTGCCATGGACATATAAGACAAATATTAAAATTATTTCAAATTAAATTTTAATTTGAAGTAGAATCACTGTTTCAATTTTAAAGGCGTAGAAGAAAACTGAGTTCATCCTTGAGATGAGGTGAATTATTAAGATGGAACAAGAATCTTAATGAAGTTTATTGGCAACATTAACTCATCGTAAATATGTTAATGTTATCGAAACCTGTGTGCCGACGGACAGGGAAGGGTGATTTAATAAATAAAAAATGAATTACCTAATTTTTTTCATACAGATTTTGGCATATAAAATGACCATGTCCACAGGTCTGACATGAAAAATGCACTTTTGCCAACTTACAGCCACTGGAATACAAAATAGCGGCCAAAAAAACTCCAAACTAGCTCTATCAGGTTATCTGCAGTATTTTCTTTGTTAATAAAATTCAAACCGTGTAAATCTTTTTCTGGTACCAGGGCCAGATCAAGGGGAGGAGGGGAAATAAACGAGGCTCTTGGCCACAGCTGCAGAAAGAAGGGAGGAGGCGGCCAATTTTGAGTGATTTTTTAATTTAGTTTTTTATATTTGTTTCTAAGCAATTTTAATAAATATATTTATTAATAGATCTAAATAATATGTAAAACTCTAAATACATTTAAATTTTTTGTCATGAGTCTAAATAGATATAAAACATGAGCAATCAAAAAGCGATACGATCCAATAAAAATATTTATTATTCGAATTTGTATTACCGTTTGAAATGGAAGACAGGAGACAATGAGACAATTGTTGGACAATGTTATTCATTGTTTCATAGTGTGGACGTCTCGGCAAGCGAGGTCTCCAGTTATTCTCTGTTTCCTTCTCCAGATTTATTTTTGTTTTATCATGGTGTGACCTTCTGAGAAAGAGTTGTTATTTATTGATGATTTTCACTTTTCGCCTTTTTTGTGGAGAATGACAAATCCCGAACATAAAAATCGTACCTTGAAAAAAAGTTATCGAAGTGCGGGTCCAAAAGCATGAAATGTTCATAGTTATAATATAACTGCAATCGAACGACGTCTCTTCGCGAAATTTTTACCCCTCTATCAACGCCACTCCACTTGTCGCTACTTCGTCCACAATTAGAACTAGAATTAGAACTGCGAAAGCAGAAATCCCAAGGTCAGCCATAATTACATTTACAAGTTATTGTTATAACAGATTTTATTTATTTTTCGCATAACTGGTATCAGGTTCAAGTTTCTCACATTCAAAAACATTAAAGAACTAATTTTGATTGACAACAAAAAATATTGATTTTTGTACTGGAACGTTATAATTTTTTTTTTCGTTTTCTGAAAAAAGCGCGATTATTCAACAGAGGTTAACAAATCTCTGTATATTCCGCATTGAGCAAAAACGAGCTGCTTCAATAAATTATGTCGAGATCACAAACATTTTCGATGAAAAAAAAAACTCGGATAGTGAAGTTTTAATGTTATTTGTTCATGTTTATAATTTTAATATTTTATTTTTTTATATTGTTTTTTGTTTTGATCTCAATATAGTCAATAAAATGTATTAATCTTATGATAATATATCTATTTATATTTCGAAATATATTACCTAAAATGCCATTATAAAATTGTTGAGTTTTATCGGAGATGGGATGAAAGAAAGGACAGCAGAATCAAGTTTGTCCCCCTGAAAATAATCCTAGATTCGGTCCTGTTTGGCAAACTCAGTATTGATGTTCGATGCTATCATAATGTCTTTTTTAGGATTTGAGAAGTTTCCTATCTTTGTTTTGAGAGACTTGAGGCAATGAATTTTGATTAAGAAATAACAATATTATAGCGTGTCCTGATTTATAGCATTCCGTGGTTTTGTTGAGAGTTACCCCAAAAGTCATTAGTACACGAAATTTATGAAGGGAAGGAGGATGGGTATTTATTATAATAATTTAATAATTTGTTCAGCCCCGTAACGTTGGGCATAAGATGGACGTTGGTCCTGCGGCAATGTGAATCCTCAGGCAATGTGAATCCTCAGTTTAAAACAATCCGACTATCGATTCTGCGATTCCTCCCTGATCTGAGACTAAGTGCTACTAGGACTGGGACAAAAGTGGACAACTGCGGCTGACCGCGGGACAGAAGTGGATGGCCAAAAACCGCAAATTGCGCTTTAAGCTCCAAGCCGGCCCTAAGCTCTGCCAGAGTATAATGGCTCCCTTTTTTACTACCACCAACGCCCCTTCAACTAATTCGCTTCCTATCTTTTTTTTCTTACACATAAATTACCCGGTTAATGAGGGATTCCCTTGGATATTTTCTAAGCTGATAATTCACTCTTTTTTTCAAGCCATTTTTCATCCCTTCTCCAGTGTCCCTAAAGACGGGACTTCCTAGGAGCTCAGGCATTCTTTTATCACTTTTTTTTCTAATTATGATTACGTTATTTTAATTTGAATTTTCGCTAATTTTTTTTACCTAATGTTTCAATAAAAATAGGTATTATTTATATGGCGCTTCTGAAAAACTAGGTCATTAATTTTTCTGGGCAAGGATTTTAAGTTCTACATCGTGTTCTGAATCCTGAAATTTGTCCTTAATTTTGTTTTTTGTTTTTACTAGTAGATAAAGATGTGATGTATATTTCTTCTGAAAAGGAATTGGCCTCCTTTAACTAAAACAGTTATAATTTATATTTGAATTTCATATTAATTTCTTTGTAATGCGTGCTTAAATACTGCAACATCATAATAAAGTACCTACAGATTTTTAGTGCATAGTAGAAGGGTACAAAGTCAGTATAAAATATATGTGCTTGTAAGTCATGGATTAAACTAAAATACACTCAATTATTTGCATAAAACTTACATAATAAATTAGAAAATTCCATAAAATAGAAAATAAAATAAAATAGAAAATTCCTAGTTCCTATCATAAATTAGAAAATTTTCAATTAGTTTTTTAATTTCACTAATGGACCTTTGTAATCTGCATTGAAAAAATAAGTTTTAACCTCCTCCAAAACTTGAGGTTTTACGTTTCATGATATGTAGAATTCAAAATTCAATTAAAAAAAAATCCTTCCGTTCACAATTCCATTCGCGGCTGTTTACCGATACACCTGGCCCGAACTTTTAGAGATTTGGAATCAAAGTTACAATTCGCCCCTGGATACTCTTCGGAACTCGACATTACCATCCACTGTTGCGTTTTCAAAAAACCGTTTTGAAATAATTCTACCAAAGCCTTAAAAAACTATATCTAAATAAATTAAATTTTTTTTGGATATACAACTATTCGGAAACAATACTATAGTGCAATGATGTGCAGTCTTTTTAAACATTCTTCAACACAAACTAAATTGTTTGGGTCTGTATATCTTCCATAAATAAATTATAATTGTAAAAAACAAAAAATCTGGTGCGTCAATTTACATAGCTTTCCCTACAGCTTTGTGTGCTAAGTGCAATACAAAAATTATTTGCTGCATCTTCGCTAATATTTGTCCGATAAGGATTTTTTTTTTTTCTATGAGGACCATTTACATTTCTTTCAAATGGGCATTCGGAATCTTCCGGCGATGTTTATTTTTGCAGTAAAGTATCAGAAAAATTAAGAAAAAATAAACATGTTTGCTTGTTTTTGTTTATAGCACTTACCCTGTTCTTGGAGTATTGACAGTGAAGATAAGCGAATACTTATTCTTTATCATCTTCTGACGACAGATATAGTCTTAACGGTTTATTGTAAGTAGGAGCCTTTGCCTATGCTTAAGATGTGATATATTTTTCTTCCTAACTGGTTTCTCATAAAATTTGGTAAGATTATGTTTTATCAAGAGAATAATTCTCATTTGAGACTTGGAAGCCCAGTTAGTCTCTTTCATTTCGAATTCTTAGGATTCATTCTCTCTCCTGATTAAACTATTCGGCTCTGAGCCAATTAAAACTTCTTCTGCTCCTTTACTTGAAAGAACGCCTGCTATTTCATTTGCTTTGATCCTTCCACGTCCTGTTGATTAGGTCAGGATATGATCCCCCTTTACAAGTTTTTCGGGCATATAGGCAGCTCTAGTGGTGTGATAGTGTAGATATTAGTTGTCTTTCAGCTGATCAACGCTATATTTAAGCTGTTACGTTAACAATTTGCAAATTGCTTTAGTTACGTTTTATATTCAAGGATTTTTTTGTTTTTGTTTACACTCTCAACTGTGTGTAATTTTACAAATTATTTATTTTATAGAATTCATATGGCTATGTTGTGTTATTTTATAAAAGTGATATTTTTATCTGGAAAAACTTGTAAGACTCCTTTTTACGTACTATTACGAGTATACTTGCCGGTTTCTATAATTCTCGTTGAGTGCGCATTTTTTTTATTTTATTAATAACAAGAGAGAAGTTGAAATTAAACCGTTCAAGAATCTTATTTTCATCACAAGGAATATGTGTCTTATTTACTATATAATCCAACCATGCATTCTATAGTTTAGTGTTCATTTCCTTTGTAGGCCTAAAAAACAAAAACAAAATAAAATCCTAAACGAAAACCTCTTAATATATAAATATTGGACATCCCTTTTTTTCTTCTTTTTTTTTTTTGTTTTGTTTTTAGTTAGCTTCCAATTTATAACCCAAGGGCTGAACCCAATCTGACCTATCCCTTCGATGAAGTCCTTTAGTCCCTTTATAAGATAGCTCGAGCGAGGAGCTTATGCCTTTCATGCAAAGCACTATGGCCCCGCTCCTCCCAAATGTAATCTGCATACTTTTTCAACTTTTTTTCTTTTTGGTCTCTTCGCTACATAACAGAATTTCCCTTCTACCACCTATTTTGCAAAAGGGATCCTATGGAAAGTAGCTATCCGACTTAATTAAAATTGTATTTATTGAAAGTCTTTATGTAATCCTAAGCTTAAAAATTAATTAAAGTAACATTTTTTTTTCTTGTTTTGGAAATATTGTTGTATCTGTCGTTTATTTACGACTTGATTATGTTGTTACCTGTTTGCTTCCTCACTACCGAAGGTTTGTACTGGTGAAGGAATTAATTGATAACAATTTGTCCTCAGAATCGAAAATTTCCATTCGCGTTTTACGTTTTAGATATCAAAGAACAAATTTGATCTCGTATCTGTCTGACTGTGCTCAAATTCATGTGACGGGCATAACAACCACTAGCGTTGATTCGATTTAGAGGAAATTTTTAGGAATTGTGCGAGTTGGTACTTAGATGGCCCCATTTTAATTTTATAAAATCCCATCCACTCCTTTCGCTCACGCATTCGCGAACGTATTCCTTGAGAAACGTATTTTTCAAAAATGGCTTGTTCATTTTCGACTAAAGTTAGAGGGAAGTGTCAAAATATATTAGTATAAATTTTATTAAATCCTTTCTCTATTTTCGCCTAGGTGCGCAAATGTATTTTCCTTGTCAAGTCTATATTTCAAAAATGGCTCATCTGATCTGGGTCAAAGGTGGAGGAAAGATGGGGACTAGTGTAGAAATAGTTTAATATACATTTTATCGAATTCGATTTTCTACGCGTTTACGCTTGCGCAAAAATATTTCCGAGCATGAACATTTCAAATTAGTTATGCAGAATTCATGGGCACAAGGAACGTTTATTAGGTTATTAGGACGCTAATTCCGAAATTAATATCCGATTTTTCATCGCGCATACGCATCTCGATTTACTGTTATTTAGTTATCGAAATTTTCTTCGGTATAGGAATCGTTTATTTGATAATTGAGGGCTCTGATTCCGTTTTTTGAATTAGACTTTTGATATCGCATGCACATTTCGATTTACTGCTATTATTCAAGTTTTCTTCGATGTACCGATCTTTTATTAGGTAATAAAGGGTTCTGATTCCGTTTTTTAATCACTCATGCGCATTTCGAACTATTATTTTTTGTGTGTATTTTTCCGAAACATCAAAATAAACAATTAAAATGTTAATTGTTTTTTTTTTTATACAAATTTGTAATTGGGTTTTTATTATGTATAAAAATTGGTTTTTATTATGTATAAGAAATGGTGAGGAAGCTATACTGACATACTTGGCCGACGTTTTTTTGTGTATCGCGAGATTCTTTATATGTTGAAGGCAGCAATGACCCCTTCTATTAATTGTTTTATCCCTTAAAACTTTTTTTCAGTCTACTAGCATCGAACCTGCACAGCTTTCAAAAATATACGTTCGCTCCGTTTTTAACTATCGATGAAGCTAGAACATAATTAGGCTGATTATTTAAAGAGATTGGTTTTGTCCTAAGCCGGTGGCCGGTGTTGTTCATTACCTGAACTAATGATCAAAGTTTGATCCGTTGGGCCACTTACGCCCTATTAAGTCTGATCAGCAAGAACACAAGATCCCTTCTGGGTCCGGATAATTGCACTCGAGGGTAATATCCGTGGATAACAGGCAGCATCCAATAGATTGGACTTGAACTTTCCTATCTACATTCTATTTCGTTATGCCAATAGGGAATTTATCATAGCCACTCCAATTCTGATTAATCCAATGGTTCGCTCTGATGATAATGAAATCGTCTTTAATGTGGAAGCTTGTATAGTTTATTGTTATGTATTTGGCAAAAAAATAAATAATTTTATCAGTTTATTCTGTGTACATTTAATCGCAGTCTTAAGGTTCTAGTTTTTCGTTATTTTTGTAGTGCGCTAGATTGTAGAGGTGGCTTGTGTGTGACAGCCGCTTGCGTCTCTAGTGACATGTTCTTACTTTTCCTCTCTAGTACTTTTTTTCCACTTTACTCTACCTTTCGGTTTGGGTAGGATGGCATTCGCGCATTGATATAGGGTTTAGGCTCTAGCCGAGAACGGAAAATCTTCAATAAAATGAAGTTCTATTCCAAGAAGCTATAATAAATAGGAGTTACAGGTGCCACGCTGATCTTGCCCATATACCACGATTGCCCCTGGATTTTAGGTATTTTTACCTAAAATATTTTCACAGTGTATGGGCAGAAATTATGTTGATCCGCCGTAGTAAAACGTTTTCGATTGCATCTAGTAGTATTTATGCCTGTTACTATTTGTCACATATAGCAATTACTAACTGGGTATCTCCAGTCCAACGCGAAGTAGGGAAAGGTGGAATGTATCTAATATTTGTAAAGTTTAAAAAGTTTTGGTCAGCGAAAACGAAAAATAACCTAGGTGGAGAGGCAGCCAAGTTGGTGATGACAGTATCACTCCTCGATCTTCCTCACTTCAGCCTCTTCTAAACAATTTTCGCCCTGGAACAGTTAAAACTATTTGCACATTTAGCAACTGTCTATCGACCACCCGAAACACTATAGTAATATTATGAATTGGATTTTAAAAAATTGGTAGCTCATAACATTTTTATTGTACCGGCAATATGATTTAACACATTTCATTTTTATTTGTATTCACCATCGATTGCTCAACAGTTACGATTTTTT
Organism: Rhaphigaster nebulosa; assembly: GCA_948150685.1. NCBI lineage: Eukaryota > Metazoa > Arthropoda > Insecta > Hemiptera > Pentatomidae > Rhaphigaster > Rhaphigaster nebulosa. Next base: position 180,371,338 of record OX411306.1, read on the forward strand.
GGTACATGAAATCGAAATTGTGATGATGTGTTATGCCTAATGATGTAATATGCCTACTAGCTCAAATTTATTTTATTATAAATATGCTAGCAGACCCAGGAATGCTTCGCTACTTCTTGATTTGAGTATATAAGTATAGATTTAATGAACACCATTAAAAGTTGGTTATCAATTTTTGTATTTAACTAAAATTAGATATTTTCATACACATTCACATAAATTACTTCGAAAAATCACCTGCTTGTAATATTATTATTATTATTACTAACCGAAAATGCATTTAATTCCGTGAGAAGCTATGACATTATTGAGACTTTACTCAATATGGGTATCAACGGAATATCAAAATTAACGGAGAACCAATAGATTTTCTCAGAGTGTTATATATCTAGGACTAGTTTTTGATAACAGTCTTACCTAGGTATCCTTTATAAAAAAAAATAGAACTGAATGCCTGCAGCCACCTAACCTGGTAAAAACAGTGAGTGTTTTGCTTTCATGGGGAGCAGACAAAACGAGTATAATCATGCTATAAAAGGCCCTCATCTTAAGTAAACTAGATTATGGCAACATAGTTTACAATTCTGCTAGTGATAGAACGGTAAAAATATTATAGCCTGTCCAAAACATAGGACTTAGAACAGCCTAAGGTGTTTTTCGCTCTAGTCCGATTATAAGCCTACAAGTGGAAGCAGGAATTTAAGAATAAAAACACTTTCGTTGTTTTACTTCACAAAAGTAATTTTTTCCCACTATACCCACTGAATAACAGATTTTGTGTACGTTTTTCTGCATCAAACAGCAGAAAATATCGCACATCGTTTCCTGAAAGATGTAAATCATACATCACGGACTTGAACCTAACATTCCCTTCTGTTTCAGAACCCCGTAATACAGGAATGGAGCCATTGCTGCTTCCTATTCCTAAAGTGCATAAAATGAAATAAAAAAAAATGTTCTCCGATCATAGCACTAACAGACTTCAACCGCTTCAAGACTGGAAATATATTTAAACCGACAGATCTAAGAGCAAAGAGGGAATAGGCGTTACCGTGGTGACGGACAATAGATATAAAATGTGTTACCTATTACTGCTCTCCTCCATCTATAGTACTGAGCTGTTAGCTATTAAACGTGCCGTGACATCCATAGATCCAAAAACAATTTGTCGTGCTGTAATATGCTCTGAATCAAAATCTACCCCCATATCAATGCAAGATCCCTATTCTCAGAACTAGTTGGTACTTGAAACCTTACTAAAACTCAAAACATTGGAGGTGACTGGTTGTACGGTCCATTTTTATGATTACCAAATCATGTCAGTATCAGAGGTTACGATATGGCAGAGAGTACAGTTAAGAGAACTATCATCACCACCCACTCGAAACAAGTTATCCCTTTGATCAAAGAAAAAACATACGAAACGTGGCAAATGATTTGGGCCGGTACATGAGATAATAAGTTTAGGGTTGTGGAGCCGTGCGCTCTCCGATAGAGTCCAGATGAGTTATCCAGAAAAGAAGAAGCAGTTCTGGCCCGGATGAGGAATGGAATCCTAGTATGAACTAGGATTATCCACGAGTACTTGATAGGAAAAGGACTTGATTGCGTCATCTGTGGAATACCACTGATAGTCATTCACATCCTCACCGAGTGTTACGCCTTCGAATTTCATAAATACAACATCTCTCTAAAAGCAGTTTTGAGGAATTACTTCAAAAAGAAAAATGTACATGCAACTTAATGTTGTTCCTAAAGAAAACCAAACTATTCTTTAAAATTTAGTTATTTTGCAAATTTCAAACTTTAAAACTGCAATTTAGTGCGAAAATGACCGAGGTGGTTGAAAAGACCAAACATTTAAAATAAATAAAAAAAATGATATAGCAAATATTATGAAATGTACAATATATAAATAATGTGTTAAAAATAAAATAAAATTCAATGTTAAATTTAATTTTATTTTTTTTATGTTGTTTGTGAAAGTTTTGTACAAATTTTACTGTATGATGACGAATGATGATTCTGAATGATAAGAACAATATTTTTATCTTCTGTTACCCACATTATCTTTTGAAAGTTGAGTATTTTATTCGCAATTCTCTTTACGATCAACGCTGTGCGTACATAATGTACAGACAGCTAGCTTATCAATAAATTTTCAGTAGCATTGAAATGGAAAATCGGTAGATTTTATATTGCTAAATCTTCGGGAGAGGATGAAGATGATGAAGTTAAAATTTGATAAAAATTGGTTTTGTCGTTTTCGCGAGTAGCGGTTACAAACGAAAATTGGGCTTTAAGTAGTTAGGTGATGTAAAAAGTGTTTACGCAGAAGTGAACCTTTTAATATACAATTCCAATGTTTATGAAAGAATGGGTTATAATATTATCTCTATATATAGAGATATTAACATTGAACACTTATCTTTTCTTTTTTTAATTCAATAAGAAGAGCGAAATGATAGAAGAGGATACAGTGAAAGGAAGCAGAAGTGGACAGCTGGGTTTCTTGAAATAGAAGAAAACTTATTTATTATAAAACATAAACCCTCCAATGGTTGCCAATAACAAAAACCTATTATATCGACCGGTTATCCTTTTCTTGATCCCTTCAAAATTATTTCAGAAAACCCGTCTGAAATACATTCTACCCACACCCCAATAAAATAATATTAACTCGGTCTGGATTCGCCTTGAGAAATTCTACCGTAAAACAATGTCTTACAATTGTCGACCGTACATTGTTAGGTATATACACGAGTGTGTGTGTGTGTATATATATATTCACAAATCTGGTGCATTTATAGATTTTTCCAAGTCTCCATGCATTGCTGGTGCTATTTTGCAAAAAATAAATTTAGTTCAGTAAATAATTCATGGTATTTATTTTTTATATACATGTTGGATAACCTCCTTATACTACTAATTTATAAAATTAATATTAAATGTTATAAATAGAGGATTATAAAAATTGATTGTATCTTTTATGTTATACATACAATTTGGCGCTATTTTTATACTTATGAAGACGAATCCTGAATTTTATATCAGTGAATTTCCAAATTATCATGAAGATCCGGTTCACAGATAGCTTGGATACTGATGGACTGAGGAACTGAGGACTGCTTCTGAATTCGCGATTTGTTTGAAGCTAATGAAAGATTTATGAGTTGCCTCTGAGATTTGTATTCTAGTCCGAAGGAGTATTAAAACCCCTTTAGACTAGGGCCCATCTTGCTATATTAATGGTTCTTAGAGTCAGCTTTTAAGAGAATCGTCGACCGTGGTCATTTAATTTTTAAGTGTGTTTGAATATATTTATAAATATTATTTTTTGGTTTTCAAAATTAATTAAATATAAACAAATAAAAAACTATATGTTTGTATATTTGTTAAACTGTAGATATTTTATCGCATCTGAAGATTACCATACCTTGAGGCTATTTGAACCCAAACCGAAAAAAGTGGTGAAGTGCCTCAGGACCTAGCCAGTTCTGCTACTTGTTGTGGAGATTGTGAATTAATCCTATATTTTTACAAGAGACCTTTGTGTAATTTAAAACTTTTTTTCGTCGGGTCTAAATAACCCATTTTTGATCCATTTTTTTCGTCATTTTTGAGTACCCAATATGTTTGAAATTTTCACGTTTGCATGTACTTATATAGCGAGCGAAATGACTTCTAAAGAGAAAAACTTAATTTGGCAATATTGCTGCCCAAATATATTGGGTTGCTTCAAGGCAGCATTACTTCACTTTTAATATTACTTCCCATAAATAAATGCACGGTTGGGCAACTCTTTCTTGCCCCTGAATTTTTCAATAACAGATAATGTTTTGCTTTCTCTCGAAATGATGGGGAAAATGTTTTTCGCACCGACGGACCTCGAATCGACCGAACCCGGTCAGGCAAAGGCTATATATAGGTTTATTTGCCGGCGAGATATCTCTGTCTGTAGCTTGCAGCCATTAAACATCCTCTCGCCCCAGATATTGGACCATTCGATGAACCGTTATTTGTTTCCTTTCATGTTCCCTTTATATATCTTTTAATCTTTCAGCTTTCGCTTTACCTTTTTCTGTTTTACCATCGGGCCAGGGTATTGCATTTGTACTATTTATGAAAAATGTGTTCATCAGTGGAGAGGAGGGATATTTATTCACTATTGAACCTAGGAGGTAAACAACAAATGCATATTTCTTCTGTTTGAATATCTTTTTCTTTTTCATTATTTTTATAATTGTCAAAACAATATTTCGTAAGAAAAAATTATTAGCATAAGTTGTGATATTTATTCTCGCCATTTTTGGCCATCCAATTATATTAAGTATTATTTAAATCTCATTTTCCAAGCCCATATTTTCTCTTGCTCCCCTGCACCTGCTATTCAAAATTCCTCGAACCGAATTCTTTTTTTGAAAAGCGGTTTCTTTGAGGCCACCTGCTATTCTGGATCAACAGAATATTCGACCAAATATCTCCTCCACTTTCTAAGATCATTGGTTTAAAATGTCTGAAAACCTTCATTGGTTAGTTTATTAAGGAGACTATCGCTAACAATAGTCTTCACATTAAAGAGGTGACCTTTCGTTGCTTTTTATTTTGACTTTTAATCCTCTCATCTTAGCTCCCATAAAGCTTCTATTTATTAGCATTTGTTTAATTGCGTTTGTTGAATCTGTTGATTGAACCTGTTGCTTCGATTGGGTTTTTATCAATCCCTAGGTCTATGGGTAGTAATTTTTTGTATATTTCCCAATCTGTGCGTTTAGGTATTGTTGCCCTTTGTATGCCTCTATGTTAAATTTTATCTGCTGACGAGCAGGCAGTGATGCTTCATCAGAAACATGGCAGTTGCTAATGCAATATTTTGTGTTTGGTTTGGCTTAGACTAAGTCAAGTACCTCTTGCCTATTTTTTGTGATAAATTTAGGTTTATTAGCTATTTATATATTATTAGGTATTAAGTAATTAAAAAGTTCCTCACCTCTTTTGTTTATATCCGTGCTGCCCCAGACTGTATTATGGGGATTTACGTCGCATCCAAGGATATTCTCCTTGTTCTGCTTTTTCCAGTGGTCGATGAAGTCTTCAACCTCTTTAGGAGAGATCTCCATCTTGTCCGCAGGAAAGTAGGCCGAAGCAAAAGAGTAATTCTTTCGTTCCTCGCTCTGTGGACACCTCCATCGTCACTGCAACTAAGTCTTGTGAAGTAAATTCTGTAATCACAAAACATTTAATATTATTATTTATCTTAATAGCTGCTCTTGGTTTATTAACATCTCTGTAATAGATGAGCTGACGTACCTTAGTTGCAAGTCCTTTATTTAATCTTATCTCTAACCTTCCTGGGTTCCTTCCGGAAAACGACCTGTATCCATGTTATCGTTGGTGAATTTTCTTGCTATTAGGGCTGATGCGCCTTTCGTATGTTATATATTCACCTGTATTACTTTTATATATATTTTTATTTTATTTATTTTTTACTTGCCTGGAGGATTCTTCTTGATGGAGCCTTTACGTCTTCTCTTCTTCTCACTTTTCCATAGGCTCGGTTCCTTTTGGGATTTTTTTTCCATTTCTTTTAACCTAATTTAAGTACTTATTGCACTTTGCTGAGCAAAAGAAAGTTTTGGTGACGCGGGCCTCGACTTAACCCCCTTGGGCCCGACTAGGCACTCCACCGACTCAACAGGGTCGCTAGATCCGATCGAGGAACTGGTTGGCTCAGTTTCCCTTGAACTTCCTTCATAGGTTCGGTTGGGTTTTTCTCCCCTACTACTTTAAAACCAGCCTACCTTATTTCAAAGAGGATAGTCCCTTGTCTTTAGAGGGTCTTAAGAGCCATTCTTTCAATTGCATCCACCAACTGAGTAAGTTTTTGGGGTATTATCCCTTTTGAACACCTTCCATGTTCACCTTCAGTTTGATGTTTTGTTTATTTATAATGTTGAGGATTTTCTATGGACAGACTACAGGATTGCTCTTGAGGATCAGGTTGGTGATTTTAAACTGTATGGAGTTAAATTGCTCCCCTCCGAAACCACAATCAGGGTATGTATCCGGAATGATACCCATTCTGATATCCTCTAGAGCCCTCAGATAGGATAGGACTGAGGGAGAAACTCCTTGTCCAACCGGTTTTCACCCGGATGGCCCAGAGGAAACCTTGGTCCTCTTGGCTCTCCTTCCGGTCCCATTGCTAGGATTGGTCTCGTTGGATCGGATTCTCTTAAGTCCTTTCTCGAATAAGCTTTCGTGGATGTGCATCGTATTAAGGCTTTTGGTTATTGTCTCTTCTTCAGAGTAATCATTCCTCCTCAGCCAGAAATATCTCTTCCTCAGATGGTTGGAACTACATCCTTACCCACTTCCCTGGTCGTAGGAGTGTTAATTGGAGATGGAATTATCCCTCTCTCCTCAGGGTTTGGACGCGAGGTCCACAGGGGCATCTCCCATAATGGCGGATTTTTCGCTGACCAATAAGTTTTGAGTCAGTGCCTTCGAAGAGTCCTGATTCACAGTTCAAGAGTCCTTAAACCCCTTCTTCTCATCTTCAATATTGAAATTTTCTTTCTCCATTCCAACGATTAGCTAGTGATAAACGGTCGTCTGTGACAGAACCCCGCATGTCACAGGTAGGCTCCTTTAAAGTGGAGGTCTCCCGGTATCCAGAATCCGCTGAGTTCGACAGTTCACCACAGCCATTCATCCAAAGCCTATGCTGTTCCACCTGGATTGGAAGATGTTTATCGACTTCCCAGTCTACAACTGACGTGTTTAGTGTCAGCAAGGTCATCTCAAGCAGGGTGTGGTTCTTCACCGCGCACGGATGGTCTTTGTTGTAGTGTCCTTAAGACCTCTGCAAAGGCTTCATGGGTCTCTCGGCTACCTCCCTGGGCTGAGTGAAGCAATGCCTCTCCTTAATCCCTTAACCCTCACATTTCCTTGAACTTCGAAGAGGTATATCCATCAATCCATACCAATAGCAAACATAAGGCTCATTCTAAAAGTGGCCATAGAAAACAAGGATAGTTACTCATCATCATCATCATCCTTAGCGCAACAATCCATTACTGAATCTTGGCTGCCTCAAGAATCTTCTTCCATCTCTCCCTATCTCGTGCGTCCTTCCACCAACTCTGGATGCCCAGAGCTCTGGCATCACCATTCACACAATCGAGCCATCTCAGTTTTGGTCTTCCGATTTTCCTCTTACCAATTGGTTCGACATTGAATGCTTTTTTCGGGACTACATTATCATTCATCCGTAAGACATGATCCGCCCATCTAAGCCTAGTTATTCTTATATATTTGACAACATCGGGCTCTTTATAGAGGTCAGAAAGTTCACTGTTGTGTCTGATTCTCCATTCGTTGTTTTCCTTAACGGGGCCATATATCTTCCTGAGAATTTTCCTCTCGAACGCCAACAGTTTTCGCTCTATGGCCCTAGTCATTGTCCATGTTTCTGACGCATATGTCAGTACAGGGCGTATTAGTACCTTGTATATGTTCACCTTTGTGGATCTAGACAGCGATCTGCTTTTCATATACTGCAGGAGTCCATAGTAGCACCTATTCGCAGCAACGAGCCTCTGTGTTATTTCCTGATTAATATCGTTGTCCGCTGTTACTACTGAACCTAGATACTTGAAGCTATATACTTTTCGAAGTTCCAAGCGCCAATTTTGATGGTTGGGTCAGTCTGTCGGTTATCTGTCGTCATATATTTTGGTTTTTCTTCATTTATTTGAAGTCCAAAGGATAGTTACTCATAGAGACTCCAATTTCGCAAAGAAATTCCGAAACAAACCCGGTGCATTAGGAAACCTAGGAGTCTAGGAGCAATTCCGAAATGTTTCTTATCAAATGGCTTACTTACCAACAATGCTACATACAATATTAATAAAGATAGATTCCATAAGAGCATAATTGTCCACAAACATTATGTAAAACTTGTTTTAATTCACGATTCACATTTGTTTTACCAGGCTTTATAAAAATCATAAAACTTTTTTTCCCTTATATATAAAAATTATCCTTTTTTATTCAGTTATCTGTATTCCTTACAAAACATTTTTTGTTCCATTAGCTTTTAATTCTAATAACGCTTTTGAAAGAAAATCTCGTTGAGCGCTGCTTTCTTCTGTTTACGTAAAACGATTTTGGTTTAGGAGCCAATATCAACTTAGGCTGAGTGTAAGTATTGAAAATTTATGTACATTGATTTTAAAAAATCATTATATTTATTAATAAAACTATCAATTTAATAATTAACGACAGAAACAATCGTATTTTGGGTTATTAAAAGTTTTTATAAGGCTAATGTGGAATTAAAATTCAAGAAAATTTGAATAAAATATATTTTCATCTTAACATGTGATTCTTTTTTTTTAGTATAGTAATGTATGAAAAGTTGAATATTATAACATTTATTGTTATAAAATTACATCAATAACTGGTATTGAAATCTGTCACTTTTTGTCTAATGTTTAAAGATCATATTCCAAGTTCTGACAGTGTTGATATCCAAGTGCAATTGTGGTGATAATCTTGGTTAACCATAGCATATGTGAAATTTGACCAGGTAATTATGGAGCTGTCTGTTTACGGAGGAGCTCCTGTTTGTCAATTCCATCTCCCGGTAATTCTGCTATCATAAGGAACCTGTAATTAATTTATAACAAACATTCATTCAATTATCGTCATTCACAGGCACTAACTGTGCCTTTCAAGTGTACTTTGAAATTTAGTTTATTCAATGTCCTGTTGAACACAAATATTGACCACGATATTCATTCATACTTTGTTATTTTAACGAACTTGCATGAATAAATGTTTGTACATTGCATTGTTAACATTTTTATGGAGTCAGCGAGTTGAATGATTTGAAAATAAAATATACATTATTTGTGCAATTTTAAATATTACTAATGAGAGTTATACTTAGGAGAGAAATTTTTTGAGAAATAAAATAAACTTTGTCGTGTTTTCCTCACGCAACTCGCAGGCGGAAACCGATGCAAACTTAAATTACTTTTGTATTTATTTTCGAATCAGTTTGACCAAAATAAGATAATGATTTTTTTTTAGAGCAATATGATGACAGTGATAATAAATACTATTCATAAAAGTAATTATTATGCTCTTATGGAATCTATCTTTATTAATATTGTATGTGGCATTGTTGGTAAGTAAGCCATTTGATAAGAAACATTTCGGAATTGCTCCTAGACTCCTAGGTTTCCTAATGCACCGGGTTTGTTTCGGAATTTCTTTGCGAAATTGGAGTCTCTATGAGTAATTATCCTGGTTTTCTATGACCACTTTTAGAATGAGCCTTATGTTTGCTATTGGTATGGATTGATGGATATGCCTCTTCGACTCTGCTGATTAGACCATAATATCGTAGAAATCAAAAATGTTTTATAAATCGATGCATGAGCACGCGCTATTAGAACCAATGGTATTATCAAAACCTAAGGCTCTGATTATATAATAACGGACCTCAATATGAAAGAAACGTGAAGAGTTTAAAAATAAACGATACTCGAGAGCACGATCTTAATGTAGATAGTATTTTTTAAAACTACGCTACCGATAACAAAATAATGGACCTCAATGCCTAGAAAATCCAAAATATCCAATGTAAGTAATGAATTCTACTATATTACTCTCGTAGAATAAAGTACTCGATTACTTTGGAAAATACTCAATATAAAATAATCTTCAATAAATCGAGAAAATAAAATGTAATCACGAGGAGAGCTTACTTACTTTTTGTACTCGTCAATCATTAACTGAACTACTGACTAAATTACTAGATCTTCGAACAGTGGGAGAATATTTGTAAAATGCTGGATACTTGTTACTTCTTAAAGTATTTTATGCCCATCTATAATACACACTAAGTGGACTTGATCTGCACTTTAACTTATCCACCTATTCACTTTAATAACTAACTAATTCAGCATTAACAACTAACTTCATGGTGTCGCATTTCCGCTATATGCTGAGTGCGCAACTTCCGTTACAATAAAAATACTACCCTCAATACGCCAAAAGAAGTCTAACTTCATAAACAGCTTAAAATTATAAGGTATAGCACAATAAGCTTCGTTAAAACTCAAACCATAAAACGCGTAGCGAAAAATAGTTTGGCGAATGCAAAAGGTTATAGCTCAATTTATTCCGAAATGGCGCTAAAAAAGTTATTGATGAACCATTGTCGAGTGATTGATGCAACATTTCTTTTTTTTTTTTTTTAAATTGACTTTACTCATTGGAGCAGAGGAAAAGCGGTGATGTGAAAAATAACGAGACAAGGGTAGTTGGTCGTATTCGAGACCCACACGAATGAGAATTTATCGGTGCGGAAAGAATATGAAAATTGATCAATCCTTTGTTACTTCAATCAAATCACCAACAGGCACAATACCCAGAATACTGGTAATGGCATTCCCGAATTCGGGGCATTCGATTACACTTAATTTAATTTTAATAAATTTCAGGACGTTTAATGAAATTATTTTTCAACTGTAGATGTATTTGAAAGCTACATTGTGTTCTTTAATTTCCAAATCATATGAAATTGAAAAAAAAAAGATTAATAATGGTTAACATCATCAAGAATTCTTATCATTCAAGAATATCTATCTGTGCCATAGAGATAAACTGTAGAAAGTAACATATTCAAAGTTTTAAAGGAGAGTAAAAAGAAGTTCCAAATCACACTGTATTGCTTGTTTTCGATAGTAGTAAATTTTTATAATTGAAGTGTTGCATATTTCAATTTTAAACTTCATTTCATTTTAACTTGTTTACGATACTTATACTCGGAAAATAAGACCTTCAGATACGCAGCACTTTAAATATTTAATCTGTTGAAAATATGAGTTATCAGTTTGTTCCTAAAGAGACATCTTGTCTGCACACGGATGTGAAAAAAAAATATACACACTGTTCTACTTTTAATATTGAATGAAAAATTGGTCTAGAAAGTTAAATAAAATATGGGAATGATATATTATTTTGTAATTGCTAATGTTTGACCGAATGAAGAAGATTTGAAATAATACTAACTAAAATTTCGAAATTTCATTTGGAAATTTCCATAGTCAAAGCCAATGTGTTGCATATTTCAATTTTTAACTTTATTTCATTTTAACTTATTTACGTTACTTATACTCGGAAAATAAGGCCAGAATAATACAAATATGATAGTGAAATAAAATTCAGCAAAGATGTAGTCTGTTGGGTGTGGCCTGAGTGTTATGGGGAATAGTATAACTGAAGCGCCTACCAAACTTGAAATTGTTTACAAACTATTGTGATATTCATTAGACTTTTCTTGACTTCTTAATTGCGACAAAACGTTTTAAAAATAATTTTCTCCCTGACAGGAGCTAAAAAATAAACTATAATAAACTACTTACTGGTGTCATTATGCAATGGTATGCTCACATTGGAGCTACAGTCTTTGATAAATTTATAAAATACTGAATGCTCATGCTTTATAAATTCGTATCCAGCATTTTACAAGTATTCTCCCACTGTTCGAAGATCTAGTAATTTAGTCAGTAGTTCAGTTAATGATTGACGAGTACAAAAAGTAAGTAAGCTCTCCTCGTGATTACTTTTTATTTTCTCGATTTATTGAAGATTATTTTATTTTGAGTATTTTCCAAAGTAATCGAGTACTTTATTCTACGAGAGTAATATAGTAGAATTCATTACTTACATTGGATATTTTGGATTTTCTAGGCATTGAGGTCCATTATTTTGTTATCGGTAGCGTAGTTTTAAAAAATACTATCTACATTAAGATCGTGTTCTCGAGTATCGTTTATTTTTAAACTCTTCACGTTTCTTTCATATTGAGGTCCATTATTATATAATCAGAGCCTTAGGTTTTGATAATACCATTGGTTCTAATGGTCATGCATCGATTTATAAAACATTTTTGATTTCTACGATATTATGGTCTATTTTTATATAATCAGAGTCGCAGTTTTTTAAAATACTATCGACATTAACTTCGTGCGCTCACATACAATTTATTTTAACGTTTTGGATTTTTTTTTATCGATTCATTAGGTTCGTTAAAAAAATAACTTATGCTTGATTCTGTTTCTTATAAAATTAATGCTGGACAGATTTTTTAAGTGAAAGAAAACATAACTCATTATACTTTTTTAATACAGTGACTGTATGCTTAATGTTTCAAACTGGATTATCTCAGTTAATATTGTATCGAGAGCTCTGAGTGTGGTTGTATGTTGGAGATAATTTAATAAGCTACAACTGTTTGTGTTTTTTTATACAGTGTTTCCTTCTACAAATAAATGGAGGTTTGTCTGGAAACGTGTGATATTTTGCCTTTTTATGCTCGAACAGGCATCTTAATTAGCCTTTAATTTAATTTAATAATTTTATCCTCCATGAGAATCCATCATAAAATTGCCCTTTCCCATTGTGAATTCCAGAGATAGGTGTCCTGGAGAAAAACTGGGAGAGGCTACAAAATTTTCGTTATGGAGGTAAGGATTGCCCCGCTGCTGGAGGACTATTAACTCGCTGGGTCCCATTGGAGGAGGGAATGCTCGTCGTTATCGGCCTCTATGGCCATAACAGAAGCCGCGCAGATAAACAGCCATAATATCCTCTCTAGATTGCTCCCTACGCTAATTAACAGCAACTTAATAAAACTATGATTGCTCCCTATCTATGCTAATTGCTGTAATTTACATTTTATGCCGCCCATGGCAGCTCAATGTTGGCAATGCATGCTCCCAACATCTTTTTTAGCGGCTAATTGAATCATTGAATCTTCTGCTTTGTTGGAGTTTTACTATTAAATGACTGCATTGCTCGGCTTATTGCGGAGGCAAAATGTAAATCTTTTCAACGTTTTGAATCTTTGGAACACTCGGAAAAATAAACAAAATATATTACAAAGCGAATAAACGAACAATTATAACTTAATAATGAGCTCCAATAACTGATAATAACTATAGGATAGGGAGCTTGTGTGGGGGCTTGGTTAGATTTTTCGTTTAAATATGAGAACATTTTGTAAGTTTTTTGGGGACTTTTTCCGTTTCCCTGTTGATATTTTCTGTAAATTTAAGGATTAAACCAAGTTATTGTATTGATTTAAACCAACGAATGATTACTGAATTAATGAAAGTATGGGATGAACTTTAATTTCTAGGATTGGTAATATTTGTTAATTTTCTAAAAATTTTGTTGTAGCCAGTTAACCGTGATGTCTATCCGGTAGGAAGATGGAGCTATGTTGTCATTGGATCAGGACCATCTAATTGGCACTAATTTAACAATTTTTCCGATTGTTAATTGTTTATTTTATCATCTGAAATCCACAGTTTTAATAAATAAAATATACAGAAAGATAAACTGTTTGTCTCCGGTTGATATATCGTCGGTTTGGAACAAAACAAGGATAACTCGTAAAACTATTTCATTACCGCGGAGCCAATTAAAGCTTTGCAAATCCTAGTTTTAATATTTCCCCATTAAGCATAACCATAGGGCTCTGTGGTTATGTTTAATGTAGAATTTTAAACTAAATAGATTTGCAAAGCTTTAATTGGTTTCCCTGCAAAGAAATCTGCTTCCAGTTATCATATTCTTGTTCCAAACCGACGATATGTTTTATTCTTGTCAGCAATCAATCTGAAGTATGTCAATCTTGAAAAATTATGAATGAATATTTCAATCCTTTTTTTTTTCCTCAAAGGAACAAGGGTGGGATTGATTTTGTATTCAATTTCTTCATCTGAAATTGAATATTAAATCAATTACATCGAAATATGAAAGATTGCTCTGAGAACTCATAAAAATTAAAGCGATTATGTTCGCATACCTAAATCATGAAATTTATCTTTTATCCTCTTTAAGTTCTTTTTTTTTCTCTTCTGACTGTTTTATCTTTTTCCATTTTAATTGCAAATTCGCCACTCCATTTAATTAGGAATTTACTGGATTGTTGAACTCTCTTAGCTTTCCAATGACTTGGTATTCTTCCATTCCTGCTGAATTTTTCTAATTATTGTGAATAAAAAGGAAAAGTAAATTAAAAATGCTATAAAGCTAAAAAATAATATGTTTCGTTATTTAAAAATTTAGTACGTCTTGTTTTATGACTTAATTTTATGGAATAACTAAATCCTTCAAACTTCACAATTATTTATTCTTTTAGGTAGAACAACGTTTCGGACATGTGTCCATTCTCAAGTCCACCGTCTAATATTCGTATATAATATTATGTTTTTTAAGTTGTTATATATCCATTTCCTTTCTGAAATGTTTGCCATTATTTTGAGTAAAAATTATCTTAATTTATATATTGTCATTTTCTTTCCTAAGTTTTTCTATCTTTGCAGTCCACACCTTATTCTGTTTTAGACTGGACTGCCAAGGGCCAAGGCGTGGACTGCGAAAATAGGAAACCATACTTATCAATCTGTAGCCATATACAATATAAATACATTTTTCTTTTTCAATTCAACGATATACTACTACAAATTATTATTATCACAAAACTATCTATGTTTTTTTTATACCTCTGTGTTGCATCCTCATTCATTATATGCTTCTCTTTTTCGGTGAATTTTCATAATTTCATAGCACAATCAAATTTCTATACATAATCAAAAATTAAAAAAGTAGTCAAAAGTTAAGTTCGCACCTTAAGACCTAAATTGGTTCTTTATAAGGTCTAATACAATTACCTATTACATCATTTAATAAAATTAAATTAATATTAAGCCATTAGATGTAACGGGGGGAAAATATTAATAATAAATATCCATTTATTTAGTTACCATAACAATGGTGGTGGGTAATGACCCAAAATATGTGCCAGTGGAAATGAATGTGCCGTAAATCTACCAATTAGAAAACAATCAAAAAGTCTGGTGCCACAACATTTATCAATGATTTGGAAGGTTTAGAATGGCAGTAATAGAAGCCCCTATTCCGACGTTTTGGAGTGTCACATTTAAATTATTTTGCATTATTACTATAATTTTTTTTAAGTAATTATTTTTCTGGATACAGTTTCAATTCGATCAATAAATTTAATTGTATGCGTTAATTGCTATAAAGAGAAGTCAAAAATGAATATTTTATGATGGTTATAACTATCTTAATTTTTGGGTTTAGGCAAACTTGCCTGAAAGAATGTTCCGCTTGCTAGATGACTTGATTCGTCCTCGATTCATTTCTATGTGATTTATACCTCATACATGTTGCGGTTCATCCTTTAAAATTTCCATTTAATAATTTCTGTAATCGTTCTTTTATTCTTTTGTCCTGCCTTATACCGAAATTTACTTTATTTCTTAATGTCCTTGGACCATAATTTTGTAAATTATGGTCTGATGGGTTATTTGTTCAACAAAAAAGTAGTTCATTAATGTTTGAGACTTACGTGTGAGTAGGGTATTACTTTTTTTTTTTTTTTTTGTGGAAGTGTTTAATCTTGAGGTTCCCCTCGGAACAGTAAGGTAGAGTCCTTATTCCTGTTTAGACTGTTATCCTTAAGACAAGAAGATTTATCAGCTAAGTTGGGGCAGGAGATCTGGTTTGGGTATCGAGTGGAGCACAGATGCCGCCCCAACCGCCAAGCCTCAAAAACGACACTTCCTCGATCAATTTATCACCGCCCCCCTCCTCGCAAAGTTCCAGCTTCGAAATTAACCCGCTGAGTGGGCAGAGTTTTCGAGAGCGCCTCATTTAAAAGTTGCTAATTCTGCCTCAAATTAATTCTCCTGGAGCTCCTTTGACGATCAACACTTTCCAACCCTCTGGGTTTTTACAGTCGCGCCCGAGACCTTTCATCAAAGGCTAATTTATATCTTTTCTTAGCCAACTAGTTCCCACTCCCTCCCAACCCCCGTTATATTTTTGTTGGTCTTCATTGTCTCCTTTAAGACAATTTGTTAGCTTCGCTTGACCTCATTTTCTTATCTTCGTCTTGGGAATAAAACTGATGAAGCAATAATTAATATATGTAACCCTTTCAATGTATTGTTATATACTGTGGTTGTCCTTTACTAGGCCTCAAGCTCTTAAATTCCGGAGTGTTTGCACGTTTTTTGAAATCCACTTTATTTAGTATGATCGTTAACCGTAAATGAAATGAAGGAGAAGATGATTTGGGGTGCGGTTAGAAATGAAACACACTGTAAGGTAATATACTGTTTTAATATGTGGCGACATTTCGGACTAAGTAGTAGGCCTTCATCAGGTATAAGCAAAACAGGATACACAAATCATAGAAAATAAAAGAATAAATAAAGTTGGGTAGTATACGTAAAATATATGAAAATACACAAATATGGAAAGGAAATACACCCTACTATTTTATATTTTCATATATTTTTACTCTGTGTTTTTTACAGCCTGTAACATCCAACTCTCCGCCTTGATCACTTTATTTTATCTTTACAATTGCACTCATGTTTTATGTCAATACTTTTTAAGGCACTTCGAATAAAAAGTCTAGCCGCATAAAACCTCAGCAAAAGCTGAATTTTTTACTGAAGATGAATATGCTGAAGTAAATTTAAAAGGAATTCTGTGTCAGCAGAACCGATAGAAAGCTTCACAGGACTCTGAAAATATCTTCCATGAATTCAATTTATATATTATTTCAAATAGAATTAAAATATCAAAATCAAATTTGACTCAATTTAATCAAATGTTCTTAACTAGAAGAAATTATTGGTTCAAATCATGAAAGGAGAATCTATTCTTCTCTTACTTTTAATTTATCAATTAAAGTTGTATAAATATTCTTAAGAAACTTCTCATCTGTTTCGCTGTATTAATTTGTTTGATTTTGTTTATTGTGTAGGTTTAATGTTCTTGTTAATAAGCGACGTTTCGGCCCACATTGTTGGTCTTCATCAGGGCACCACATTCTTAGACAAATATGAAAAGGCTCAACGTCGGCATTTAATAGATACACTCCCCGTAAAAAAAAATCGCAGCACCTATAAATTTCATATTTTTTTTTTTAGTTTTGGAGTCTAACCACATTTAATTTTATTAATAAAAATAGGATTAGTTATGTGAGAGATATTAGGGATAAGTCATATTATTGTTTCCCTCCATTTGTCCACAAACGAAAGATTAACTGTTTTTCTTGGTTGATTTCAATTCCATCTTTACTAGTTTTTTAACTATTGTCTGCCCCGTGCACCGAATTATCTCTTTTCTATGTATTCTGTGTTTTATTCGTTTGATACTACTGGCGAGGAGAGGATCCCACATGTGTCTCCTAGATTTTGATAAAACAATTTTAGGTTAATCTAGGCCTTAAAATATTGGACTGTTAAAACTTAAAATGTTGGGGGCCAAAGCTTGCATACGCAAAACCCATTTTATTTTATTAAATTAAACAATTTCTAATTAGAAGGGAAGTTAATGTATTATGATAAATTAATTTGTGAAGAACAACTTCCCATTAATATTTAAATTTATATTTAAAAAAACATTTTTATAATATTGTTGTCGACAATTAAATCACTTGAACTTTAAATAAAAGTTTATTTATAAAAAATGATTACAATGAACATGAACTGTATTATTCTATTGAAACTATAACACTAAGAAATTACACCTAATTCACTATCTAAGACTAACTATCGGCTAAGTGGGAAATGGAGGGGTATATATACAGAGTCAGGAAAAATATACAGTCTAGTGATTCTCCTGTGATTGGTTTCCGTAAATGACGTTTCGAAGTACTTCTTCGTCTTCAGGATCTTTATTTTCTACAATACAACATCAAACATTTAAACTAATAATTATTCACACATTAATTTACAATATATCTTATTACTATTTAAAAATTTTATATTTATAATAATAATAGTATTACCATTAAAATACACAAGTCCCTCCCCATGTCCCGCGACATCTGTACAATTTTACTTCGTCTATAATTGATAGTTCCATTATAAAATATTCTGTGGAGTGATTTTACTTTTATATCCTTGTCACACTGTACTGCCATTGAAAATGAACTTTGTGCTGATCCATATTGTCATGTGCCTCCCCACCTATTCTCTTCCCACTTACTATTATTATGTTTGTTTTACAATTTTGGTTAATATTCTATTATATATATATGTTTAAATCAATGTACCGTTTGTTAAATTTTAAATCATAAATTATTTTATATTTAGTATATTTATTATGTCTGCATAATGGCTTTTTAAATTAGCAGCATCTGTCTTGAAATTAACTACACTATTTATATTTTTTGTAATGTGTTTTGCTTCCAATGTTTTTCTATTTCTTGCATTTTTTTCAGTTTCTAAAGTTTCGAGGTTATAAAAATTAAATTTATGGTTACTTTGTATATTATGATGGGCCAAAGCAGTGATATTTTTATTTTTACTGTTTTTGTCATTACTTATGTGCTGCTTAATTCTGGTCTGTAACGTTTTAGATGTTTCTTTTAAGTACGTCATCTCGCATTCGCTTCAATCTATTTTATACTCTGCATTCTTTCTGACTATCATTTTTATTTTATCCTTCATTTTGCTTAAATGTTTTTCTAGTTTGTTACCATTGTATGTTCCTAGTTGTAAGTTTGTATGGTCATACTCCATCAATGTCTTTTTTTATTTTTTCAGTTAGTTACGGTATTTAATTAATTTTTTAGAATTTTATTTTGTTTATATGCTTTTTTTTAGGCTCACTATTATTTTTACTAACATCCTTTTTATTGTTTTTATCTTGGTTATCATTGTCCGTATAGTATTCAGTAACAGTTTTCTGTTTTTATTTTTTTTTTTTTTCTCTTTATTGCCTATATGCTTAATCATTTTCGTTATTGTTCTTATTTTATCTTTGCCATTTTTATTATCGACACTACCCATATCGTTACTGTCATTTTTGTGATCGTTGTTATACTATATTTTACTTACTACTTATTTTAGGATAAAACTTCTCACATTTCAGAAATTATTGCCTTTATCACTCCTATTTGATTTTTATCAGTTAGTTCTTTAGCTCTTTTTATTAGATTGCAATTTTTCTTGGTATTAAAAGTATTAAAAATTTCAAGTAAAAGTAAAATTTCAAGCTCCTGCACTGTCCATGTGAAGCAGGAAAAATATGTGTGCCTTTGGTTGGCTGTTTATTAGCAAAAAAAGTTTTTTTGATTTTCGTAAACATTTTAAATAAACTATTTTTTGGGGTGGGGAATCCATATCTGATCTTTGTTTCTGAGAAATCTAATGCTTCCATTTTCAGCATTTTTCTAATGCTTTTCCCTCCAAAAAATCACTATTTTGAGGGCGTTTTTTTAATATTGCCAAGCATATTACTCGAATATTTTGATTTCTTATTTTTTTTATTACTTCACTTGGCAATAGGTTCATTTTGGTACTAAATTCATTCTTCATTAGGACCAGAGATAAAAAATAAAATGTGTTTTGAATATGCAAACTCCCCGATTTTATTCCTGTGCTCCTGGGGCGCGTTGACCCCGAATATTTTACGACCTAGATTCACCTAAAAAAGTTTCATCGAAATCTTGGAGACACGTGCTCTGCTTGTGATTTGTTTAAGCCACGATGATTCAGTAAGAATATTTACTCTTCACGGAGAAGGAAAATCTTCGTTTTGCATCGCTAATCGACTAGGCATTCATTACTGCACAGTTTGAAGGACCATGAAAAGGTACAGAGAAATTGGGAGTCATTCAAGATTACCAAATTTAGGACGTCCAAAAGCCACCATTAACGACTGGTCTATTAAAATACAAGCACTCAGAAAACTCATTTCAATAACTTCGGCATTAGAAAGTTAGTTGCTTTTATTTGCAGGATATCAATCTCACAATCAACCATTATAAGAAGATTGGGAGAGTCAGACCTCAGCTAAAAACGACCTGCGAAAAAGCCCCTTCTACTGCAGAACACCGTAAACAGAGATTTAGATTTAGAAGAGAACACCAATCTTGGATTGAGAAGTAATGAAAGATGTCCTATTCATAGTGAGACGAGAGTAGCTGTTAATAGTCAAGATGATCGTTTAAGAGTCTGGAGAAGACCTCGTCGTTCGATATACGGCCAGACGATTCGCCGAACATTCGGAGGTGTTCGTTGGATCGTGTAGCACCGGTTTTACACTTGTTACATTTAAGTCCTGGCGATGACCGACAATATATTTTTATTCAACTTAGACATTTATATCATAATTCATTTTCATTTTATTTAAATTCATTTCTTTAAATATATAATATAGATTTATTCATATGAGGTTAAAATGAATAATATAATCTAACTGAAAAATTGTTTTTCCTGGTATATTTTAAAATTAATTACAAAATTATATATTAATTTTCTAATTATTTGTTTTTCGATTCTTTTGAATGGCCCTAATTAATTTATAGACATGTTTTTCAACTTAACCTCTGTAATTACATTTATAATTTATTTTATTTATTTGTTTGTACATAATGTTTATGCGAGAAAATGGAATTCAAACAGATTACCTCCATTAGCTAAAATCACCTTTTATTGAAAATATGTACGAATCATTAACATTGGTTAAATAGCATTTAACTGCATTTTATAGTATTGTACATCACTCGTAATTGGGTACTCCATTAATTCATTTTGGTTAGCAGTACGTTTAATTTGTCAACATAATAATTTGTGCATATTGTTATTTTGACAAATTAATCATATTTAAAGGAGCTCGGCCAAAGATCTCGCCATAAAAAATAAAAGGCGCATTGATAGTTTACATTTAATCCAATGTTTTCGTCTTGGACTCACAAGGGGAGTACGCGGTGTGTCCGTCACCGATTTCGATCAAAATTTTTTGGGTGATTCTAAATTAAAAAAAAGTTGAACCATATCCTTTTTGGTGACATCGAAACAAAATCGACTTATGTTCAACCGTTTCCTCCAATGGACCTGAGAAAAAAAATTAAACTGCTTTATTTTATACCTCAGTTTGGAAAATGATATCGACACATTTAAGGAAAAATTCAAATTAAAAAAAAATATTGCTTTTTGGTCAAATAATTTTTTTTAAATGTTGAGATTAAGTAATCTAGCCATGCAAATTTTTTACGACTAAAATTATGGCAGATTTTTATTCAAAGCTCAATAAAATCTTTATATTTACAATATCATCGAAAACAAAATTTTCACAGTTTTTTTTTTTTTCAGGTCCGACAGGGTTCAAAGGTTTTTATAAAGGCGATCATTTTAGAGCGATCTGGAAGTTCTATTGAATTAAATCGACGTCCTTTTTTTGGCGTTTAGTAAGCTTTACTGGAAACATGAAACGGTATCTCCCCAAATAACAATCTATTTTTTTTTTAAATTTATTCCTTGTTGTTTACAGTAGGAGTTTATTAAGGTGGCAAAACTTTTATAATTACAATATATTTTTAAGGCTTCTAGCTCTGATCAAGGCCAGGGAGATGACTGTATCGTCAGTATTTGATGCTTACGTCATCAATAGTCGATTTTTAAACCATATCCATTTTTTTTTCAATATACTGATTCCGTGAGCAGGAATCGAAAGAGATGGTATTTACGCCCCATAATAAATTGAGGCCTAAATTTCGAATTTTCGGCGCTTAGTCCTTTTAAAAATAACGACATCGAAATGTAACGAAAACGGTATTCTAAAAAATAAATTGTTTTCAAAACTGGTCAGTTTTTTATTGTTATCATTTTAAAAAACCCTATATTCAAATTTTCGGGCTAAATAATTATTGACTAAAAATTTTGCCTTATCGACTCCTTAAATTTTTTAAAAGATTCAAAAAAGCGTCCATAATTCAGGAAGGTTCCTGTAGTTTTTGTAAAGTAATTCATCACTATTATATATTTACTAGATATTATATATTATGACTGAGAATCGGCGGATCGAGACGGGATAAGTTGGGTTTTAAAGCTTTTGACGCGGGCATCAATACCATATACATTCCTATCCAACTTATTGGTCCAGCGTTTTAAAGCCCTAAAACCTACCGTTTTCGAGAAAACGCAAGATATAGGTACGCACGGGCATCATGCCATCTTGCGTACGTGCCGTTGTCATGGCAACTTTAAATCAATTTGAGTCTGTTTACAAAAACTTTTAATGAGTTGGAAATTATATATTGTTTCCCATGTCCAACCCTAAAGGGCACTGTTAAATATGAATACACATAGAAAATGGTATAGCTGAATCTAATTGCATAACTGATAGATTGATAGTTTTCCAGTGGGGTAGGCTAATTACCTATCAAGTATGAACTGTAACTTCAACATAGTCATTGGAAACAATGTAGCTTCACCAAATGTGTATGTTTAATAAACGTTTTTGGTAATTCGTATGTATTATATTGTTTCACGAATAAATATGTTTCCCTGATATCGCTTATATTTCTAATATATTAATGATTTGAAGAACAATAGATATCTAATGCGAGAGTTCTCGCTCGGGTATACTTGTTTTATACTTATAAGAAGAATAAATAACTTACTAATATATTTGGATTTTTATTACATCTTGAATGTTCACCCTACATCAGAAATTTCCAGACTTCCACTTTTCAGTTAACGGAACTTTCCACTTCTGTTGGGCCGGAACTAGGATTTTTTGGAGGAGGGTAAGCTTAATTTTGCCGCCTAATCTTTTATCCACTCTAATAAAAGTCAATTGTTATATAAAAGTAGTTTAGGTAATATATTTAGAAATAAATATCATCATATCATTACATTAACTCATGTTATTGATTGAATAAGGTCAAAATAATTAAAAAGCATACACAGACATTTTATTCTTAATCTAAAAATAAAATGTAGCACGGATTTCGCCGCCCGAGGTAAGTGGTGCTCCTTCAGCCGCTCTCTTAATAATGGCCGGGGATAGAAATATCAGAATATTGTTAGATGTTGACCCGAGTGAAAACTTGTCGAGGGAGGTTTTAACTTAGGTCTAGAAGTACAAATATTACAGTTGAGTATTGGCATTAGTCATTTCAAATTAAACATGGAAGAAGACGAGTTTGATGATATACTGTCTGTTTCTCAAAGTGATGAATTTGATGATGAACCACATCTAGACCAAAAAAACAAAAAATGATTAAATTTTTAACTTGAAATTTTGTATATATCATTATAATAAAATTTAAGACCTATTTTCAAATTATATTTTGTTGAAATAAAAGTATTTGTAAATGTGTATTTTTTTTTCAAAAAGTTCTTATACTTCAGAATTTACATGCGTAATAGTTTAAAGACGATATAACATTCTGGAATATTTGGACTGAGTGATATTTTCAATTACCAGACTACTGCCTAGAAATTCATTGGAAGTAAGTTACTGAAGAAAATTGAAAAAAAGGTGCGTTTTCGTAACGGTTTTTTTAATATGGCGAAAAACGCACAAGGGGTAGGAGATCGAAAACTTGGATTTTTTATGAAGGAATCAACAAATACGTGTAGTAATGTAGTTAGAGTAATATTTATTAATTTTATCAATATATATATATATATATATATATATATATATATATATATATATATATATATATATGTATATATATATATGTATATATATATATATGTATATATATATATGTGTATATATATATATATATATATGTATATATATATATATATATATATATATATATATATATATATATATATATATGTATATATATATATATATATGTGTATATATATATATATATGTGTATATATATATATATATATATATATATATATATATATATATATATATATATATATACCTCGGGTCGAGCTGGCCGAGCGGGTTAGCTTGCTTGCAAAAGTGCACCTACTCACAAACCCAAAGATTGTGAGTTCGAATCCCGGCACCGGCACTACTTTAATTTAATTAAAGTAATAATTCAAGAAATTTATCACCCCTCTCCCCGAGTATGTGAGGCCCGTCAATCTACTGGAGGCTACTCACACAGACCGGGCGTAGGAATGATGACCCTACCCCGTGTAGCTCAATTGTGAATCGCGTTGTGGTTTTCCAGGACATAAAATATCCGCCCGGAGGTTTTTGTCCATGGACGGTCTGTCTCGGGGAAAGAAATATAGGTCCTCGTGCGCCTGCTGACTCCGAACAGCCATAATCCGTGGATCTAGACCGATTTGTCAATGTCCTTGAACTTGAGTAAGTCAGTGGGAAGGACACTGCCGAATTGGCCCTATGGGAACCGGTTATGGAGCAATAGGCAGCCTGCCGCTGCACCATGGAAACCATGGTTCCCAGCAACGTGAGGTTGGGTGACCTCCTCCAGGTTGTCTGTGCTCCCCTAAGCAATAAATGTCTGTAAGAACACATTATCGCGCGGCCAAAGATCTACAAGGTCTATAGAGCCTCCCCCCCAAAAAAAAACAAAAAAAAAACTATATATATATATATATATATATATATATATATATATATATATATATATATATATATATATATCCGTTTGTGCTTGGTATATTTATTTTTTATATTATTAAGTAACTTGTCGCATAGTTATTAATCAGTATAGCGCTTAGTATAGCTTACATAAAATTTCTTCTCTGCAAACATTGATTAAAGATTGCTGATAATGGGATAGTTATGGCTATAATAATTTTTCATGTAATGTGATTAAGAAGGAAATTTATATCTTCTTAAGATGCTTTTCAGTGATGAGACCTTGTTAATTACTTCCATCGTGCTATCAAGTGGGTCGCTGCTGTAGCGTATCGATTCAACAAATTGAGTATAGATTTTATAGATTAGTGTGGTCCACTGGTTGATTATTTTACAGTATAATCTAGAAAAGTATTCTGTCTGATCCATTAATCAGTACTGGAATCTTCGGACATATTTTTATCAATGAAATATCTCATGTGTGCTAAAGTTGTGTAAGATTTGGTTAACGCGGAATTTTTTTTTTTTTTATTGTTTCATTCGTATCAATACAACCTGCCAGCTATGCATAGTAATAAGTAATAACGATTCTCATTATAATGGTTATAACCTTATATACAACATAAGTAAAACAATTTAAAAAAATAGTAATGTATATTAATAAAAAGAAAGGACTCCCAAATTAAGTAATTACTACAAGAAATAATTAATCATTAAAAACATAATAATAAAATAATCTACATTTTTACATATTTAAAAAAATATCATGCACGTTTTGATTAATGAAAAATTTCATATTTTTATTAAAAAATTAAATTTAAATTTTTATTAAAACGCGTAATTTTTTTATTAAAAAATATTCCATCCCTTCGAACATTAAGAAGATATGGAAAGTTGAGCAAAAATAATAAAAATAACTGTACTGTTCCTTACGTCATGTTATATAACATAATTGGGCGCTTCATTGGTTTTAATTAAATAATTAAGTTTATACGCTGCCTCCCTTATTTTAACCTCTTTGACTAAGGTTTCTTAGTGTATAAGGTGCTGTCTTATGAACTTAAGACAGAAATAAAGTGATTATTGAATATACCAACTTAAGGCTGCTTTCTTCCTCATCGACGCTTTCTTTCCTATTCCTTTTTTTATCAAAAAAAAAAAATTTAATATGTCAAGACTTCCTCCTTTTATTACAAAATAACAACTCTCTTATCCTTCATATATAACCGCTTTAATTACGAGTCTTTTCATATTCTTGCAATCTCCTTTTAGAATTCTTTACACATTTCTGTCCCTATTTTTATTTTCTTCCCTTGCTTGTTTCTGGGAATACAACAGAAACTTCGGAAGCTTTATCACAGATGTCTATCTCCTTTATTTAGCCTTCTGCTATTGGTTCCCTCTCTCTTCTTTTTCTTGGGGATTGGTTAAAGTAGGCATGTCTCACTGCCACCTTCGAGCCATAAATAAACTGTGTGAGCAGCGAGAAGTTCTGCTCTCTTGCCGATTTCTGTCCGTAAAGCCAATTCAGCTTCCTTTAAAGATCATCTTTTCCGTCACCTAATGAATTTTCAATAATTTTATGTACGTTTAAGCAGATATTCAATATATATATATATATATATATATATATATATATATATATATATATATATATATATATATATATATATATATATATATAAAGTGCTTTTAGTGTGAAATGGCATTTTATGTTAAACATTATGTATTATGTCCATTATTTATGTATTATGTATACATTATTTATTATGCCCAGTTATTTTTAAAGGAATCAAGATCTCTTTATATTTTATTCCTTAAACTTGTGAACTTTGCAACCGGTTGTTTTAAATTCGTGATATAAAGAAAAAATATCAGTACTACTTAATCTCTTACATTCCCGAGATTAGTTTCTCTTTCTACTAGGTTCATTTCTCATTAAGCAGGATAATAAACTACTAAATTAGCCGAGTATTATTGTGAAGAAATTAGGAAAAAGACCGGTATTGTTACCCCTCTCCTAAATAAAGGAAAATAAAATAATTACATGTTTGTTTCTTACAAAAGCTATCCTTTAGAACCCAAGGCAATAGGGCTCCGGGATGCGACAAAATACAAAGTTTATTATAAAATCAACTGCCGAGAAAAGCAATTATGCATTTGGTATCTTTGTTCAATTCCTGTATAAGGTTGAGGTATTTTCCTGTTGCATGGAAACATGCTATATTATTCCTATTTCTGAAATCCGAGAAATCTGGAAATGAGCCATCGCACTACCGTCCTGTCAGTTTATTACCCCACATGGGTTAATGGGTTAACGAGGTGACCAATAGTTTCAGCAAAAACGAAGCAACCGCTATTATAGCCCTTGACTGCTCCAAAGCACTTGTCACTGTAGCAAATGGACTACTTTGCCATCTAATCAGCTTGGGGTGTCCTGAACAGTTATATTCGGTCATCCAATCAGTTTTATGTGACCGCTATTTGGCAATAAAGATTTCCGAAGAACTCTCTGGTCCTGTATCTCTCACGTGTTGAGTTCTGCAAGGCGCGGTACTATCACCTGTATTGTTTTCCATTTATACTGGTAAAATTGTTGGAACCAAGTACCAGAATGCCATAGTGCCTACCTTTTTTTGCAGATGATATTGCATCAAAAGTAGCAGCTTAAATGCCAGCCAGACTGTAAAGCAATCGGTAAATGCTTGTCAAAAAAATAGTGGAAGAATTGAAACATTTGAAGATAGATGTGAATCCAGATAAAACGAAGGGCATAATAATTTCGTTCCAGAAAGGAAATAAGAGACTCCCATACCAGTTTAAAATAAATAATTGCATAAACAAACTATCTAAAAGGATCGTTTATCTTGGAATCACGTTTGGCAGGCATTTAAGGTTTTCGGCACACTTTCGTAAAAAAAAATTAAAACTGTACGATTTCAAACATACCGGCTTAATGATTTGTTCTCTGCCTCAAACCTATCATCTTGCTTAAAAGCTTTAATATATAAAACTATTTTATGTTCCCCCCTATGGCGCACCATTTTTTTCATTATTTTCACACGTTGATAAGTGGACATCGAGGCTCCATGAGAAATTGAAAATGCCACAAGTTGCGGATTCCTAACCGAGAGAAATAAAAAATGTTACGAATCTTTATTACAAATATCAAACTCCATATTCAGTGAGCTCATACCTTCTGAAGTACCCCAGCATTGGCAACAATTATTTTGAACCTTAAAATTTAATTTTAGTAGTGCAGAAAAAGAGGAATATCCAGACATTCCAGTATTCAGAAGCGTAATAAGGGGCTATGAAAAAAAATATATATATTTCTTGCAACTCACCTTACTGAAGGCTCAATTAATCACATTCAGCGGTTCCGCAGCAGCATGCCAGGAAATATGATGCCGTCGGCATGACTAAATTAGCTGAAGGTAGAAGAGCTACATAATAGTTTTTGAACCACCTACGATTTCCGAATTCATCTTGAAAAGGCACATACAATTTCTGGATTCACTAAAAGCACCGGTTTCAGTTCGCTGGCAAAGCAGCTCATCACTATTTACGAATATTAGAATTTAAGTTAGTAAGTTAGTTATAAAATAAATACAAAAAATTAGTGAGCCCCATCACTTTCAATGTTTACATTACACAAATTTACAATTAAGCAACAACAAAAATGATTACTCTTATTATAATTTGGTCTTAAAATGCAGCGTAGTCAAAGAACAAAGCGTTTAAACCAATTATTGCAGTTTTGGGAATATGGTAAAATATCACGGTACGTTATAGATCCATCTTGGTCTTATTAAGCTTGAGAACTCTCTTTTACGTTTTTTTTTTTTTTTTTTTTTTTTTTTTATATGTCGTTTCATTTCATAAAATGGTGTCATTTCATAATAACATGACCAACCATTACTGGCCGTATCGTTAAATGATCAACGTTTGACTATTTTTTCATCACCGTTTAGCCATGTAGGGTAGGGTGTCCATTCAAGATGTAATAAAAATATATTAGGGAGTTATTCATTCTTCTTACAAGTAAGAAATTAATTACTTTACAAAAAATTTGGTGTTACTCAAGGTATTGCTCATTAAAAATCCTATACTAATTTGAAATATTAAAAAAATAAGTTTTGTAAAATGACAAAGTATCAAAAAATATCTGAAATCTTAACTAATCAAAAATCTTTTGTAAATTAGCAAAAATATTTAATTTACATACTCATATAATAAAAATTAATTATTTTTAGATAGCATCATAAAATTGAAAATATTAAACACTTATAACTTTATAACTTATAACTGTTTTAGTTTACAAATTATCACAGGAAAGTAATTTTCTGTAAGTAATTCAATAAGTAAGTTTCTGGCATCTGTAAAATACAAATAATATTTGATCGTTAGATAAACAAAAGATTTTAGATAGTTTGCATTACAAAAGGAATGCAAATATTGATATGATTTAAGAGTTAGGTACTAACCTGTGAACTCGATGGTTTTTTGATTTTACTCACGGTTTTTGCGTGACTTTCATAGAAATTGCTCAGTTTGTTCTCATAATTAATAAATTCACTATTACACACTTTTAAAGCAAAAGAATCAAGATTGTTAACCGCTGCCATGATGCATTCACAAGTAAACAAAGTGTTGTCAGCGCCTCTAACGGTGGATTATATCACTAATTTACGATATGATTATTTATGTTAGTTGTCCATATCAACAAACCATTTCATGATGTGGACAATTCTACGATCTGGCAACGATCTTTCCACTGTTTCTGGAAATAGGCCTTCCTCTGCTGTGAATTTCACTTTCCTGTTTATTTTGTATTTTTTTATTATTTGATTTTTTTGTATGGCCTTTTGTACATTTTTGGCTATCGAGGAGGCGTAGTTTATGTTTTTCTTTTTTCTGATGATCAGATGTTAGTTTAGCCTTTCCTAACCTTTGTAATCTGATCTCAGTGGATGCCTTGGATTGGGCTGCTGTCGCTAGTTTATATATCTTTTTTTTTGTCCTGATGATGAATAGATTGGCGAAACGTCAACTTGATAGCTATTTTAAGTTTTTTCAGAGACTGTAGGCTTTACCTATGGAATTCTCCATTTATATTTTAACTGCTATTTTATGTCTCTTTTTGAGTTCTTGATTTTCTTTTCTTTTATATATATATTCTTCATTTCCAGATAGGCTTGGGAAAGCCATTTGCTTTTCTTTACGACCTTTAAAGTAAATAAATGAAACCTTGCTACCTAATATAAAATATAAAACTAATGGAAATTTGATTAGAAGTTTTTAACTATCCCTAAAATCTGAAATAAAAAGTTAATTTTGTTTTAAGAAACCTTTGCATGTGTTTTTCCTTATTAATTATTTAAAAGTCAGTAGAAGGAGCTATTGTAATAAGGAAATACGACGGAAGAATTAAGAGACTGAGAGAAAACAGACAAATTTATCTGTGATGGGGAAGTGGACAGTAAATACTTATAAGATATAGGGCCTTGTTGTCTTCCCCGAAGGACCCTTGTCCTGATAGCAAAACAGCCCTATTTCCCCCTGTTTTTAGCTCTTTTCTCATAAATCTGCAGCTTAAAGGGATACAAAAAGGGTTAAATAAAAAAGAACTATTATTAATATCATTTACTAGCATCTTTATCTACTTTTTTCAAACGATAAATTATTTTTAATCGATCAGAAAGATAAATCCTGGGATATATGCCATATCTGATTCTCAGAAATATTTATGAAAACTTATTTTTACTTTCACTTACCTATTTATGAAATATATTGTAAGGGGAATTATTAAGATCGTAAAAAAATTCGAATCCGAGTTTTCTACGTAAAAACGTGTTTAAAGGTCCCCTGACTCCAAATAATCATGTCTTGCAAAATGGTTTCTGTGTTTGTGTGTGTGTGCGTTTTTGTGCATGTGGTAAGTCTTGCTCAGAAACGAAATTACGTATTTAAGTTCAGGTATATGCCTGGAATGCAAAATTTTGGGCGAGATCGACTTTCAAGAATTGCCTCTTTATATCGTCAATTTTACATATTTTTAAAAATATCTCGAAAAACGCTTTTACAATTTTTATCAAATACGTTACATCAATGTGCAATTAAACGGTTTTTAATATGAGCCGTAATTATATTGTCCTAATTAAAATAATCTGACAGGGATTAAATCCCGAATTTTCAAAATGACTTTCTCTAAAGTATCTTTAATGTTGTTCATTTGAAATGATTAACCTTCTCTTATCGTAAGTAGTAATAAAATTGGTAAAAATAAACTATGAAAGAATTTTATTGTTCACAAAAGAAGAAAATAGGAGAAGTACTCTCTCAGGTTTGAAAACAAATTAAGATTGATGTATAATGTACAGTTGTAAAGCTAATAATTTCAGAAATATTAATTTCTAACATATATAGTCGTAGGAGGTAATGGAAAGTAACAAAAACTTAAATGATGGTTGTAGATAATTATTTCTAATTTTATATTAACTATTTGATGGAAAAGAAATGCTTTCATGGAAACTAATTGAAATTTCCAATGATACATAAACCTATTTTTAACACAATTTTGAATTGTAATACATTCTGCAATTATTTAAAAAACTATTTTATTGTATTTTTCTGAGAAAAGAAGCGAAGAAGTGCATGCTGCTGAAAATATTTCAAGTAGAGCTTGTGTGAATTCTTTAAAATTATTTTTAAAAATTTATAATTATCATTAAGTGAAAGTTGTGTAATACGCGCACTGCACCACATTCTTTTTTTTTTTTTTTGAAAAGTTAAAAAAGTAGAATAAAAAAAAACGTAGTATAGATGGATATATTACTTGAAAACATTGAAGGTTTATTATTTCATGGAAGAGACATCACACGTGGAGGACATCAAATAAGGAGCAACCGTGCAAAAGAACTTTAATTTAAAGAAATTTAAAAACCAATAAATGTGACACTGCTGTTTTAAAAATACACTTTTCCATTTATTTGATGTTCTTAAAGTCTATATTCTGTTTGGAAAAAGTTATTATATTTCGTCCAATGAATTATTGTTTTAAATAAAGCTTTAGGTATTTTTAGCTTTTCTTCTTATACTATTTTCTCCTAATACTTTGGAATCACGTGTTTTCCTACTTCTGATCCTCGATGGTCTCTTCTTTCACGAATGTCATATTTCGAAATACTCAAACGTTATTCATCTGCATGTAATAATCAGTTAGTTGAGACCAGAAGTGTGCACCGACATTGTAATACCCGTTTATTTTATTTTTTTATCGTTTATGCCCTGTAGGAGGCCTACAACTTAGGCCGAAACGTCGGCTTATATAAACAAAAAACTTTATTTAGTTTTTTTTTATTTATTTTAATTATCTTCAACCATCATCTCTCAGTTAATTACTAATTATCCGAATAATAAGTTGTATAAACTTTGTGGAAGAAGATTCCCGCCATTGGGTCTACAATAGCATCAGTAAAGGTTCAACTTCTGAGATAAACCAGCGAATAACAAATGGAAATGCAGCTTCTTCCTTCCTTTTAAGAAAAAACTTTTAATTTAATACTGTTATTAGGGCTTATATATGGTTGTGTCTCTCACAGACAACCAAAAAAGCTTGGTAGAAAGAATTGGATGAAAATTCCATACGCATGATAACTGGAGCAACATGCGGCTTAAAATAGGAGATTGAAGAAAGAAAAGATTCAGGGATTGTCTGAAGATATCATCAGTATGTGCTTCAAGGTATGAATTAAAGGTGGTTTAAATGGATGGTCGTATAGTTTACAGTTACCAATACCAAGAGGGTATCTACTCAACCATGAATGTGATAGTAGTTCTCAAATGGCCTCTTGTAAAACTATATACAAGCAAAGATAGTTACTAAATTGCTACACTTACTTCGTACATTGGATAACAGTTCAAGGTAGAGCACAGGTGGAGCAGGCTAAAGGGGTCTTCAGACGATCAACATGGTTGATCAAAAGCAATGATGAAGATAATGTTTGATGTCTTTAGGTAGGTTGGTGGTTGAGGCCCGTGTTGAACCAACGGTTGAAGTAAAATCAAGCCAAGTTACATACCTGGTGGGCGGGGCCCAATTCATCCAACCGTGTTGAAGTGTCTGTGACAGTGTTAGCCAACACATGTAAAGCGACCAACCTGATTAGTTACTATGGATGTTGGAAAACCATATTGCTCAACTTTCGTTATGTCTATAAATAAGGACGATCAACCATGTTGACCAACCGTGTTGGTCGTCTATGGGCCCCTTAAGGCGACCATAAATCTGTAAATTAAAAATATATAGATATATTAAAAATAAACTTTTCCCAAGCTTTATAGCAAAGTTTTTCTTATGCATTTTTGATTTAAATGAAGTCTAGCATCTAGGAAAATAAGTTACCTATGAGAAGATCGTAATGCAAATGTTGAAAAAGTTAATTTTTAAGGTTTGTATCGTGTACTCTTCAACTGTGAAATTCGACTTAAATTGTTATTTTTGTAGCTATAACTATGTTGTTTTATTTAATAAGCTATTCAAGTATGTTTGTACTTGGGTGATCCCGTTGTTATTGTTTTATACAACAAGGCATTGTATTTTTGAATTGCGCCATCAAAGTCTATCGCCCTTTCATATATTATTGTATTTAAATCAGAATATATAAAGGTTGAAAATTAAATAGTTCTTATTTCTTTTAAAATATATTTTTTTTAG
Source organism: Rhaphigaster nebulosa (assembly GCA_948150685.1). NCBI lineage: Eukaryota > Metazoa > Arthropoda > Insecta > Hemiptera > Pentatomidae > Rhaphigaster > Rhaphigaster nebulosa. The sequence goes on from OX411306.1 coordinate 180,404,504, forward strand.
TCTAGCTACCTAAATCACTATATTTCTAAAATAACCGTTTTTTTGTTAATTTTTTGTTTCAGGTTAGTTTCCTGATTATTTATGGTGACGCTAATAATGATTACTCACAGATTACGTAAGATACACATTTATATAATTATAATTTATATTTAATATTCTAATATTCGCACATCTTAAATTAAGGCAATTATTTTACTACCATAAAGTAAATTAGAAGAGGTCAATACATCTAAAACATTTTTATATTTAAATTTTTCATCTATATATAGACTTCACATATTTGATATTATAAACGTTATTATGTGATAATAATATTTTAAGTCTTATGAAAGCAAAATTTAAATTTTAAAGATGCAGCATTATAAAATCTTTTTATGAACTATTTTATTTTCTTAGTTTGTTTCATTGGGTTAAAAGTCTTTAGATGGGTCTCATATATTTGTTTCTAAAAACATTGAATTCAGATAGTAAAAAGGAACTTTATTAACGATTTACACACAAAATTAAGGTTTCAGTTATTTATTATTATTCTTATAATAACATTTCGCTTTTCATATTTCATTGATTACAAAACATTTCATATTTTGCAAAAAAAAATTATGGTATAGGTATATTCAATTTTGTCATATAAAGGTTATTTATGTGTATATTATTACTATAATCGGATTCATTATTAAATCCCTGGCTTACATAATAATTCGTAAAGGTAAGCCGATTATGTTAACATCGTGCTAGATCCCTTCAAGTGCGTCAGATACAGAAACTTTGTATGGGAATTAGTTTGTACGATATAAACAGGCTGTAGAAAGCACTGTGGATTTTTTTTTATTTACTATTCAGAATTGTTGCCTGCTTATTTTTTTTTGTCTTTTTTTGTTCCTATTTTACTGTTTAAATTTTTTTTTGTTGCTGAAAGGTTTAAAAATTATTGTTAAACGCTACTTCATGAAGACATGTCTAGATGAGTGTTCAATGGAAGATATTTTATTGTCCAAGTCGTTGTTTTTAATATACAGTTAAAACTCTCTTATTGGGCACCTTATCTAGCCCTACCTACGAACAATTTATGAAGCCAACGGACATCCCTCTAACGGACATGACTTGCCAAATTATCGTTAGTGAGAGATAAATTGACATCTCTGAACGGACACCTAAAAAATATTGAAAATTAAAAACACCATGTCCGTCGTGAAATGTGATCTATGTGACCGAAAATGTGATTTTGATTATATTAGAAACAATATTTTAACTCCTATGTGCTTGTGAAAAGCACTCATTTGTTAAAAAATCGTATCATGATTTAAATTGAACAAGAAGAATCCTCCTAATGTTAGTGTTTATCCCATTCGCAGGATTTACCACTAGAAATCATCCATGAGATACCAAGACAGTCCTAACATAGATGGTTTCACAATTATTTACGTTATTTACCGTTTATATCGTTTATTATGTTGGAATGTTTATAAAATTATATTTTATAATATTGCTTGTAAATCAGTTTTTCGTTATTTCTGTAAAATCACGTGTTGTAAAATATACTCATTGCCATAGTGAAAATTCCTCAGTAGAAATTTTCACCGTGGCAATGAGTATATTTAATGATTTATTTATTATGTTTTAAATTACTTATATACGTACATAAATATATCTTCAAGTTATCTTTTTAAAATTTAATCCACTAATATTTTATTAGAATACTTTGTAATGATAGTTATTAAACTTTATTGACACAATTCATTGGTGTTTGAGAAAAAAATAAAATAAATTGTTTTTTTAAAAAAAGAGGAAATTCATAAATTTTTATTTTATGTAATATGTTTCAAGCATGTTTTATTTTAGTAGTTACTATATCTTGGATATAGTTGGGAATATCATGTTGGGTTTCAACGAGCACAACTTTCATATGTTTGTATTTTTTTAATAAACATTTAGCTAAATAAATTGAAGCTCAGGTGTTTTGTTGTAAAGAAGCTCTCTCAGGATATTTATCCATTTGTTATTATTCCGACTAACTTGGCAGAATAAACAGCGGAATGTTGGTGTTTGTACTTAAATGTCCATCAGACTTGGCCCCGAGTTGTGTTTCTCTTGGTATTGCTAAGCCTTGGGCGGGGGCGGAAGGGGAGGTGTCACCGCGGACTAGGGATGTCGGATAATCTTAAAATAACTTATCCTACATCATCTCGTTTTAGTATAGGTTTAAATTATAGTTTCACAATTCTATTTATATTTTCTTTTATTTTTTAATGTTTGTATGGATTTAAGAAAAGATAATCTTTGAAAGAAATATTTATTTATTTTTTTGTTTAATGCTTCATGATGTACCACTACCGTCTAACGGTATATTCACCACATTTTATAAAATTCCTGAATATTTCATTTGCTAAAATGCATTTCATTGGACAAATTCCCTTGAATTAAGCCTTTTTAGATATTTTAACGATATAGTACAAAATTGAGAAATAGCATACAAATAAACTAAAAAGGTATCTAAAAAGAAAATGCAAAAGCACCATTATGCAGTTAATTGAAAATTCCAGTATCATTGTGTTAAATCACAGGTTTGATGATGGACTAATTAAGGACTGAAACTTTTCTTTTGGCTGATATATTGTCTTGGCAATATATTTAGAATATTTTATCAAATAATATTACAAATTCCAACAAAATTTAACAGCCCCAATGAATCGTGAAAATTATGCGGTTTGATATTTTTCCAATGTTAACTGTATTATATTTTAATAAATGATTGATAAACTATTTGCCACTTCTATAATTTAATTTTTATTGAAAACTAGTTTCGAATGTTATACATTCATCTTCAGTTCAGAAAATGAAAATGCACTGAACTAGCATTGTTAGTTCAGTTAGAGAAGCAACCAATACAAACTTTTCCATTTGATATAATCCATTTAAACCTTGAACTGAAGATGAATGTATAACATTCGAAACTAGTTTTCAATAAAACTAAATTATAGAAGTGGCAAATAATTTATCAATCCCTAATTAGATTGATCCTTCTATACCACCATGCGGATGTCAACATATTAGATTTTGTTGCGAAGTTGTAATTGTTTTTCATATGACAGAGGAGAGGGTTTCGTATGCCATTTTTCGCTAGTCTAATTTTTAAAATTAATCAAATGCACCTATTGAAAAAGATTCTAGGAACTTTTCGTTATTTCTGTGGGCAGACCTGCTTTAGCCCTCAAAATTTCCTACTTTGCGGAAACGTTGTCTGTTGTAATAAAGATAACAAAACGTTACACATTTATTTCATCGTTTAATCGTAAAATGTGGCTGATCCTAGACAAAAAAATTATTATTTAGAATTAACAATTTCAATTAACTTTAGCGCCTTTTTTTATTTTAATCTAAAATTTATATGTAACTATGTTGGATAACAAGAAATAAGAAAATTATGAGGGAATACCTCGAAACGTCACAAGCTTATATAATCATCATTAATAAAATTATAGAGAAGATCTTTAATTCACAAATTATCTATGGTATTGTCAAAATTGATTTATTTAATAAAATTTTTAACTGAATTTTTTAAATGCATAGACAAAGAGGATTCAAATGTGGGAATCTGGGATATCATGAAATCCGAAAATCGAGATATTATATATAATGATTGGGATTCAATATTCATTTTTTATGTTTCACAAATCTACGAGTCCGTTCTCCGTTAATTTTCTTGCGCTATTCTTTTTGCTTAGTTTAGAATGTTCCATTTTGGATTTGTTATTCATTACTTTTTTTTCTAATGATAATACTCATTATTAATTTGGTAACGTTATAATTTATAGTTTATTTATTTGTTTTTATTCTTGAAATGTTTGAAAAGATTGAATTGAAAAAATCGAAAAGATACATCCTTTGATATTGATTTATCTTCATGCGACATTATGTTTAAAACTATTTGAACTCGAGCGGACTACTCAAGTGTACCGTTGTAATTAAGAATCTTTCTGAATCTCAAGTTTAGCTGTGCTGTGAATTCCATATCGGAGAAAATAGAAAAATTTTGACGGATTTCAATTCGAAAATATGGTCCTAGTTTAGGTATCCTGATGGATCAGCTAAGGAAGATAAAAATTACCAGAAAATCTATGCATACCGAACATGCTACATGAGAGATTGTAGAGAAGGATCCATTAGAATTCATATAATATTATATAACCTGGCGGCGTTAAAGGGACTCAATGTATCGCGTATGTATGTAATCACGTCCTGGCTAACCTGTAACTAACTTAATACCCTCAAACGATTGACTAAGGGCAAGGAGCCCTTGATGTCGACGCTATGACACAAAGGGATCGAAGGCTATGAGATTACAGATGCTGTAGCAATGGCCTACTAGCAATGTTCCCTTGTGCCATCCTGCAATACATAAATTACCCTAATTAGATAATTGGACGCTGGGAAATAAAAAGGAGAGAGTGCGTCGTAACAAAAAAAAATGGTATAAAAGATTCTTCAAATGTCTCAGGATCCGGTAAAATTTTACTATAAATTGAGTTGAGAGCCTTCTGCAGACTACATTGCTATTATCAGGTTTTACTCACACGTAAAGATGAGCGATTCTAAAACAATAAATGTGCATTATAAGCCTAAAATAGGCTGTGGAGGGAGAGAGAGGGTGGCCATAATGGATCCACAATTTTTCTAGTGTATAAAGAGCTATCCACCCTTCAATGCTGTACTAATACACCCAGCAAACTATACAAACAAAAATTGTAACAAAAAAAATAAATAAATAAGTTGCATCGTTGCGGCGACGGTTTGATGTGGGCTTGCCTTCCTTTATTATTTAATAAACAGAATAAAAAAAAATCTGTGCCAGAAAATGCCGATACGTATCATCTTTGGGACTGATTTTTTAAAATCAGTTAGTGTAGCTGTGTGTGGCTACATTTAGGACGAAATATAAAAAATCAGTTTTAAAATAAGAATAACCGATTATTTTTTTTTTACTAAATGTTATCCTTAATTAATATTAGCTAAGCTTACAGATTATACAGGCTGTTACCCATTAATTACACGAGCTCTAGATGGCGGGTAATAAAATACAAGAGCGGAATGGTGATATTTTTCATCCAGGTATTGTAACTCATCCGAAAACAATCAATAATACCTTTTTCGTGCTAATGGTCCGACGGTATGAAGCTAAAGAGAAAAACTTTCCGTTTTTATGATTCAAAAGAAATAAATGATCGACTCTGACAGAGAAAAAGGAAAAGAAATGAACCCATTAGCGGAAATAAAAACGCCGTTAGTCTCGTGTCCTGCTCTGCTATTGACATTTCTAAGGTGCGATATGTTATTATTCCTCTATTGTATTAAACCAAGCATTTTTTCCATGCCTAACATTCTTTCAATTTTATATTTAGGCACTTTTTTTGTATTTTTGCTTTATACAGCCCTTATATCACATATTTTTAATTATTTTATTTTATTTACAATTTATTATCTTCATTACAATATTTAATATCTATGTGTGTGTATATATATATATATATATATATATATAAATATCATATCTATAATTTTTGTTTTAAGAGCAAAAAATATATTTACTTCAAGATGGCTCAGCTATGAGACGATCTTAACTGAATGTAGTAAATGCTGGAAGAAAAAATAATAATTAGAAAAAAATATTCTATTACGACTTCTTTTGAAAAATAACAATTTAATAAGATTACCATAAAATAAGAAATAAAAAAAAATTAAATTGTCTTCAGATAAGATTAACTTTGTTGTGCATGGATCATAGGTTGTAACCTGAATGCACTTAAACCAGTTATCGCTAAGCAACTAGTTGTGTCATTGGATATATGGTACCTTTTAGTTATCTTAGCTTCATTAGATCTATAGCTACGAGCCGTCAATTACTAATGGCATAGTCTGTATTTAATTTTTTTTTCAAATCAGTGTTGTGACAAGATATGTCCCGAATCAATCTCGAATATTTGCTGTAGTATTTTTTATGAAATAAAAAAATAAAATTAGTTCTACACTATTGGTTGAATCAACTTGGAGTAGAATTCACTGTAAAGTAAATCACCGCCTGATGAACTGACTTATGAAATGATGAACCTAACTGCTGACTCATTAGATAAAATCATACATCTGTATAATAAAATATGGACTAGTAACACTTTCACAGAACGGTGGAAGGAATCCATTACCATACCGGTATTAAAAGCAGGTAAACTCAAATGTATGTGAACAATTGCCGACCAATTTCGCTAACAAATTGTATTTTAAAAATTTTAGAAAGCATAGTGAGCAAACCTTTCATTTGGTTACTAGACGAAATAAAAGTCCAAGACGATTTTCAATGTGGATTTTGTAGGATCCTATTGACAATCTTAATAGAATAACCACTGATATCCAAGAAGCATTCGTCAACAATGGACCTCAGTCATCGATATTAAAACGCTTTTGATACCGTATGGCAGTTCAGTATCCTCCTCAAACAACTTTATCAATGGGGAGTGAAAGGAAATCTTACAAAATTTATCAGGGTCTTCCTTATAACAAGGTTTTACTAGGTTATGTTCGGTGGAACTACTTCACGAAAAAAGTCTTCAAGCAATGGTGTACCTCAAGACTCTGTATTGCGTACAACGTTGTTTTCTATTGGAATACGTGAAATCACTAACCTCACAGCCATATATGGATATTATACTAGTCAATAAAAGAATAACAACAAAATGGTCATGAAAAAGAATAATGGTATTATAATCCTGAACTATTAATCCAACCACCTCAAATATCAAATAATAAATACTGCTAGAAATTTAATTAATGAAGAAATCAAATTGACACATAAAGAATATATGATAGAGGTTAAGAATAAAGTCTATGGAACACTAATTAATGCACTAGTTAATAATAATATTAACAAAGTGTAGAAATGAAATGATAATATTGTTAATATATTATCAATATTATCATTTCATTTCTATTATTATAATATTATCATTATAAATAGTACCAAAATAATAAAACTAATATAAAAAATAACTGAATATTTCCCCCGATTTGATGATACTGAAAGAAAAACGGAAAATATAATTATCAAAGATTAAGATAAATACCTGGGCTAACTAATCATATAAAGAAAGCATTTAAATACAATGAACACGAAAATTTGAGGATAGGTTTATATAACAATAATAAATTAAGCAAATGCATTACTAATGACAAAGGCAAAATAAAAACACTCGATTGACAAAATGTGGTTTATAAAATAAAAGTAAATATTGTACAGACAAATGATGTATAATGCAGGACAGACTCCCCAAAAATTAGAAACCAGACAAACAACGTAAGACTGATACCAAAAATCCAAAAAACGTCAATACATCGCACTTTCAAACCATTCGATAAAATATATTCATCATTTTGATTTTTAGAATACAGTAATAATTGACTAAGCAGAAAATAATAGACTTAGAAAACATATTGAAGCATTATATATTTTAAAAAAATATTAATTAGGTAATAAATTTTAAAAGTGACATGGAAGGTATCGGTAACCATTGCACTGATCTTATTAATTATATAGATATTAACTGAATAATTAACAATTAGGGCAATTGAATAATAATATTATGATAATAATATTAGATCACAGGTCAGTTAGTTGTTAGATGTAAGACAGGCCAGTTGTAGTTTATAAGGTTTGAATATTAAGGTAAATAATAATTTATTAAGATAATGAAATTCAATTCTGTAAATAATTTTAAATCAACTAATGTAGTGATAATTATCTATTTGAAATTTAAATTTTGTATAATTACATAGTTTACTACTGTTTTGTTTAATAATTTTATATATATGATGCGAATAATTTGTTATAGATAAATGAATTTTGATAATGGACGAATTGTCCGAAACGTCAATATGTGAATAAAGATATTAGAAGTTTGAAGGCATATGATCAATCTTCCTACCTTGGCACATTTTAATTACTTAATATAAGCCAGAGGCGATTTTGAGGTTATAGATATAGGAGAAAATAGGTTTGAACACGTTGAGAAATTTAAGTATTTGGGGTCTGTGATTACTAGAAAAAACGAAATTCAAGAGGAAATAAAGGCGCGGTTAAAGGCAGGAAATTCTTGTTATTTTTCGGTATCAACATTACTTAGGTCGCGCATTTTGTCCAGAAACTTAAAACTTAGAATATATAAAACTATTATCTTGCCTACAGTTCTGTATGGGTGTGAAACGTGGCCGCTAACCTTGAAGGATGAACAACGCCTTAAGGTATTCGAGAATAAAGTACTGCGTAAAATATTTGGTCCGAAAAAGGATGAGTCAACTGGAGAATTTAGGAGATTACACAACGCGAAATTGCGGACTATACACCCTGTTAATATAATCGAAGTGATATTATCGCGACGGTTGAAATGGGCTTGCAAAGTTGTTGGGCTCAGTAACGAACGAATTCCTAAAAAGTTAATAAACACTGAGCCGACTGGTAAACGTCCGAGGGGTAGACCGAAACGTAGGTGGGAGGATAGTATTAAGAGTGATCTAATGAATTTGGGTTTGGACGGTAGTCGGTGGACCGAGATTTGTAGACAGCGATTAGTGGTATCGGCATCGAACCTCCAGGTTCGCTAAGCCTTTTATTATTATTATTATTGTTAATATAAGCCTTCATCGAGAAAAGAATCTTTATTATAACATTCCGCTTGTTTTCACCAACCATATTCGGTTTTAAGGTCTTCATCTGGAAAGTAGGTTAACTTGGCTTACTCATATAGAACAGCTTAAATCTAAGACCATAAATAGAATATGTGATACTAAAGAAATTAGGGAAAACCAGATGGTGGTCAGAAATAAAAACCATACCTCCACAAATCATAATAAAATGAAAAGAACAGACGCAGTCCACCATTCTGGTATACTTCTTTCCACTGGTGCTTTTAGAACAAGTCTAGCACCACAGTCTTTGCGTTGCTTCTGGAGTCCCTTCACTTTCGTTTCGCAGAGAGATTTTGAAAGACTGAAAAATCCTTCTGCTCTGTTACAAGATGAAATACGTTATCTTCGCCCTGTTGGAACATCAAATCATAAAACCAGTAAGAAAGTTACCGTCATGGTCATTGTCACCTCCTCCTATCAAGTGAAGAGCTTTTGGCAAGAATGTGAGGAGTGACAATTTTAAAATTAATGAGTATTTTGTGCAAAACGCTACTTTGTTTATCTATATAGCTCTTTATTATGTTAGTCTGGGTTAAATCCACGAGATATTCATGGAATTTACCCAATCTAACATAATAAAGAGCTATGTAGAGAAACAAAGTAGTGTTTTGTACAAAATACTCATTAACATGAGAATGATAAACTGTGGCTCGGTCACTTTCTTGGGCAAAGCCCTTCAATTGTAAAATATAGATGTATGTATAAGGCAGTATAATACTAAACTGCAAGTTGGATGGTATTGGAGGTGTTTTCGCATCTGAACTGATGGTGGTTCTTCAATCATCCTCCTGGGCCCAATCATCAATGGAACCATCAATAAACGTTTGATCTGAGTCTCCGAGTGCCCTCAAAACTCTTTTCAAATTTCATTCAGATAACCCTCTTGTTCAATAAATTCTTTACATCATTATACAGTTTGAAAATGGTTCTAGAACAATTCCTTTTTTTCTGGATTCTCAGGTATCCTTGGGCCACAATGAGGTGTAGCATTCAATTTATTAACGATATCGGATTATTTCCTATGATTTGAGTTTGGTTTGTATGCTATAAATTGATTACTTACTCCATTGGATTAACATTTTTGTAATATATCGACGTCGTTTTTTGAAAAAGACAAACACCAAAATTTAGAAATTTAGGTTTCAATTTATTATGGGACCTAAACACCACCTATATCGATTCCCGCTCACGATATTTCGATTTAAATAAAAATAGAAATGGTCTAAAAATCAACACAGTAAATATTCGAAAAATTGATGATGTAAGAATGAACCGTGCTCAGTAATGCTGTTCTAGCTTTATTAGCTACATTGAATCACTAAAGATCGTGCTCTTGAGATATAGCAATGTATTTTTCTTGTATTTAATGCTTCTTGTGTTCAAAACAGTTTGATTGTTTATTATTTTATCGGCAATCTAGCAATTTCTGCGGTTTATTTATTCATATTAATTTTTTTTTTTTTTTTTTTTTAATAATGCCATAGGAGAGATACCACTGGATTTTTCTTCGTTATATCTGACATTCCATTACTGTATTGATGGTTTTGAGAGACCATCCCCTGATTGTCAATTTTTTAGGTCTGGATATATAAATAAAGTTAAAACAACATTTATTATTGTTATTTTTTTTATTTTTTAATGCAAAAGTAACCAATACATTTTATTTTGATAAAAAAAAATAATAAAAAAGCAATATAAATCAATTCCTATATAAAATAGTTCCTATATGTTTCTTATGAGCACTTAATTTTCTTTTATAGAATTTTCCTATATTGTAGGAAATGTTTCCTTGTGATTTTTTCAGTGTATGCACCTTAATTATCTAACAAAAATCAATCACCTTGTCTGTGATATTCCTACTTACAAAGGTAACGCCCCCGTGCACTAGTGCAATAAGTGTTGCACCCAAACTGACTGCAGTCTTCCCCACCACTTCACTACGTCAGGCGTCTTCTCTGGCCGACTAATCAATAGAGCCTATAAACCTTATCTCTTCTTATCTCCTCCCCTCCCTCGCAAGGCAGGACTTATGGCTTCGTGTCCGATTGACCTACGGTTATAAACATTTTTTTAATTGAGTTTCCGATGGTTAGGGTTGGAACGTTTACATCATAGTTTGTATTTAAGTTCTAAAATTAGGAAATTAAAATAAGATAGCGGCTTGGTAAAAAACTAATGTGCTCCAAAAATAAGAGTTTTTTTTTTTTGTAGAGATTGTTTTTATTTATCCTTAAAAAACCTTGATTTACATCATTTCATTGTGAGATTCAATTAACTAGACAATTTTCGATATCTAGGCTTGATGTTAGACTTCTTTACAGGAGGGAAAACGCCCTTTATAAAATTGTATTAGGATCATGGCCTAAAAGTTATACTAATTTAAGTTGTTAGGTATATGCGACTTACGTTAGTCGAATTCGGTATATGTAGGATAGAAAATAAATGAACCACTCAAAACTTTTTACGCTGAACTTAATAGAAGACGACAGAGGGATAGTTGTGATAATCACATTTAATCTCATATTATTGATTTCAAATTAAACGGGGTTATGTGGAGAAAAAGGTAAATTTTCCGTAAGCATGGATAATCTTCCATTGTTATGTCATTAAAAGTTCCTTTGATGTCCCTATGCGCGTTGACTACTCGCTATTCTTGCTTGACATTGCTATAACATTTTTGTCTAAAATGAGGTTATTGGTGCTTCTGACTCTCCTTTATCTAATGCATAAGAGAAACTAACTCTAATAGCGGTCTGTTGAGAAATAGCCTAATGTGACACAGTACCTACTTACATAAAATATATAATTATTTAGGCTTTAGTAAATTATTTAAAAAATTTAGGAAGTAGGAAAATTAATGATATGCCTTCAGACTTCTATACTTCTTTATTCACAAATTGACATTATCTAAATCCGTTTATCTAACAAATCATTTACATTTCATATATATATATATATTACTTAGAGGTTTCGGAGTGTTGCATGGTCCGCACCTCGGGTTGAGTCAGTAATCTTCCTCATGATGCTTGTTCTCTTAAGACCCTTTGCTAGAGATGCTTCTATCTGAATTCTCCGTGCTTTATTCCATGATACATTGGTTTTTCTTCGTGATCGAGGATTTGCTGTCCCATTTTTAGATCATGTTTCGGTGGTTGTCTTTTGGAAATGGTAAAGATGGTATATTTGGTCTTTGAGGCGTTGGCATTCATTCCCCACCTGTTTGCCCAGTTCCAAACATTATGCAGTGCTTGTTGGAGTCTGTATTTGGAAATCCATGCTGATTTTGATTGAGTATAAGGTCATCTGCATATATTGCTGTTTTTACTCCTCTTATATAATACATTATTGGCCACTTGACTGCAAATATACATTAGGTTAAAGGATAATATATGACAGTAGGTATATAAAAGGATAATGAATGTGCAGTCAAGTGTCCAATAATGTAGTATATGTAGATATTAAAAATAATTTTATATCAGACTATTATTATGTAATTAATAAGTAGAAGATAGATATGAATAATGAAACTCAATTATGTAAATAATTTTGAAATAAATTAATACAGTGAGATATATCTATTTACAATTTTACTTTTATATAATACACTAATAATATAAAAATAATATTCACATTTATATATTATAATAATATGCGGTTTTATTTTAATAAATGATTTGTTGACAATTCAGATAATGCGCAAATTGTCTGAAACGTCAATATGTGAATAAAGAAGTATAGAAGTCTGAAGGCATATCATTGATCTTCCTGCCTTGGTACATTTAAAAAATTATATACATATATAATTCTAATATATTCTATATAAAATCAAACGCATCATATTTTTCTATTAAATAAACTTCAAAAGTTAAATTAAAACCATGTAACGTAATGAGGAGAAAATTGATAAAGTTTATTTATAGGAAAAATGTTTTAGAACTTCAAATTTTCAAACTCGTTTTCTTTTAAGTGAGTTTAGAGCACTTAGATCCTTTTCAAATGAAGGTAACGAAGGTACTGTCACAGTGTAACAACTTAAGTCACTGATTGTGGGTTAAGCGGAATGGTATACCTGATGCGCCTACATAGTTCAATCTTTCCAATGTTACTATTTTATTTATATTTACTTGGGTGTATATCCCTCAACTAAGCGTTGTATCTCTAAATACCCCTGTGGAATTATCGTTCTTTTAGCCAAACATTCTTAAGATAAGGGACCACGTTTCGCACCCGTTAGGAGCGACAGAAAGAATAATTGTCTTATCAATTCTTTTGATATCATATCAGTGTCTTTATTTGCTTCAGAATTTTGTTCTGTAGAATTGTTTCAGAATGGTAGTGATACTTTAATCTTTCCAAAGCTATGTCCATACTGTTCGACATTCGATGCAACTTTTGATTCATTTGGCACGAATTTTATTTAGAGAAAAATAAATAATGCATAGCCCATTTTTTCGTTATTCTGCTATTCAGTCAAAAAATGTATTCATAATGTTTCAATCAGCAATCAAACGAAAATAATTATTCGGCATCGCATGCCTCACATTTACTTCCCCGTTTGTCATGTCGAATCAAATTATCTCGAAAGTCGTACAGTGTGGACTTAGCTTAAGTATTAAATAAATCCTCTGTTATATCTATATCACCGAAATCAGCATGTTTTCTATTTCTAACAATATACTTTATTTTTACATTTCCTTTTCGAGACCTGATTATTTACCGGCTTTCATCGACGTTATTATATTTAATTCAGTTGTTTCGGCATCTTCACCTAACGGTACCACATCACCAATAAGCACAAGAAAGGATATTTTCTCACCTTTAGTTGAAACTTTTCATGTTGAAATTAATTTTATTCTAGCGTATTCTAAACCTCAATCATACTAAACTGGTGAAAGAGATTCGCGTTGTATGAAACTTTAACGGAACTCCGAATATTTGAAATACAAATTACCAATATTGACTTTATGTAATGTTTCAGATATGGAAATTCTTAATAAAAATTAATGAATTTCATGCTCGATCAAAATATTTCTTAGCTTCTGTAATCGAATAATGTAATTCTCTTGGAATTTAATATAAATTTGGCAAACTGTATATGCTGGTTCGACGGAAAATTGATGGCTAAGGCCTGTGATAGTCGATGTTAACGTAGGATGACTGAAAAAAGTTCAAGCTGTTTCACCATCACTGGTGAAACCGTTGCCAGGTTTAGGCTGATTCATCTATATATTAAGTTCCGTTAACACAAATTTTTGAATGAAAATTAATATCAAAGTCCTTTTTTATCCAAGTTTCGGTTCGATTATAGAAATTTGACAAAGAACGTAATGAACGCTTCCAAGGCATTTATAAATTTTTTGCAGCATTTGCTTACTTATTCATTAGATATAGCATATCTTTCTCATCAATTGTTATCAAGATTCGTTCTTAAAGAGCCATCATCATTTCCTAAACCACTTCATCATTTCTCTTGAGTGCATTGAATTTCAGTCATTATAAAAAGAGGTCCATGTTTTTTTTTTCATTTTATGGCTACAGCAACATCCTTAAGGTATTAAGAAGCAAATCATGTGAAATTTAAAAGCCGACGATTTTTTCTGTTGCTTTCAGAATGTTGTAAATTCTGAGTAATCAACTCTTTTAATCCAGTTGTCAATCAGGTGACAATTAATATCAGTTATTATTGCTTACACTATAGATTCAATCCACTTACCTTCTCGGGAAGCTGACATAATAGGAAAAAAATGAATACAAATTGAAGAACTTACACCTTTTTTTCTTGACGTTCGTGCACTCCTACTTGAATTATCAACTTATCTCAACTTGAAATGAGAACTTCAAAAAAATTCTATTTTATCGTAAGAATTACACAATTTTGACCACTGTTAGACGCTGGAAATATTGAGACATATTTTGGATCGAAAAGATATCTATTCCGAAACAGGTACGCAGTACAAAATAATCTAAATATTATTAGAGGATCTATTGTCAGCACAGCGCTCCAACTGTCTCAACCTGAATATACAAGGAGCACTCCACAATTGGTGACCATGATGAGTCTAAGTTTGGCCAGTTGCCAACTCAATCTCTGGGTTAATGTATTCCACGGTACTATTCTCTCTTCTAGCAAAGTCATCAGGGAAAAGTGTCCATTTTATTTCTTGTTACGACTATAAAAGACAATTTATGTTCAAAGAAGTATCTCTTTCTTACTATTCATACAATCAATGGATAATAGTAACGAAATAGTGGATAAAGTAAATAAAAATAGATAATGAAATTTGTTTTTTATCTTTAAATTAATTATTCGCACCTGTTTAACAGAAGAGTGACAATAAGCAAATTTGGTGGATATGAAAAATATATGTGGAATGAGGAAGAATAGCACCCAACAGCACCTCTCACCTTGCTCCTCTGTAGTCTTCTCCTTATAGTCATGTCATCCGTAGCCATGTGGTCTGTCAGTCTATTGTGATGTCCGTAAAGGTAATTATGAAAATGGGAATAAAGAGTACGTGTATGTTAGTCGATAGTTAGTTGTTGTTAGTCGGTATATAAACTGATGGTATATAAACTGATGGATTCGCATTTTTCAAAGCGAGTACCAATTTTGTAAAAGTAACAAGTGATTTTGTAAGCTCGGTGAGCAGTCGGTGTCTCGAAGTGGTAGATATGTCAAATGTATATACAATGTACAGTAACGGTTGCAGTAGACTTGCCGAGACTGGTCGAATTGAGGAAATTTATGAATCTTGTCGAATAGAGGAAAATCTGTCGGAGAAGAAAGACTGGAGAATGAGATAGTAGGTGAGGGATAATATGGTCTTGAGCCCCTGGTGCCAGACTTTATAAAATGCCTGGGAAACATCTAGGAAGCTGCCAGTTGCGTATTATTTTTGCTCTAGTGCTCCAGCAATTTTTTGGTCAGTCAGTATATCAACCAGTCTTTTGTATATTAATTTTCCTAATATTAAGGATTTAGAGCAAATGGCATGGAGACTGATAGGTCTGTAGGAAGAGGGGTTAAATATGCCTTTGTCTCTTTTGTGCATCGTTTTGATGTGTGGATATTTCCATTGTATAGGGAATTAGTTGCCCTTAGAATAAAGTTATATAGTATCGTTAGAAACACGAAGGCTTTCCCTGGGCCTCTTTTGGAGCGCCTCGGCGGTTATTAATTCATAACCAGGGGCTTTTCTTTTAGGTAAATGTTTGATTGTTGAGAAAATTGTGAAGGTGTGAAAGAAAGAGGTATTAGTGTCTACTGTATTGAGATGGCTAAAGTGTTAAGCACTAGGACTTCGTGTTCTGCACTTTTTAAGCCAGTGAATGGTGTAAAAAAAGATGAAATATGATCAGCAAATATTTCAGATTTTTCCCTATCTCACACAGCCCAGTTCTTTTCTCGGGGATACTGACACCTCTCAATGCTTTAACAAATCTTGGTTCCTTCGTCAGTCGATAGTCTGTTTAAGTAAGTATAGTTAGTCTTCTCTTTGCTGTGATCAAGTCCCTTATTTACTGTGGATATTTTAGTAAGTGCTCTGCTCTTGATGGCATTGGCAAAGATGAAATACGCTGCTGAGCTCATGTAGGATAACCATTAATTAATTTTCATTATTTACATAGTCACCATTTTTATTATCATACTAGCTTATTACTGTCTATTTGTAGACTGTTTTTGGTATTGCCACTGTTTGTTATCTTGTTTTTCTTATCCCAGGTGATGGCCTGAAGACCATGGTGCTGTTGGGAAACTTTTGGTAAATTTGTCCTCTGTCTCTTATAGTTCATCTTGAGTTTTAATAGTACTTGGTATTGAAAGTTCTGTGCAAAGAAGTTCACGGTAAGACTCCCAATCCATTCTGCCGTTAATGATCTTTGGTGTTCTTTGTACGCTGCTGAGCTCATGTAGGATAACCATTAATTAATTTTCATTATTTACATAGTCACCATTGTTGCATTTCTTTCTGTCGTATCTTCATACTAGTACTTATTAAAATTAGTAGTTTTATTATATATTTTATATATGTATTTTATTATATATTTCATATAATTCATGATGTTTCTTTTTTTTATTATCATACTAGCTTATATTACTTTTTACTGTCTATTTGTAGACTGTTTTTGGTATTGCCACTGTTTGTTATCTTGTTTTTCTTATCCCAGGTGATGGCCTAAAACTGAGGCCGAAATGTCTGCACACAATAAAATAAGTTTTCTTATAAATGTGTATCTTCACTGATCGCAACCCCGACCAAGCTTTTCCTTCATATATTTCTATAGTCAATCATTCTTTCACCATTAAAGAAATAGTCAATCATTTTTGTTTTTGTTTGAACTTTTTAGCTGTTATAATATGAAAAATTGCGCAATTTTTTCAATATAAATACTTTGAGTTATTATTATAGTTTAATTTCTTGGTTTCCATTAAAAATTAAACATGGAACTGGAAATATTTTTTCATTTCTGACAGATACGTCGCAAGTAAATGAAACCAGCGGAAGGATCAAAATATCGACTATTTCATATTTAAATAAACGATTATCTGCGCCTTTTGTAAGATGGGAAAGGCTGGAGGGCCTGCGGTTGAATACGTGGTGCATGTCCTTGCTGGATGTCGGCCCCTCGATGAGGATTATGCAAATAAGGCTTTTAGCTGGCACCAGCGGGGATATCGTTTGTTAGCCATCTTAGACATTTTTCATATCCTTATGTCAGGATCTAGTTCAATACATAAATGATAGGGTTCCGTGGAGTCTTTGGTTTATGCTGAAAACCAAAAACTAAATATAACCTACAGTAATCCCTTCTGATCCGTGGATCTCTTCTTTTTCCGTCAGCATTTTAACTTTTCATTTTTTCTTAAGCTGGTAGCTTTCATAGGAGTTACAAATATTTCATTTATTAATCGGTTTCTTGTCTACGAAAACACTGTTATTAAGTTTTTCATTTGGTTTCTTTATTATAAATCGACTTTTAATCAATAATCGTAATTGTTTCGGGGATCAGTCAACAAAACAAGGTGCTTATGTTTCATTTATTGGGGCAACAGGCATTTCGGCACAACTGTTGGAAAGTGTAGCCTCTTCTTCAGGGCTACAACTGACGAGTTTAAAATATTATAATACTTGAAAATAATTTTGAAAAATTACTGATATGAGCATTCGGTACAAATATAGAAAAAAAAATATCAAGAAAAACTAACATTTTAAATTGAATTTATGCAAGAGCATAATGTTACAAAAATTAATCATTATTAAAAAAAAAATACAACGGAAAACTGGATAAAGAATAATGATTCATTCGAAGAATTAAAAAAAATCAAATAAATATTACACAAGATTTTTTAGAGGTCGAAGAGACATTTCCACCAAGAGCTGTGTCGATTCATCCGTCTACTGAAAGGCCGACCATTAAAAATATCGTGATGAAATTAAAAAAAAAAAAGAAAAAAAGAAAAAAAAAGAGAGACGTGAAAGATATAGGCTATGCAATATATTTAAGTATATAAGGAAATAACATAAAAATAAATAAAAATAACTAATAATAGTGAATAGATTAACAAAATGAGATTAAAAAAAAATATATAGACTATTCAATATGTACCATTGTGAACACTATAAGGTGGAAATAACTTATTATTAATGATCAAGCTATAAGCTGCTGTAAGTGAACCGTAAACAACTTGTTTTGTTGACCGATCCTCGATAAAATGACTATTATATTTGAAACGATATTCGATTTATCCTGAAGTATCCCGATTACTCGTACTCCTGTTATGAACCTAATATTGAAACTAATTAAAAAATGCTATTGACATTAAGAAAATAAGCAGCTTACGTTTTTTTCGGCCTAAAATAACCAAGCAGCTGCGGAAATTATTAATATTCCAATGTAGACAGCCAGTGATGAGATGAAGGGCCGGACTCAGGAGGCTGGAAGGTAACAAAGGGCAGAGGTAATTACCAGGTGCCCCACCGCTAATATCTATATTCCCATTAGCCCCTGCGGGAAATTAGGGCTGGTCCTATCTCAGCACGTACTCATTTCTACCTGCTTCAGTTTCCCATCGTAACTTGTTCCTAAACCGGCTTGTTTTTTGTTTTTTTACTTTGGGTAAACTTGCCTAACCCAGTTCTTGATTAAGCAAAAGTTGTGGTATATGCTAGAAAACTAATATTTTTCTGCACCTTATATCATCTTGAAAACATAATGTTTATTAAATATCTTTGCTCTTTGCTTAAAAAACATAACATTAAAAATTAAGAGTCTAACCTTTGTCCTTCATCAAATGGTTATGGTTAATTAGCTTAGGAGTAATATCTTGAACGTCAAAATCTACAAAATATTCGTAATTTATGTTAAATTCTTCAAAATATAAAAATGTTCTGAAATCTATATACATACGAGTGTATAAAAAATAATGACCGTTTTATCAAATTGTTATCAAAGGATGTAAATACGCGCTTTAAAGCTATTCAATGTTTACCAATAACTAATACTCTCGTTTAAATCATTAAGTTAGCTTGTTTTAAACACTTGACCGGTACAATAAAGCCTTCATCATATGATAGTTCATCAGCTGCAGCAGAACAAGAAAGAGGGTTTCTTACGAAATATTAAAAAAAAAAAGAAAAACTACAGCCGCTGAAGCAATACATGAAATTATTCAAACTGAAGGTGGAGGTGTCCTTGACCTTCGTACAACGCGGTGTTGGTTTTAAAAAATCAGCAGTTACGTCCTTGGAATGGAATTTGGGCTCAGGGTGATCGTTGCTGAATATTGATGAGATTCCTTGAGGTTCTGACGGATGTTCTACGAACTCCGAACTTCACTGTGAACAGTTAGATAGGAAACATGCGAAATTAAGCGAAAGATTTCGTGAACCGTTAAGGTGTTACGCTCGGACATAGTTTCAGTAGGACTCAAAAAAAGTTGAAAAATCTTCATGGGTTCGAATTTCTTCCACACCCACCATACAGTCCAGAGATCATTCCATCGGATTATAATTTATTTCCTACCTTGGCACCTTTCTTCAAGACAAAAAAAAAATAATATTTTTGTGGAGGTTGACATAGTGTTTCAAGAATTTTCGAATTTTCGACAGCCGTGAGAGATAGCAATATAGCATCGAGTAACTGTCTGAAAGATGGTTGACAACATTGGAACATAATAGGTTATATTAATTCTGTATTACATTAAAGACATAAAATATTAAGCTTTTGTCGAAAAAATGTCATCATTTTTTATACATCGTATTATTTCAGAAAAAATTATCAGTTTTTTATAATTTGAAAAATTTCAAATAAATTACGAATATTTTTGAGAGCAACTGTATATTGTTAAGAAGTAGTTTTTCATTTTCATCAAAAATATTTTTAATTTTTCTAATTATTTTTCTCAGAGATCATAATATATAAGGGGTATAATATATCCAGATCACTTCGATATATTATGATTATAGCACTGCAACCAACAAGGGATTGCGGTTGGCATCCTTCATAATAAATCACCAAAAATCACAACAACGCAAAAAATCACCCTCTCTTCCTTCTTTCTCCGAATATCTTATAAAGCAGTTTCCTGAATGCAGGTTGCACTGGCATCCCCAACATATATATTTTTAGGAGTTAGACTTCTTGGAATGCATGCTTGTAACGTTTGTTTTAACGTAATTCTTCCTTTCTTATATATTTACCATCGTTCTTCATTCCATTTAGTTCGTGAGTTACCTTAGATACAAGACTACAAGTATTACTATTGTTAGTAAGCAAGTGTTAATAAGATTAGGGGCAATATTTTGAACACAAAAAAAAAAAAAAATATATATATATATATATATATATATATATATATATATATATATATATATATATATATATATATATACATATACATATTACTTATTTGCTGTGCACTTTATAGTAAATAATGCCCCGGAGTCCAGAAATATATTCTCACCTGATATAGAAATGCCTTGATTAACTGAAGGTTCGTATTGATTATTTAAATCTATCCCTATCCTTTTCTACCCCGGCCAATGTAGTTTTATATACTTACCTAACATATAACAATGTTTTACCAGTGAGCAAACTAAGTTTGGCTCCGATCCGCTAATTCTCTCAACTAATTATATGCAAAACAGGTCTCGATTATTACGTTATGCTTTCTAATGGGTTTCATGTTAGCAGCTGAATTCAAATCACGCGCATGAACGTGCCTACCAAAATCTACTACCAACCGTGTCCTCTGTATTCTCAATTTGGAAATCAAAGAACAGTTTTGCTCTAAATGTTTCTTGTTTTCGAATATATAAGAAATTTCGAGAATGTTTCATTGAATTTATACAATATTTTTATAAAATTAACAAAAATATAGAGCTAATTATATTGGGACTGACTTAGTTACATTTAATCTAAAAATATTATATCAACTAGAATTAATTTGTATCACTAAAAGCATTTATTAATTGTATAAGTTATTTATACTCCAATACTATCGTTAGGCGTCTTTGTCCTCTATTAGACATTGATACAGACAAAAAATTGATTTTTTTTTTTTTTTATTCATGCACACAGTCCCAACAATTTTTAATCATTGTAATTGCACTTTGGACCTAAATAGTGTGTTGATGTATTTTAGAAATCTTAGGATATTCTTCTATATGACGTTGAAGGCACATAATGCTCTTAATTTATACTATGTATGTATAAGATGGTCTTTCAACGAATCATAGATTTTCTCAAATCTCGAATACTCATATAGCTAATGATTTATGACAGTGAAATTACTATAATAATACATTAAATTACTCACACTCCAGTCGGATTATGCATATGTTTTAACTAGAAATAATATGCTTTGCAATTTTTTCTTACTTATTTTATTTTCACCTTACTTTTTTCTCTACATTCCATTTTATTGAATGGAAAGACAAAAAGTTTTATTGAGTTACAATACAAGCTGCCACACTTGAGGGCAATAAATATTAGGGCTCTGAGTATCCCTATGCACAAAGTGAAAACACAATTATATTGAATAAATTTTAAAAAATAACAAAAGAAACTTAATTTTAAAAATATGCACACCACAAATAAAAATAAATTGGTTGAATAATCAAATGATAACAAAATCAGAAAAGTTATGTTAAGTAAAAATAAAATAAGTCATCTCGAGCACATTCATGCATATATACTATATCTACTTTCTGTCCTAATGTAAACCCCGAACCACAGGTGGGGGGCAAAACAGGAATTCGTATTATTAGTGGTAGTAAATATCAGTGAAATTTCTCAGGGTTTGAAATGAAAGTGTTGTGGTTCAAGATCAATTGAAGCCGAGAGTGAAAATAGAGGGATAACCTATCCTTTTATATCTCTTGAGGAGCACGTTAAATGATTAGAGGTGTGTACGCCTGAGCAGTTGGTACATGAATATTTGCGTTATAGAAGAGCATCACAGGATGGAAATGGAATTTTACACACCAAAAAAGTGGTCAGAGGGGAAGTTAGAATCGACATCAATTGGGAAACTCTTGTCCATGGGATTGCAGATGTCAATAATTACTTGAAACATAAATTATGGATTAATGATGATATTACATTGAGGATACTGAATGAGATTTTTTTTTAAAACCCCCCAAAAAATGTACACTGTTCTGTTCTAATACTTCATCGTGTAATTTAGTTTGTTTTATTCGTGCTTTACCTGATCATAACGTTGTATAAAGTCCAATTCAGCGGCTGGTTCACACATTTTGACAAATGCTCACATTTAATCTTTTGAGAGTGTTTTTTCGATCTACCTGGAAACTTTTTAGATTTTTCCCCCGATGCATCCCCTCGGATAGAAGAGGGACTGGAAATTACTGCCTATTGTTTTATTGAATACGGGAGCCAATGAGGGAGGACTATTGAAAGGGCTGTGTATGCCAGGGCGATCGTGACACCGGGCCCCGATAAATCTCCCTGATCGCTGCACAAACACGGCCTATAACTCATAGAGCTGCATTCATTGTCTCATCCGAAAATATATCTCCTCTGTCCTCGATTCCTATTCAGCTGTCCGGTCTCCGGTGGTGTTCATCATCAGACGACTTAATACTTTTAATCAGTACGGCGTGAGAATGGTTTGTTAATTATTGCTTGGACAAAGATTACATTTACAATAAAAATAAATCGATTGGACCAAATTTGTATTAGTTACTCTTCACCAATTTTTAGCACATCTACTTATTATTAGAGATTCGATTCAATATATTCATCTCCTACTTCTCTATCATTATTGCTTAGCAATAGGTAACTTCTATCCAACTTTAATTTTGTTCATATTACAAAGCTGATTAAAATTATTCGAAGAAATCCAAAACCTCATCCGAGAAGCCAAAGACTTACAGCTGATATGGGCTAACGGAGAGACTTATAATCCAAGAAGTTTCCTATATGTCCATAATTGTATAGCAACTGCAAAAGATAGTCAAATAGAGAAGACGAATTGAGGATGCTGAGAATCTTCTGCGGTATAGAAGTATATACATTGATCAGTAACGAAGCACATCAGATCTTAGACAAAAAGATTCGTCCTAGCAATATCTTCAGGATTATGGAGAAGAACCGCAGTCTTTCGAAAGTGAAGGAAGGCTTGAGATTTACTAAGAATATTTTAAGCCTATACTTCGTTTTCTAAACTAGAAATAGGCGGATCGCTCATGAACTGATTCAAATGATGAATAGTGAATCGATTGATTATTGTGATTCATGAGAGTTGGAGTCCTCTACAACTTTTATACATTTAACTCATGGAATTTAGTCTCTAAATTTTTCTCTTTCCAAGATTATTTGATTTAACTGCCTCTGAGGCAGTTATTTGATTTATTAAATCGCGGCTCCGTGCGCCATGTGATAAGCCATTTATTTATAGAGCATCTGCAATTTCATTGCCTTTGGTCCCTTCATGTCCACCTCATTCTCTTGGCATCCACATTTCTATACGTACTGCTATGTATTGAGAATTAAAGGAAATAATTAAGATTAAATAATAGGAATTAGATAATGGATAAATTAAATAATGATGCCTCCTGGTACAGTCAATATTAACATAAATAAATTGCATTTTCAAACAAAGAAAAGCGGGTTCGGGATCCTTGGTCTATGCCTGGGGGTGTAGGTCGGGATCACCGATAGACCGCTAAAGGAGTCATAAAGATAAAGGAAAGTAAAAGCACCATAAAAGCTAGAGATAGGCCCGGTCGACAAGGTATGATATAACTCGCCGCTTAGGATTATTGGGAACAATTTCTCTAAAACATTAGAGAAAAAAGTTAAAACATTTTCGAAGGCCTTTTCGAATATTCTTATAGCGTCAACCAAGATGGCCCAAAAGGAGAGGAGACAGAAGTAAGGTATGTTCTATGGAGAAGGTAGAAGAGTGAGGTTCGAGAGAGTTCTGGGGAGAAGGCAGAAGAGTGAGGTGACGAAGAGTAGAAGACGGAGTCCGGGAGTCTGACGGCAGATACGGCAGACCGCTGAGGAGAGACTAGACCGTTGAACGGCGAAGCGGCCTGGGTCCGAGCCAGCGAAGTCGATGTTTAAGATAAGTGATAGTCCTTCCATTCCAATGTATACATTAATGACTAATATTATGTGGCATCTGAGTAGCATTTTAAATAAGCAAGTTCTCTCAATATTCTCAAATACATATGTTGCAGTCCAGAGATTTTTACAATGAGAGTAATTTAGATTGTAAATTAGTAAAACAATAGTTTAATTAATAAATTAACTTAAATAAAGTAAGATCTTCTATTAAATTTCATTATTCTATTTACCCTGCATGCCATCATATAGTTTAATTAAGTAAAATTGTAAACACGACACCCTTGGAATGGATCTCCAATGGTATTTATAATATCCCAAAATAATGACCATAGCAGGGGGGTCTGCGGTCTCTAACCTTTTAGTTAAAATAGAAATTGATTGGTCGGTTTCCTTCTGGAACCGATGCAAATACATAGCATATTAGATAAGTAAATTATGTAAATGTAGTTTCTGGAACCCCCACCTGTCTTTTTTTAGAAATTTAGCATTGAAATTAAGCAGTGTTTATATTGTAAATCTATCCTATCTCCGAATTTGGCTTTTTCTGTTTTTTATCACATAAGATAGTTGCAGGATTTGATGCAGAAGTAGCCTATCTCTATCTGTAACACTTGACCCAAAACTTGGCAATGTGTTCAAATATGACACAGTTCTTTTACACACTTATTGTCATGATAGAGATCTATTTTTCAAATTTTCTGCCGATTTGGCAATATTAAATATTAAATTTAGAAAGTTTTTTTTAAAGATTTTTTTTAATATATTTTTTTTTAATTCACAAAAATGCTCTTCAAAGTTTAGGGCTAAGCTAGAAAGTCAGAAATGTGTTTTATACATTCATAATATGAAATGAAAAAACCAATAGTTAAAAACCCTCTCCACAGAGTTTTCAGAATTTAACTTTTAACTTCTCTGAAGTGGCGTTATACTAACTAAATAGTGATCGAACTAATGAGTTGTTCTCTGCTATGAAGAATCATTGTTTTCCACTAAATCTTTTTTATCAATTCTTTTACTGTTTCGGTAAAACAATTAGATTCCTATGATTAGAGATACTTTGTATATTCTGATATTGTTTATTCTGATACTCGTATTTTATTTCTATCAGAGTGTGAACTACTCCTGTCAAAGATTGACGAGCCATCCCCATTATTAAAAAGCTTTGTATTAAACTATAGAACTACCATTGAGTATCCAGCTCTTAAACAATAAATTAAATTGATAATTTCCTTCACATTACTGCAGATTATGAATACTTATATAACTCCATTAATCAGCATCTAATTCGCATTTCACTTGCCACAATGTACGTTGGGTTCGCACAAATCGAAATAAAGTGGGACAATTTCTTTATTTCTCCCTGAATCTTTTTAGCAGATCCATAAATCCGTCTTAGGTACCTCGTTTCACACTCGCACATACACTTAGCTGAAGCATTTACTAGATTAATATCCCATTAATATTGTCGTTCCATTTAACAGTCTTTTCTACAAGGTTAGGGATGTCAAAGTATGCTAGATTTTATCAGTGTAGCAGGGCCATCGTTAACGCCCTCAAACTGACATGTTTTGTTCGAGTTAAAACTTTTGAACAAATAATGTAATTAGGAATTGATCCTTCTATCCCATCATGCGGATGTCAACCAAATAATGTAATGTTCATAGAAACGGCTGACGTATTGTAATTACTGACATTTTTTTTAATTAATGATTTCGCGGTGATGTGGGAACAAAGGAAGATTGCGAACCATGCTAACAATTTGAAATAATCTGAAAGATTATCCCGATTAATTTTTAGATGGTTAAAAGTGGATAGCTTCAAAAATAAACTCGATATTTCCTTTTTTTGAAAGTCAAAAAATATCTGATGTGGACAGCACATGACTTCCTTGTACGCCTGCTAAACTATAAATCGGTGGCTCAAAAAGTGATCTTGAATTTGATTAGTAGTTTCCAAAGATAGCAGTATCTCAAAAACGACATTCGGCATCTCGACGTCTTTCTGTTGACACACACACTCTTACAGACAAACATACATAATTATAAAAATGTTAAAAACGGTTATTACGGACCTTAAAACGCGAGTATCCATGAAAATCTCGATTTGTGATTTTTAGCACAATTCACATCCCATCCTCCCTACTAAGAAGGCGGGATATAAAAAAAAATAAAAAACAGTTTCAGGTAACTACCTTGCGTATTTATACTGTTAATGGCGTGATTACAAAACTTCCTCTAGCGCGTACAAGGAAGTAAAATCATTGGGAGAGATGTTTTAAACAGTGAGATAAAATTGACTGTATTAGTTGCCTCATATCCATAGTTGGCAAGCTCTTGTTTTATAGTTTTTGTCTTCTGGAATCTGATATGTGTGGAAGTCAGCACCCCCTATTTTTAACTTGCCACCATCGCGCGATATACGTCGGCATTTTAGGAATACACGGTAACTATATGAATAAATATATAAATGTTTTAATTCAGCCTGAAGCCATTAGGATCTAGAATAGCGAATAAATGTAATATGTACTGCACATTCTCTTAGATCGCTTAACTAAGGTGGGGGTTAAGCATTAAATGGCTGTTTATTTGTTGGCTTAGTAGTCTATTAGGTTTGATAATGGTCCGAATCTGTTTTGAATGCTAATGGTATCACTGACCTTCAGATGTTTCCATGGGGTCTCTTTCCGTTATTATATGTCATTGTCTTTCAGCAGGTAACAAATTCTGTCTCTGTAAACACAAAATCGACGGTTTCGACATTTTAAGCGGGAGAACCCGCTGCAGATTTATTCTCCTGCTGCAGACTTGTTCAGCTCACAAATGAGGAGAAAAACAAGTATTTTACACTCAATTTTAACACTGAAAGCAAGCAATAAAATTGCTTAATTAAAGTGGAAGAAAAATCGCGTTTGTAACCTTTATCGCCGAACCATTTGATCTCTGTATTTAATTTTTATATAATTTTTTATGTAAGTTTATTATGACTTTCAAATAAATTACCCCTTTCAGCTCACCACTTTTAACCAAAATCTATTATATTATTTATAATATAAAGTTTTATTTACCAAATTTGAGATGTTTTATATTATTTTAATATAATTTTTAATGAAAGTTTATTATGACCTTAATTTAAAATGCCGCTTCCGGTTTGCAAATTTAGACCAAAATCTGATATGTTATTGAAATCAATATATAAATCATAAATACCAAATTTGAGAAGTTGTGCATTCAATTTTAATATAATCTTTGGTTGCAATCAATTATGACCTTGATGTCAAGCACCCCTTCCGGTGATCATGTAGTGACCAACAATTTGAGTCTAAGTAATCGCGTAATTACGATTATCAAAGGTGCATCTGTTAACATGCATCAGTAAAATTCTGATTTTCTGATATTGTGTAATTTTTCATTAATTCTGTATTAAAACTTCGACAAAAACATTTTTTCTATTTTAGATCTATTTATTGTATTTGGTAAAATATTATTTGCCGTTTAATTTTCAGGAAGATAATTTACCTTTTCGAGCTTCGTTACCCTGTTATTCATTCAGCTGAACAACGTATCCGACTCATCCATTGTCCATTATCAGATCCGCACATTCTGGCATGCATACTTGCGGTTCTCTTCATGTTTTTTAGAGCCCTACTTTTGTAATTACAAAATTAATGAGTGCCATATTCTGGTCCTAAAAATAGTAAACAGTATACTTTTACCAATGGCGATTCAGTAAAGATAATTCATAAATGAGACATTATGACCTGCCTGTTCTCAATCACCAATGGTAAAGTATGCTGTTTACTATTTTTAGGACCAGCAGATAGCATTCATCAGTTTCGTTTATTATGTTTTTAGTTAATATAGTGAGAGAGGTTTGTCTGATATACAATTTTGCTCTAAAGAAATAATTACTCTCTTCAGAGTAATAAAATATTAGGAAATATAATTATTCCCTCATTCTCTTAAATCAGGCTGGAATTGCAATACAAGAGCCCATTAGAAGCCAGAGGTGAGAAATAAAGTAAGAAGCCGACACGCAATATAAAAAGGTGGCTCCTGATTAAAGAGAGTGGCGTTAGGTGTCGCCACTAGTGTCGAGAATTTGTCTC
This sequence comes from Rhaphigaster nebulosa, assembly GCA_948150685.1. Lineage (NCBI taxonomy): Eukaryota > Metazoa > Arthropoda > Insecta > Hemiptera > Pentatomidae > Rhaphigaster > Rhaphigaster nebulosa. Next base: position 180,432,933 of record OX411306.1, read on the forward strand.
CCTTGCGCTGATGGGATTTTGAAAATGATTGTTATTGCGTTTGGAGTCCGCACGTGCGCCAAATTGCCCGCCTCTTTTTCTCTCCTGGTGCCCACCACGCACCTAACAACGCTTTCAATTTGTTTCCTCCGCTCTGGAAAAATAGCTGGCTATGAAAAACATGCTACCTGTGCTGGAGGTTAATAGTCCAATTTGTCTCTCCCTACCTTCAAGTTCCGGACTGCCTCGCTCTTTAGGTCCCAGATCATTTTTAGATATCCTGACGTATTGTTTAGGTTATTGGTGAGGTTGCTGGCATATGGTTGTGATTTGAAAATTATTACATTTTAACGGATTACTGCTATTGTCACTTTGACATCAAAATATATTATTGATAAAATCGTAAAACTTTCTATTAGATCTTATTAGTCCATTAATATTAAAAATATACGGCATTATATAGTATGTAATGCACGAGTATATGTACCTATTTGAATAGTTGATCAGTTTATTCATTGATAAATTATTTTTCTAATAAATGTTACGTTTAACTGGTGGAGAATTTTTTATGTAAATGATTACATTATTATTTTATTACAGCAAACGGTAAATCAATTGTTAATTACATGACTTTGAGGATTTTTAAATTCTCATTTCCACTACTATGATTTTTAAATCCCCTGTTAATATCTTGAGGAATATTTTTTCCTAAATGACTATTATTCCTTAGGGTTAAAGACATAATTTTAATTAAGAGGTTTCGGCCCAGCTGAAGACCTAGTGTCTATACAAATTTACTGCCGTTCTAAGCACAAAGAGGGTAACTGGCGTTATTGGGTGAATTATGATTTTGATATTTGAGAATTATGGTCGTAGCTGCATAACAAATATTTTAAAAATATTGTTTTTTATTGACAATAAAACACAATAATGTCCTAACCGAACATTTTGTTTTACTAAGACAGGTTAGCAGTAAGTAATAATTCATAAGCAGTTTTAGAGGTATATGATGTTGATATGGATTCCTTAGCATATTGTAGAACTTCAAACGCCATTTTCTCAATATAAGCTAAAATGCAATTCCTTTGTGCTTAGCACGGCAGTATATAAAGCTCAAGTGTTTGTGAGATTGGATGCACTAACTTGAGGAACTACGAGTCTGATTTGAAAAATTCTTTTTGCGTTATACATTAAGAAAGACTAAACTTTATAACTTTGCGCTGCAACCGTTAGGAACGAAGCAGTAACCATACATAAATTGTTAACAGAAAAATTGTCCCATCTTCGTACGTATCGTTGTCATCAGTGGCATAGCTAAATCAAGTGACGCCCGGGACAAACTTCTTTTGTAAGATTGCCGCCCCCAGGACCAGAACTAGGGGGGACAAAGGGTGCACTTGCCCCAAGCGGCAGAAACTAGAGAGCGGCAAATTTCGAGTTAATGTTTATTTTTAAGTGAAGTAAAAATATTTGTTTCTTATTTTTGATAGTTTGGCCTTAATTCAATAAAACGAGTTACTGTTATGACATGATGATATTTATTTCGAAATATATTACCTAAAGTACTGATATGAAGTTGTTAATGTTTAATGGAGGAGGATGAAAGAAGGGGCGGCAAAATTAATCTTGCCTTCCTCTCCCCTCTCCCCCGACAAAAATTCTATTTTCGGCTCTGCCACCCCTTGCCAAAATTCCTTCTAGGGAAATACGATACCGACAAATTATCGATACCGGCACTCATTCGAGCATCTAAATCGAATATTCGAAACTATTAAGATATCGAAAGAAATATTGAATCAGTAGTATCGATAACAAAACTACATAGTATTGAAAGGAAAATATCAATAATTTACTTATATCGATCGGTATCGTAAGTCCCCATCTGCTTAATATACACTTTATTTCATGATTACTAGCTAAAACGTATGTTTGACTTAAATTCAATAAAATAAATCTAAAAAATAAAGTTATTAAAAATTATTTCTTGGCATTTTGGCGCCCCGTGTATGCTGAGCCAAGTATCGCCGTATCTTAGTTACGCCACTGGTTGTCGCCATTCTTGGAATCAGCACAAACTTTTTAATAAGTATGAAATTAGTGTGTGGAAACGTTATTTTGTAAATAAAATGGGAGGGTAAGGAAGCAAAGAAAAAGTGTGAAAACGTGAGACTTATTTAAGTGAAACCTGATTGCCGTTTATAAAATATTATTGCCGTAAAATATCTGCACCAAATTTGAGAGAAAAAACGGAATAATAGATCTTTTATATATATATATATATAAATATTACTTTTCCCTATTTAAAATATTTTCCTGTTTCTCAATACAACCTCTCATTTCCTGAATGCAGGCTGCACTGGGATCCCCATCATATTTATTTTTAGGAGTGAGACTTCTTGGAATGCATGCCTGTAACGTTTGTTTTATCATAATTCTTCCGAAGCATTGTCCTTTGTCATATATTTCCCATCGTACTTCATTCCATTTAGTTCGAGAGTTAGCTTAGGCACAAGACTACAAGTATTACTATTATTAGTAAGCAAGTTAATAAGCTTAGGGGAAAATCTTTATATATATATATATATATATATATATATATATATATATATATATATATATGTATGTATATATTACTTTTCCCTATTTAAAATATTTTCCTGTTTCTCAATACAACCTCTCATTTCCTGAATGCAGGCTGCACTGGGATCCCCATCATATTTATTTTTAGGAATGAGACTTCTTGGAATGCATGCTTGTAACGTTTGTTTTATCATAATTCTTCCGAAGCATTGTCCTTTCTCATATATATTAGCCATCGTACTTCATTCCAATTAGTTCGAGAGTTAGCTTAGGCACAAGACTACAAGTATTACTATTATTAGTAAGCAAGTTAATAAGCTTAGGGGAAAATCTATATATATATATATATATATATATATATATATATATATATATATATATATATATATATATATATATATATATTACTTTTCCCTATTTAAAATATTTTCCTGTTTCTCAATACAACCTCGTTTATTTGGACTAACTGGGAATAAAAGCAATCCAGAAAATCGAAAATCCGAATAATCAGGGTAAAATGGGCAACAAGCATAACAAGATCCTTAAATGAGTTTCTTAAATTATTACCATAAAAAATTATGTTTTATAACAAAATTGTATTGCATTACTTACAAAACTCAAAAAATATTAAAATAACTGTTCGCATCATTTCTTTACAAAGAATTGGTCTTATTTATTAGTCGACGTTCTTAAATTCAACATAAAGCAGTTTATTACACTATTTTACTGTACAATCTATGCAGGAACTGCACCATAGTTACGTTCTTACTATCATAGTTAACAATTATTATCTGATGAGAACGTTAAATTAAAAAAAAATGTCTAAAAATCTGATCCGGATAAATGAGGTTTTAACTGTACATTATTACTGATTCAACTGAAATTAAAAACGAATAACAGCGATTTCAAATGATATTTAATTATTTTGAGTTATTATTAACAATGAACCAATGATATGAATTTTCATATCGCCCTTCCTTCCCGAATTTTTTTTTTCTGGAACAGATGTGAATCCGTAATTTCAGGGCACGTGATATTGGGAGGATGGTTAGTATTCTGACCATGAGCCCTGCGGAAGTTGTGGTGCCATGACCCTACTATCAATATTCATATGATAACTTTTACGAAAATGGAGATATCTTATATGAGTTTTTCATCAGTTTCCCAAGAGTGAATAATTTATTGTTCAACGATTTTTAGAATTATTAGTTTCTTAAAAGACTGTGGGACTAGCTTGATTATTACTTTGAGATTTCCAAATGAATGTGGTTTATATTATCTCAGTTCTATATTATTATATTCTGTATTTACGTTTTTTCGTATTATTTTTATTATAATTCATAATTATTGATTTAGTTAAAGAGTATATTTGCCGATACCAATTTGCGGGCCCTCAAACTTTGTTACAACTTTGTTTTGATTCGAGCTTTAAAATCTCCGAGTCTTATAAAAATCGGAGTACTTACAAATAGTTCAATAAAAGAAATATCAAAGTTTGGTTTTGCATTAAGTTAGGTTTTTATTTATTTTATTGCATTTCAACTTCTCTAGAATCTTTGCTCCTTGATTATCTGCATCTCTATCTCAGAGCACTTATGCCTGATACCAGGAATACTTCTCTTTTCTAACTCGACTTTATTTGTTTTCTTCCTGGAATATCATCAGTTTTATAGCTTAATTCTTTCTATATTATCAACTTGATGAGATTCCAATTAGATCAAAGTTGGTTAACAGAAAGTTTAGTATCAGTATTTATAACGAAAAGATTCAAATTGTAAATTCAAGATTTTATGTGCTGTCGAACATTCAGTTGTTCAATGAATTTGATCCTCCATGTTTTTCACATGAAAGTTTTATAATGAAATTTACTGTAGAGGATTTGGCAATGAAATGGTCAATGTAGAAAGAAAACAAGGTACAACTTTACAATCCGGACGCATTATCAGTGGCTCCTGCGGAAGGTACCCGAAGATCGCCGCACTAGCCCTTTCTTGCGCCATTTGTGCTAAGAGAGGACCTTCGAAAACTTCAATAGGCGTCCCGATTGTAAAGTTATACCGAAAAGAATAAGGCGTTATCTAATTTGTCTCTGGAACTAAACGGAATAAACATGAACCAGTACTTATGGTCTTGTTATTACGTTGATCATTCCATTGACTGATACCAAAAGTAAATAATCATTACAAAACATTATAGTCAACCACCGATCAGATCTAATGTTTAAGTTTAGATACTTAGAAAATGTTTAGTTACATTAAACATTTGTCCAAGACAAATATTTTAAGTCTGATGTGTGCTACGTTGCAATTCATTTCATATGTGGATTATATTCCCACCAGGTAATTTCATTTACTTTGAGAATGTGAATGATTAATCCAACTAGAAATTTAGCTGAGGGAGGAAGTTTTTTTATCACTCTCACGTTATCTTTTCATATCTCAAGTAAATGTTTTGTAATTAGAAGAAGGACCGTCATTTTAGCAGATAAGGTATCATCTTAGGTTCATATTATATGGAGACGTGGATATAATATAAAGAGAGGTAGAGATTTCCTGAAATAAAGTTCTGTATATTATAGCGACACGCAGAGCAATTATCCAAGATGACAGTTGGCAACCACGTGCCTACCCATTCTAACCTCCAATGGTCCACATTTTCCTCTTATAACTTCAATTTCTTCCTTTCATTCTTAATCATATATTTTCTTATAACAAGCATCAAAGCATTTGTGCCTTATTACTGTAATTTTTGCTAATTTTTGTCAATTAATAAATTCCATATTATCTTTGGTTATTCATTAAAGTATGTGTTATATGATGTAAATGTTATTATTTTTCTGTTTCCGTCTAATTATATATACTTCGTATTATATAGACTTCTTCATATAAGCTCCATATATGCTAATTATATAGTCTTCTTCCAACCGATTCCTCCAATCGTCACGGTTTGGTGCCGACGCCATCCTGTTCCTGGATCCAGTTCCTGACCCCCAAGATGTTGTTAGCATCCTCCGCAACACCATCCGTTCATCTCTCTTTGGTTTTCCTCTCCTCCTTGTTCCGTGAATTGACTGTGCGAGTAATATTTTTGGCATTTCACCGTCCGCCATTCTTATGAAATGCACTGCAAATCTTAACCGTCTCAACTTCATTGCTTTGACAACTTCCCCAAAGGCGTAGTCGAGCTCCTGATTTGTGCGTCGCTTCCATTATTCTCAAACGTTTACACCTCTGAAAATATGGCCTTTTTTCAAATTAAAAGAATTCTATTTTGGTAGACTGAGATGTTGTCCGGCATTCTGATCCATAATGTGGTGAATCTCCTTCTGATCTCGCTGATCACGTATCCCAGGTACGTAAACTCAGAAACGTTTCCAAAATGATGAAGCCCAATAATTATTGTTTCGCCTGGCTAAGGAATATCTTCTGTTACCGTTTACTTGGTTTTGGACTCATTAACTATTAGTCCGAATTTGTCCGAAGCTCGATTAGTAACTAAACGCCACAGAATGGAGCGTCCGGTAATGTCTATATCATCCACTTAGGCCAACAATGGGACAAGCCTATTAAATATGTTTTCTTGTCCTTTCTCTCGTCCGTGTCTCTTATGACCTTCTCAAGTGCTAGATGTAACAATATACAGGCCAGTTTATACTCTTGTCGGAGTCCTTTCCCGAATGAAATTCTTTGGCTCTTTTTCCATTATCTTTAGCATCTTACATCCTTCATAGTGAGCTTCATCAAGCGTATAAGTTTCTCGGGTATATTAAATTCTCTATGGGCACCGTTACAGCTGTTCACGTATTATGCTGTCGCACGCCAAGAACAGATGTTGAGTTTTGGTTTTATATCCGCGCAATATAAAATTAACATTCAGGAATTGTTCTTCAAATCACACAGAAGACTTGGTCTGAGTTGGATCTTCCATTCCTAAATGCACACTGGTACAAACCGAGTTCACACTCAGCGTAAGGTAAGAGACGTCTAAATTAAATGTGAGTATATTGTAGTCGCAAGAACGTAGCGAGATGCCTCCAGAAAGCTGCATTGAAACCTAAATAGTTTCTTAATATGTAATATTTCAAGATATGATTAAAATTTCACAGTCCGTCTAAGAAGTTTTTTCCTGAAAAAAACAACAGTTTTCTCCTCTTCTACATCCGATGATCTTTAACTATTATTTATGTTTGTTATTTACTAATAATAGTGTCATTTTTGAACTATTATTTCCTTATTAAGTTGAAAAATAACGACACATCAAATTCGGGGTAGTGCCTTTGTGATAGTATGTGTGTATTGTATGTGATAAATGCTGTGCTATGATTGGGCATCATAATTTCTGTTTATTTTGTCATATTTAATTAAAATATTTTCGACATGCATACATTTAGTTTAACTAACATCGCATAAATAATTTATTGAATTGAACGTAACTTTGCCCTACCCTTAAGCATTGAAGGCGCGTATTATAAGATAAATAAGATAAATTGCAGTTCCAATGTTTTACTGTTGGAGGGACGAAGGGCACAACAATAGGCTTCCATTTTGATAGATCGAGACAGTAGAAATCCATTAATAACCCATTTGACTTCGCAGTTTTCCGCTCCGCTCAAATCCTGAATTTTATTCCTGGATAGTGTATATTTGACAAATTTGTCAAATATACACTATCCCTCATTCTGTCCCACAATAAGACCTCACGTTAATTATACTGTTTTGCCATTTTTTTTGTCAAAACATGATCAATTTGATTTCGCCTTTGTGAATCCAGTGATGTCCATGTATACATATGAATAGCCTTATGTTTTTATAACCTTATATGTTAATCGTAGTATTTGATTGTTAGATTTTTCGAGATAGCAAAGTTTATTTGTCGGATCCCTTTATCGTTACTATGTCCGTACAAACTTTCTTTACCGATCGTCGGATAATATGCATCTTCCCTTCACCTTTGCGTTCGCGTTTTCTAATATTATTTTCATTCAGTTTCGCGGTAGTTTATCGTAAATTCATTCTAGTTTATCATAAAATTTGCATTCAACTCCATCATCAATGTCTTCAGTAGGAGAATGTATGTTTATCAACGCGATTTTAGGCCACCGCCCCTGAAATATTTCCACCGATATCCTATCACTAATAATTTGTACTTCTCTCAATGCAGACAACAATGTATTCCTAATCAGAAACCCTCTTCCTAAACAATAATTACCACTCCCTCCGTACCAAAAAGTATAATTCCCTTCAGTTAACGAAACCTCTCCTGGCAAGCGAACCTCTTGCAGTGCCAAGATATCTAAATTGTATCCCTTAATCTCGTTTGCAGCCGATTTTAATCCACCTGCTGTTTTCAAACTTCTTATGTTCCACGTCTCTGTTCCTAAATCTCTATTTTTCAAATTGTGTCATTGCAATACTATTTTACATAGTTTTTTTTTATTCTATTAATAAAATATTTTATTTATTTGATTTTTTTTCTTTTAACAATTCCTTTACCGTAAGATCCTTCACAGATTCTTCATAGATTACAATGCAATGTTGTATCTTGATTTATAGAATAAGAAAGAATTAATGTAATAGTGAAACAATAGTCTGTCCTATATAACTTGAATCAGGTATCTCTGATTGAATCAGGCATGACTAAGAAATGTCCACGGCTTTCATCATTTCTCCGAAAATTTATGTCGCATAATATTCGTTTACATTTATGTTGAGTTTGAAATTTATTTATAGCAATGATTTAACTTTGTTGCTACAAAAGTTTTCAAATACCATCTTGACTCTTTGGAGTTACTCCAGACAGGCCATTCCAATAAAAACCGGGCGCGTCATGTAGCATAACGAATTACTCGGGACTTCAAAAGTGATTTTAATCATACTGTAATAAAGTTGACTGGTCCGTGACCTTGCAATGTTTGGAGATAATGTGGTCAGAACTATGCTACATCCGTCTGATTGCTATTCATTTTAGAGTTGGATAGTTCCTGGAAGCATCACTTCGACAATGTCTAATCCTTTCTTTTCATTAGTATTTCATAATGTATTTATTAATGATTGAATCCATTTATAAATTGTTATCAGTTGGTTATTTTTTCTAAATGTTATTATTTTAAAAAATTCTCTTTAAACGTTTTTAATTAATAATTATTTTATTAATTTATGCATGTTCTATTGAAATTTTTAAATACTGGTTATAGCTGATAGGAGAATGACTGGGGTCCACACCAAAATAAAAACACCAGAGATTAAAGACTTAACCGAATGTACACTCTCTACTTAGAAGACAATCCTAATCAAAAGTTATACAAAAACTTTCGGTACTGTAAAAAATGAACTTATATAAGGACCTTCAAAGGACTTGTTTTGCAGAACCTCTTCCATAGATGGTACGTCCATTATGTCCTTAGCTATACAGTATGCTACTTTTCAATCCAAAACTTTGGCTAACAGCTTCGTTGGTACGTTAAGAAGATAAGATACTGACTTACTTATTCTAACAGCGAACGCATACAAACGATTTATGCTTTAAGGATAAGCATGAAAATTGCATTTATAAATTAGATACCAAAAATATCACTCAAAATAAAAATCGTTTGCTGTACATTAGTAAGGGTACATTTCGGGAGGGATATATCTCCCTATCTCTCTTAACTTAGTTTACCTCTGTTTTTAAGATACATTTAATGAAAAAGTTACCGTAGGCTTTTGTTCTTTCTCATTCCTAACATAGGTATATATGTATACAAATGTGTACTAAAATTAGTGGATTCGTTGCCAAAGTATAAAGGAAGTTAAAAGAGTATTGTTCCAATAGTTGATCACTGAACAAATTTAGTGGGTTTTTTTTTTTGTAGATATATATATATATATGTACAAAAAAAAAACTCCCACTAAATTTGTTCAGTGATCAACTATTATATATATATATATATATATATATATATATATATATATATATATATATATATATATATATATATATAGGCATTCATATTTTTAATGATTATTCTGAATTATTTTTCGAGTAAAAGCGTGCAGTAAACTCATTTTATTTGAGAACTGAACCCAACAATTACCCTTGATTGAACTGAGGCCATTAAGCTAGCAGATTGAATAACTGCCTATAAAGGGGGTTTAGAGGTAAAATTGAAGTTAGTTAACAATAGAAACGAGCCCTGAACAAGTGGGGCAACTTTCCTCTTTCTTCTTAGAATAGAAAGTAGCTTGTCTCTTTTGAATATTCTGAATTACCGCGTTCAAACCGGATTTGTGTTCAAAATCATTTGATTCTTAAAAAAAATATATAAATAAATGAAATTAATGAAATAAAATAAGCATGGCCTTTTTTTAACTAGCCTAGGTCATTTTAAATATGAAGATACTCTGCTACAAATTCGTTTCTGTTGGCTGAACCTTCAATATCTCTTTACTAACTTTCAATATGAAATAGTCCCTAATGATAGTATCGTAAGGATTACTTACTAACGGACAAGGAGTTAACAGGTTTTATCACTACATATGAGTAAAATGGACTATTTAACAGGACACTAATAAATTTATAATTAGAGAAAAAATGTGGACATACACTGCGGCAATTAGGGCTGGTCTCTACCGGATATCTGAATATGGAGTATCTCATAATTGGACAGAAGGAAATGGCCTAAGTATTGTGTTATACTGCTTTAAGCCGAATTGCCAACCGAGTTGGACTGCGGAACGACATCGATAAAACAAAAGAAAGAGCGATGTCGGAATCCACTTATTCTGAGGGAAGAGGCCGTAGATCAGGTGGAATCATTCGTTGTCTGCTATCCATTGTCTGGCAAAGGTGTGAACGCAGCTTACATATCCTAAATAAGCTAAACCAGTAATAAAATATGCACTACATAAAATATAAGTATTGACTAAATTCACAAAACGCTACATTGTGGTACGCCCGCTATTGAGAAAAGAAGGATAGGAAACAAATCCTCCTTAATTGCAAACGTAGAAAAACAAAGTGTAACTATTAAGAAAAATAGGTTTTCGGAAATAAATAGTATCTTCTTCTTCTTTTGCTTCTCCCTATAGTGCCTTTCAGCGTAAGGAAGCGTCCAGCCAGGAGCCAAACTCATTCCGGTATCTTGCTAGGTTTCTTTGGTTGGAGATCTTTTCCTCTTTTTCTACTAAGGCGATCGATGTACTCCAGATAGGGCATCCTTGGGCTATAGGTCTTTTTCCATCCTGCATGTAGTCCATCGTCTTGAGAGGATCACGTTGGTCACTCATTCTGGTAACATGGCCGAACTATTTCAGTTGTCTGATTTCCAGGAGCTCTTTTAGCAGGGTAATCTTCAATTCTTGTCGAATCCTCTCGTTGCGAATGCAGTCTCTTCATGTCTTCCCCGCCAATCTTCTCAAGTACCTTATTTCTGACTCGGTAACTCTCCTTTCCTGTCTCCCTGTCAATACCTAGCTTTCAGCTCCATCGGCAGATAGACTGACTTGAAGATGTGAAGTTTGATATTCCTTCCCACTTCTCGCTTTCCTACAACCGTATTACATATTTGATGATAAACAGAGTTTGCCTTGTTAATCCTATTGGATATTTCCGCGTCCATCTTCCCAGACCTGTCCATTTCTATACCGAGATAAGTGAAGTCAGTCACCACTTCCATTTCCTCCTCATTACAGAATATGTGCACATCTTCTTCCTGCCGTCTATCCACTTGCAGGATCTTACTTTTATTGGTATTGATTGTCATTCCTTTTCGGCGGAGTTCTTCATACCATTCCGTCACTGCTTGCTACAGCTTTTCGACCGATTCAGCAATCAGCACTGCGTCGTCCGCATAGTGGAGAAATTGGACTACTACTGGGTTTAGATTTCTTCGCCCTAGAAACGTCCTCTCAGTTCTTCTCCTACATATGGATGCCACCTCATCCATGAATAGGAGGAACTGCAAAGGGCTCAAACTGTTTCCCTGCTTGACCCCCTTCGCCATGTTAAAATGGCCAGATTCTAATCCATTGAGCCTAACGATTCCTTTAGGTTCCTGATATGCCGATTTAATGGCCTCTACCAAGTTCTTCGGTATCTTCTTATTTCTGAGGACAGCCCATATTTCCTCTCTTGTGACAGAGTTGAAAGCTGATTTGAAATAAATAGTATCGATATTGTAAAAGTTTATTTTTTTTTTCTTTAGTTTATTATAAGAACATTATAATATTATTATGATAAATGTACAGTTCGAAGAATTTATATAATTAGAAATATTTTTAGAAAAATAATATTCATCTATTCGAAAGATATTTATGACAGAGCCATTTCCTTTATGATTTATAGCGATACAGATCCAGATTCCTTCAGACATCAAGTTATCTAGATGACCTATATAGAAGCAGTGTTTTGGAAGACGGAAAGAAACGTGACGTCTAATCTATAAAGGACTCTTTCCGGCCACATACCATTAATATTTATCACTTTTTCAGTAACGGCCGTGTTTATTTTGTCGAGGGTCAACCTCCTTTCTTTGTTTTTCCACTTTTCCTACCCCTCCCTGTCTCCACCCATACTCGTGAAACATCAGTCGGAAATATATTCGCTTTCCTTCTTCTTCTAATATAAGGCCCGATGGATGGGATGTTTCTTTTTTGTGGGGACAACACGAAACTACGATATTAAGTTTTTTCGTTTCCAAGCAAACGTCATTTGTTAAGGATATTCAAAGCAGAGAGAATGAGATATTGCAAATATATCTTTTATAAAAGAGTATTTTGTGGCTTCGTTTAGGTTTTAAAATTAGTACTAAAACTCTGAAATAATTGATAACGAGTTATTATAATATCACTTAAATTTTCTCTAAAATTTAACCATAATCATGTTTATAAAATTTAAACCTAAAATGAGAGCATTACATATTTGATTCATTTTAAAATAATAAGTACGGAGCGGATTCATATGCATTTAAATATTTTCATTTCTCTTTAGACCTCTGATTACACATCATTAGTATAATATCTATTAATGGAGTTAATTCTTTTATGGACTATTTTATTTTAGATTGTTTTGAATTTATTTGATTTTCCATTAATTTATAAATTTATACACAATTTATTTTCATTTTTATTTTCATTTCTCTTTAGACCTCTGATTACACATCATTAGTATAATATCTATTAATGGAGTTAATTCTTTTATGGACTATTTTATTTTAGACTGTTTTGAATTTATTTGATTTTCCATTAATTTATAAATTTATACACAATTTGGCCCGAAAGTAATCGACCAGACATTATAGGAAATTTTTACTATCTTTCTTTTATATCAAAGATGATTTATGATTTATTATGAATTGAAAAAATATATATGGTAATAAATTAATATTCAATTTAAAGGTTTTATACAATAAATCTTACATAATAGTAACGCTAATTTTAAACTATGGGTACACTTTTCAGATTTATCAAAATTATTTTTAAATCCGGCACCTTTAAAAACATGGATTTTGGAATTAGATCAATAATCAAATTGTGTGTTTGGGCTACTTCTGATTTGACGCAAAATTGGACCTATAAGTTTAATGAAAGGAGATAATTTTGTCAAAAACTCAAAAAAATCATTTAATTTACCAATGTTTATAGGGAACTGTTTTATTCGGTGTCACATTTTCTATAAGGTTTTTCATATCTTTGTAGCTCCCAATAATTCGTAAATGTTTAATGTATATTGGAATTTACTATTGGAATATCTAAGATAAGTAAGTAACTTTAGATTCTATCTTCGGTCACCACATTCACAGTAAAGTGGTATCACAAAGTATTTAAGTAATCACAAAGTGTTTAAGTATCACAGTAACTAAAAGCCGATTTGGAAGTTCAGCAACAATAAATATTGACTAACGTTATGCCATAATATCGGACTCGATTTCGGTTGGATCTCAATACTATTTTGGCTTCGGAGAAATGTAGACGAGCACATTAGATAAGAGTTTTCCTCGGTGACATTAGCACTAAACACAACAGAGAACTGAAATGCCGTTGACGTGGTAGAGCTTTATATCGAGGAAGGGTGGGGCTGGCTCAATGGGGTCCCAGCTCATCGGGAGAGGGAGGCCGCTCACCAAATGAGAGCTATCTGGTCACTCCCCTAATAGTATCTCAGCGGAGATGGGGTATGAAAAAAACCCAGTTAATCGGTTATTTTTCCATACTTGGAACAAACTAATTTCCGGCTATCTAGTTCTGGTTTTTAGCTTTATGTAAATGGTTTAGAACCAAAGAGACAGCCGTTTAACAGTTTAGCAGTTTCTGATGTTAGATTACTGGTTGGGCCTTACTAATTGGGGGTTACTGAGGGAGCATTGTTTTGTGTAAAATATTAAATTGAAATTAATTTGGTTTATTTTTTAATTTTTTTTACGTCAGAATAGTATTCTTCGCACTGTTCAATGCGACTCATGGCCGCTAACATAAAAAAACAGCATTTTAGAGTCTTCGAAAATAAAGTATTTTAATAAAATATTACAGAAAGCTGAATAGAAAATTGCTAATAGAATACGAGCCTTACCAATCGCAATAGTAGGAAATATCTCCTTTTCAAATTCAAATTTTAAAAGTAAACAGAAACTTCGGACTCAATAAACTTTATAATAATTATTATTTACGTTTTAATTATTCGAATATGAGTTATTCATTGGATTTTTTTCTCAATGAAAAAATATCGTTTCTTTTTTTAATTATTGTTTATTACAATACATTTATAAAAACTAAAATAAATTCTTGAAGGTTGAAAATATTTAAATAGAAAATTGATCGCACGCCCTAATTTTTTTCGTTACATAGTTTGAATCATTTTTTTTCCTCGTCTACTTTAATAGATTCAGCTCACCTGGTAAGGACGATAGGGTAAAAGCTATTTTCAATTATAGAAAAGTTTGAAAAAATGAAATATGAGGTGGTGTAATTTATATATCCATTAAGCGTTATATTTTGTAAAATTCCAAAGTATCAATAAAATGTTGTTTCGCAACCATTGTACATTTCAGTTATAATTTGGTTATGACTGGTATATATGGTAACTTAGGTTAGATTATATCATCTTCTGTGTTAGTTTTTATCCTTTATTTAATTATAAAACACCAAACCGACGTGTGCGTGTGCGTGTGAGCATATGTTAGTTGGATATATGTAACAAAATGGGATTCTAATTTTTTTTTATAATTAACTTAGTTTTATTAGATCTTGTTACTAATCTTCGACTTCATGTTTAATGCTCATATTCTCATTTTTTTTCTTCACAATATTCTTAGTTCACAAGTTAAAAAAAATAATTTTATACGAAACTCTCGTAGGAATTATCATCTTCGCTCAACACGTTTGACTTACTTTTCTAGAATAGTTTCCTTCACTATTTTTCCTAAAGAAATAATTTATTTAGTAGTAGTGTTACCCCAATATATTGGGTTGCTGCATGACACAGCGTAATTAGACACTATAATCAGACATAACATATATAAATACATTTTTCATTTTCACTGTTTACTTAGTTGTATTATATTACATCTGTATATTATATTACACTTCTCCGCTTTAAAGCAGACCGTTTATGTTGCAATTTAAACCTTATCTGAGTTTTAGAGTACCATAGGCTTTCTTCTTTCTTTTTCTTTCTTTTTATATGCAGTAACAAACAGTAGGTCTGTTGATTTCATTATTAATTTATTTATATTCCACTCCAATTATTATTTACGACGAATGAAAAATGATAAAATCCATGCTTTCAACGAAGGATGGGGTGTCCATCACCTGTGTTTGTGATAAGTCATTCAAAGAATGTAAACAGATCCATTAATGCGTGGAATGGCTTCTGGGAAATCCAGGCGGTAGGTAGTCGTTTCCATCAATATTCCTGAAAATAATATTTTGGCCCATCCCTAACTTTGCTTTTATTCTCATTCTTTTTGACATGAGAAAATGACATCAAATGACAAAAGATCAAATGACATTTAACGAAAGCCAGAAGAAAAATGGTTGCTTCTTAGCGTGAAATATGCTGACATTTCAATTATTTGCTCCTGAGTTACTTTCGAAAGATCTAAATTTTATAATTTACAATGCCATTATCCATTATGCAGTATTCTGTGGGTTTGGCATCTGATTGGTTACGAAAAGGGCGACAGTATTGCTCCAAGTTACAGCGTATTATGTTCTTGATTGCATTGATAATGGCGGTTGCATTTAAGCATAACATTCTGGTACCGATTGTGTTTGAATTAGGGTCTGCTAAGAGATTATTGGCATCCAAATGTTTATTTAATGGGCATTTAAAAAAAATTGTGATATCGAAGTTGCCAGTATCTCGCACTTCTATTTTCCAAAATATATTCAGACTTCGTCTTAGCCTTTTGTCCTAGAGGAAACCGGGATACCGAACTGTTGTAACTGGCTTTAAAAAGGACTGGAATTGAAGGGAAAAGAACACTCTCGCATTAATATTCATGGACTTTAATGTACCAGTGATTGCACATTGGTCTGGGACTAGTTAAAAGATGGCCATTTCGAATATTGAGTGCGATGTTAGGATGGCGGTCTAGTTTTTATACCATAAGTGTAGAAGATATAGACGACAGAATTGCTGATGGCATTGTTCAGCTAACACCTCAGTAGTCCTTCACAAGATCCCGTTGTTAAAGATTTTAAAAGCATCCACGAACATATTTCTTTTCTTTTACTAATTTTACATTCAAAAAATTAATCGAAAAATCTGAAGTCAGTATATTGCTCATTAATGAATTTTTAAGTAGAAATGATCACGTAAGCATTTCGGTTTACATTATCTATTGAGCATGTTCAAAACTATTTCCAATCTTATTGTTTTACCTTTATTATAATACACAAATTCGTTACTTAAACAAGGAAGCTTCGGACTTTCTGACTTTTTTTGTAAATTGCAACTGCGATTCAGGCTATGTCAACTGAAATATTAGAAAAAATAAATAAATTTTTCATATTCGTAAGTTTAAAATTGGACCGACGATATTATGGATTTATTTTCTTAAGCAAATTTACTGTACCATATATTGTTTGGTTTCTTCAATAAAGTTTAGTAAACAAATTTTACAGTTGTATATTTAGCATTAATAAACCTTCCGTTATTAAATTATTCACAATAACTTGAGTCCTTTGATGTATTGAAGTTTTAAAGAAATACTAAAAGGACCAATTCTCGGTTTTATTCTAAAGTGTATTTTTTCCGTTTCGGATTATTTTCTTTTTTTTCTCGTATAATATTATTTTTGGTTTATTATTTTCAATAATCAACCTTCGTAATCGTCTAAGAATTTTTTTTTTTTTTGGTGTTTTACTTTCAAAGATAGGCGGAATCCGAAAATCGAAAAAAAAATTATCCGTCCGCCATTCATGTTTTTTTTTTCTCGAGCCTGGACCTATTTTTTTTTAGATTTGGCACCAAAGTCACTGGCCACCTCATGATGATCCTTGGAACACGACATTACTATCCGTCATTTCTTTTCAAATTTACGGGCGATTTTTGTTAAGGTAATTAAATTCTCTGCAAAACAAAGAATCATCGAAACCGCACCGTTATCAGCACAGATATAGCGTATTGAACTTTGTATGCATGCATTATAAAGTATTCTGCTCTCATTTCTATAAAAACCGGTTTTAATAGTCATTGTTGAATTACTATTATTTTTTTGTTGAATTCCAAGTCTTTAATTGCTAAAGATAATAGTAATGCTACATTTCCTTAACATTTTCTTAATGATGATCCTGAGTCTAATTAAGGATAAATAAAGTAACAAACTTTGTTTAGTTTTATGTATTCCGAAAATTATACATCTTTCGGAACATTCCAGATATTCATTTGGAAGATAATTTAATGGTCTGCGAAGCTAAACATAAAAAAAAAATCTTGCGAATAGATCGCAAACAATTTTTATATTGGACTTTCACCCAAGTTGTGTGAGAGGACACGTTAGATTTTTTTGATGTATGTATTACAATTTGGAAATAATAAACCATTGTGTACTAATTTGCAGCGTTTTTTTATTATACAATAATATTGAATATTTTTATAATCATTATATTTCATTGTTTTTCTCTCTAACTATAAATTCAGGTATGAAAATACTTTCATGTTTTTGTGCGCAAACTCCTTTATTTCGGATTTAAATAAATCCGAATATCCAAAAATTTTCTTTTAAATTTCACATTAGTGTGAAACTCGAACTATTCTATACGTATGAATAATCATTCATTCGTAAATATTTACTGTTGAGGGCTAGGTGTCTTTGTTCATTGTTCAGTTTGGCAATTTACATTTCTCTAAATCTTAGTAAGCGTTGGAGAGAGGCGCAGTTTTAATTCGATATTCCATGTTTCACACGCTATCAGCATCAACTGTAGATCGAGTAACTAGTTTGAATCGGTATCTCTCGTAATGATAGGAGTAATTATCATCCATAATGCTATCTAGCCCAACTATTGACGTTATCGGAGTTCGCCCTATTACGGAATGGGTTAATTGACCTATTAGTCTGTATATGGGGCGTATAATACACATTGAGCTCTCAGAGACTATTCAGACACAGCCGCAGACATTGAATGGTATCAGTGGGAAAAGGATTATATAATAAACTGTAGAGACAGAGAGGGGAACATTTTGGGGCCGACATGGGAGCGATAGGGGAAACGGATAATTAGGGGCCTTGTGTATAGAGAGAGAGAAGAGAGGAGCCCTATCTATTCAAATGTATTCATTCATTCAGTTGGGCGGGCCGTCTGATTGGACTCTCCCTCACGAATTTACATCTGTTTACTCCGACATACAGCCGCTCCTGCTCCAATTCAAGTACAACACTCCCAAATACTTCATTTAGTCTCCCCGTGTAGCCACTAATCACTTTACTCTGTAGCAAAAGGCTACAGTATCGGTGGGCATCATTGGTCAGCGCGGTATCGTCCCCCCGGCTTCGGGAACTGTTTTCATCAACCTACTGACATGCAAATGTTTATAAACATTGCTTTAAAATTAGAGGTTTTAGTAATGCCGCTAAAACGTCCCACAATGTTGTACTGTGGAAGTTTGAACCATTTTGTCGAATGATCGATTGTCTGTGAGATATGTCTAGCCGAATTGGCGAACGAATTGTGCTAACAACTATGATTGATGAATAACGACCACTTATGCTTATTCTAACGTGGTGGCTAGACCCTCTTATGTAAGAGCGGTACATACATACATACATTATTTTACTACATACATTATTTTAAACAGCAGTTGAAACATCTACTATTAATCGAGTAATGATAGCAATGAAACCTGTTTTTAACGCTTGGGGCATAATATATCATTTGAAAATTTAAGTTTTCTACATACTGGTTCGCTAAGGCTAGAAATGAAAACGTAAAAACTGATTAAAAAAATAACGCATGATTCCTAACTGTCTTTACTATAGTTAACTATGCGATATTCATTATTCATTTAACATTAAAGAATTTATATGAATTCCACATAATATAACGAAATATTTATGATTCCTATAAAATGTAATAGTATTCTCAAATAAATAATCTTAGTTGAAATAACTGATATCAAACCCTTCGGCTGTAGCCTGTTTGAAAAGCGTGCAGCGTTTATAAGAAGTTTAACTGCACGCTCTCCACCAAGGCAGTCATTGATTTAAATGCACCTTAATATAATATTTACAAATAAATAAATGTTCATGTTTATAATATAATATTAATTATACTATTATAATTAATATTATTATTATTATTACATTATAATAAATTAAATTAAATTATGTAAACCTGATTTATATTATTTTATAGAAATCAAGAAAGGTTGAATTTATATATATATATATATATATATATATATATATATATATATATATATATATATATATATCCACACATATATATTAACGTGAGCGCCATAAGTGAGCTCGCGATTTAAAAATCGATTGTATTTTTGTAATAGGGGTCTCCGATAACCCAGTAATGGACCTCAATATCAAGAATATCGGAGAAGTTGAAATAAATCGATGCATGAGCATGCAATTCAAAATCGATGGTATTTTTGTAATAGGAGCCTCCGATAACCCAGTAATGGATCTCAATATCTTAGATATCCCAGAACTTAAAATAAATTGATACGTCAGTGCGCGATTTCAAAATTGATATCATTTTTGTAATAGGAGCTTCCAATAACTCAGTAATGGACCTCAATTTCGATGGTATCCGAGAAATTAAAATGAATAGTACATATACCAATATCACATTCAATGAACCGAATGAAATGAAATGAACAAGCCACGATCTTTAAAAACACATAGTTTCTGTATTTCAAATTAAAACCTGCTAGAAGCAGGTTTTCTTTTTTTTATGGAATATTCATTTTATCAAAAAAAGTTTAAAATGAAAATTGTTGAATCTTAGATTACAAAAAAAAAAAAAATATTAATAAAATAGTAGGTGTTTCCAAGAACATCTGCTTATTGCTAACTTTGCAATCTTCTTACCCATATTTATTTCAATGAAAGAACTGGTAGAAGGAAATAAGGTGTGGTTTACTTTCCGGCATTGCCCTGTGTTACGAGCTGTGTTCAAAATTCAAAAAAATTAAGTACGAAAAATTTTTATTTAAGGAGTTAGATAAAAAATAGAACCGTTGAACAAAAAGAAAACATCATAATTCCAAAGTAAAATGCTAATATAAAAACGGGTACGGTTTGTAAATATTTACTTTGCCAATTTGGATCATGCTATTCCAAAATTTTCATTTCTATTTTGTCAACTCGAAGTTCCAATCTTGTGTGAATTGTTCATCTGATCAATTTGCCTTAAGTCCTAAAATGGGAAAGTTCTTGTGTTTTTAGTCTTAAAAATTGTTTTGACGATTGTTCAACTTTGGGGTTGATTTAAGATAAATCTTTAAATATCTTTTTTTCATAATGCAACCAAAATTAATTTGTTTCATTACTTTCATTTTGATATTTAGTATGTCTGCCTCTGGCTGCCCCTTCACCGTGATTGTAATTTTTTGAAATATTTTTTTAAGGTTCAGTATAATTTTATGTAAGTTTATATTACAATAAATGGTTATTCTTACGGTGTTTGTGTCTTTAATGACTTTTAACAAATAATCTTGCAAAGAAAAAAATACGATTTTTGATTTCTTATCCCCTACATTGGTGACATTGTACGTCGGGTGGGTTTGGACACATTTTGTACTCCATACCTGTCTCCATGAGCGGAAACGCGAGTCAAGAGTCTTTTGTCATTCTCTAGAAAATTCTAGTTCTTTCAAGAACTTGTTATTCTTTCCTTCTATTGTTTATTAATTTGATAAATGGTTAGTTCAAATCAGCTGCTTTTATTATAAATAGCTTATTATGAACGTAAATAGCTGTTGTTTGAAACTTTTTTTATAAAATACATATTCCTAAAAAAGTAAACCTTCTTAAAGCACGTTTTTTCTTAAAATACCGAAAATTTCACAGGTTTAGCGGTTATCGTTTATTTTATCTTACAATTTAACTGCAGCTTCCTTTATAAGTAAGTTGAGCAACTTTTATTTCAAACTGATACAATGTGTATTTCCTTAAAAAAATAAAAACACTTTTCGTAGGTTTCTTGAAATACCGAAAATTTCATAGGTCCGTTATTTCGAGTTTTAGCTTTAAATGTAACTGAATCTTTTTTGGACCTTAAGTTGAACAACTTTCGTTTGTAACTTTTTAATAAACTGTATATTTTCTGAAAAAAAAATTACCACTCCATGCTCGATATTACTCCAGCAGTGCGCCGATACATTTAAAATCAGGTATTGGCTGATAGATTAAGCTGGTTAATACAGCGAGCAGCCCAGTATAGATCACTAACTTACTGCAGCTGTTACTCTCTGCTGTTCCGTGACCTCAAAGGAAATAAACGAACAGCCGTAAGGCCGATATATCGGTATATCCGCTTTTGAAATATCGGTATCGGCCGATTATCGATATCAGCTAAAATTTCTATATCGGTCGATCCCTAGCTATCAGTCGATAATATCGAAAGTCAGTGCTGTCAAACTATCGCCAATCCTACAGTAAAGCTGTTGAAGTTTATATGGACCCCGTCAGGCGCTCCAGATATACAATGCCGCATAACAATCATCAACGTTGACGCCTGTTAATTGACTACTATTTAAAAAGCGTCAATATTTTGGAGGAATCTTCCAGGTGACATGTTTCTTCTCAATCCTTCTCTTATCTGCTGACTCACGCCTTGCATTGCCGGTGCCTCCAGCGATGAAGCACTTACTACCTCGACAGCCCCTACTGCAGCCCCGAAGACGATGAAGCAGAACCAGATGGTGCCTAAACTACTCTAACGGCATTGACTAATGGAGAAAGAGGGATCCGGGAGTGCCGGGGGCCTGTTTGACTTGTTCCTTCCTGTTTACCCCGGTCGACCATCCCTTGACCTCACCCTCGACAAACAGCCCAACTCCGGCTCCTCTATATTGGCTCAGATTCCGTCTCTCCCCCTCTTCTGTCTGGTATTTTAACTCCGCTTCTGGAATTTTCAATCCGATTTCATTTTAAATGTTCATTGCTTATTTTGCATATTTATTGTTTAATAGAGTATCAGCGAATACTAATGAATAAATGATGATAACTTTGAACATCTTTTTTTTTTCGATTTCAGAATAAGTGGACCTTAAAATTTATTAATAATTATAATAAAATGTTCCAAGTTCAACTTACCTCAGAAGCGGAGCAATATTTATCATTGTGTATTTTGTTTAGTCTGTCTTGTCCTCAAATTTAACTACTTAATTATTAACAAACGTTTTTTCTGGCACTTCTATATATTTTTTAAGGATAACCTCCTGAGTATTTTAGGCTACATGGTTTACCTCTAAAGGAGGTCTCCCATCCAAGTACTAAAAAAAGAACTGCAGTGCATCTTTGGTAAGTGTGCTCTCTGGACCACCTTGGTCCGAATAAAGACAAATCCACTCTAGTGGGACGGGAAAGACGAGCAATGCGCTCTGCTATTACGAGTATCTGCACCCTCCTCGTAGTGTGGCCGTCCTTCGGATTTAATTTGTAAATTACGTCATACCTTCGTCTAAAACATATCTTCTTTCCAATCCCTCTAGAGTATCTTATGCTTTTTATTTAAACAGGATTGAGAATTTTACGAAGGATTTATAGTGAATTCAGGAGAAATTCGGTGGTTTAGTGCAGCCCCAAAGCTTATATCGAATTTCGCCACATTATACTCATTTTAATGAGATTTTAGTAGTTAATTATAACTATAGAGCGTTTGTCTTGTAAGTGTAGAATAGATGCTAGCAACATAACTAATTTTATGACTGCATTGCCATTGCCTTAACTTTGCTTAATAGGGCTTATGCTAAGATATCTGTATCTTATAATTAACTATAATGTGAACTTTGAAGGTGCACAATGCCAGTGGGCTTATACTAAAAAATATATTTATTTAAATAACAAATGTTTATAAACCCCTCAATTTTTTTCTATAAACTTGGTACCTCATATCTTCAGAATAAATGCATCAATAAATCTACGGAATTTTCTTTGAAAATATAATTGATTGGACACGCACTATTTTTACACTATATCCTCATTTTTGTCAGAAATCGAAATACTTACAGATTTAAAATTTTAATACTTCTCTGGTGTGACACGAGGATAATCAATAGAACTATGTGTTCTATTTGTCATCAACATGTCAAAATGTTCCATAAGAATTATAGTTTCAGAAAAATCAAGAACAATTGTTTTCAATTTTTCATCATTTTTGAGTGATGTCCCTCCCATAAGCAAATGGCGGAATATCGATACAAAGGTTAATCAATTTTATAATTAAGTTTGCCTAATTCTTCAGAGTACTAACGCTACACTAGCGCTCCACAGATAGCGTAATTAATCCATTTTACTCTATATTTTTTTCACAAATAATAATCATCCGTTGAGATTATACTAATGAAAAAAAGTTGCTATTGTTTATTATAAAAGCGATTGTTTACTGATGTATGCAGGTCATATTCAGGGCCAAAAAATTGTGAGAAAGCTAATGTATTACACTGTTATACATTTTATAGATTAGACATTTTAAGATTTTATCGGAGAGCTTCCTGATAAACAAACTGTTGGATCTCCTGATCTTGGAGTAGATCATGTAGAGAAGAAGTATCCTCAGCTATTTAAGATACTGTAAAATTACTCGATTCTAAGCCTACAAAGTCTTAAATAAAGAAGTCTAGAAGTTCATGTGAAACGTAGCCAGTCTTCCTGATGCTCATCCAAATTAAATTAAATTTTTGTACTTCTGTCATTTTGTCTTTATGACAGTTTAATGTTGCCAAAACTTTTTTTATGGCTTTAAATATGAACATAATGAAGTTTGGTCTAAATTGATTTAGCCGTTTAAATATGAAAAATGGACAAAACATCTATGTTTTTGATCCTCAAACATTTGTATTCCAACCTCTGTAATTCTTTTAGAAAATAATACTAGCTACATGGCTTATAATTGTGTGTTTCAGTTTGTCAAAACTTCCAACATACGTGCTGCATAACGAAATCAATAAATTATAACCATCCGTCTGCGAGGTAAGAAGTGTTTTACGCTTCCAAGAAGTACTTAACCATTATGATATATAATTGGTCATGTAATTTAGCTGGCATTGATGGCGTATAGATCGGTTGGAACAGTAAGAGCCCCTTTATCGGTTCTAGTTGGGCAAGCGATTGGCGCTAGCTAACGAGGTTAGAGCGGAGGTACTGTTGCTGCTAGTTAGTGCTCCTCACCGTGCCCGGATTGCCGCGCCCGAACATTCAGAACCAACCGCGAATGCAGCCTCTAATTTGCCGATCCACTGAGCACAGGTAACTTTCAGTCGAGTTCCTTCGTTAGCGATTTAACAGTTCCTCAACTGTCATATCCTTTTGTTGTCTTTAGGAGGCTGTCAACTTCGGCAAGTTTGGTGAACATATAAAACGTCGATATCTAAATACGGAGTTTATTATTCTACAGAAGCTTTGGAATAAAGCTTTTAAAGCTGGAAATTTTCATTTACTTTTTCACTTTCCCCGCATTCTCAAACTTTGTGGTTTTACATTTCAAGATACAAGATACATAGAATCCAAAACCCTGGGTCTTTCCTCCGACACAGCTGGACCGATTTTTTTGAGATTTGGAACCAAGGTCAAAGGTCACCCATGATAATCATCGGAACTCGCCATTACCATTTCGGTTAAAAATAGGAGTCCATTTCGCGGTAATTTGTGAAGATAATGTAAAAACCATAGTGTAATAATTTGCGTGGTTTTTTAAGTTATCTCCCAAATGAGAGATGCACGGTATAAGCGGACCCGCACCGCTTTTAGTCCCAATTGCGATAATTACTGTTCTAACTCACGAAGTAGCAGAAAAAAGTTTACAAAAAATATAATTATTGAAATTATTTATACTCAACGCTTATAGCAATTATCCCTACTCATTTTATGAACACGCTAACACTTTGTTTTTATTTTAATTTCTAAAATTCCTGTCATTATTTAGAGTTAAGAGATTTACAAATTACTTCCACCCTAGAAGGCTGAAACTTATTCAAATAAACCAGTTAGATAATGATCAGCCAGCTTTAATGAAGTCACGTTTTAGTTAGGAAAATAGTATTTCCCCATTTATGCTGTCAAGCACGAATCCTACAAACACTGCAGATGGTAGGTGATTAAAAAAACTATAACAATCACATCACACTGATTATATTTAATATTAAGTTTTTATTTATACATCGTTCTATACTATTCATCGTTAATGAAACGGAAACATTAAAGATACAAAAAAGCAACTAAACAGTTTATATGTTTGCATA
The DNA here is from genome assembly GCA_948150685.1 of Rhaphigaster nebulosa. NCBI lineage: Eukaryota > Metazoa > Arthropoda > Insecta > Hemiptera > Pentatomidae > Rhaphigaster > Rhaphigaster nebulosa. Next base: position 180,458,391 of record OX411306.1, read on the forward strand.
CATTAGTTGTATGATTTTTTATTATTTTTTTTAACATGAAAGTATATTTTAAAAGGTATAATTTAATGTAATGCTAAGTATGAAACCTCAGGTTATTTTTAGAATATATATGCCGCTACTCTAAGGCACATGATTTCTTACAAGAATCATTCCACATGGGTTAACAGCATCTTAAACGGAGTGTTCAGCAAACCCTTGAATGCAGAACCGGAACTAGGAGAGGGGTAAACGGGATACTTGTCCTAGGCGGCAAATGTCGAGCGAAATTTAATTTTTAGGTTGAGTAAAAAGTAATTGTTTTTGTTTATTGATCGTTTTGATCTTAATTCATTCAATAAAATGAATTTATGAGTAATGATTGTTTTGAATTTATGTTTATTTCGAAATATATTACTTAAAATAATGTTATAAAGCTGTTGATTTTTATTGGAAGGGAACGGATAACAGATGGAGCGGCAAAATTATTTAACAGGTAAATATTTTTTGAAGGACTGCATGTACGTTAATTTATTTATTTTTTTTTTATTACATTACAGTAAAATGAAGGAATTTATTTTAATGCAATAGTTTTTGATAAATAATCATTTTTTTTAAAGTAGGAAACGAGAAAAAATCGAAAAATGAAATAATAAGTTATCAAAATATTTTTTTAGATACCTTATTAAACATATAAATTTTCAGACCGTTGAATTTGGTGAATTGCATGAATTTTTGTTCTATCTTTTTTACCTAAAACTATCGCATTTCAACGTTCATGCTGCTATTATAAAATTAAAAATAAAACGATAACTAATGTTACGTCGCACATTGGAGTATTTGAGTCTTAAAATCTAAAAAAAAATATTTGAAGCTCTTTTTACTTTTCTACAGTCTGTATTTCGGAGTATTTGATCCTTAATACCGGACAATAGTCCGAATCAGAAAGTTTGTGAAAAACTCCATTAAACCCATCAATCACTCTTCAAGCTTTCTGAATCCTTTCTGGATGTCATAAATTCTCTTCTTGTGAAATTCTGGATGGTTTCATAGAATTTAGGAAAACAAAAAAAAAAATACTAAGTTGAAATAATTATATTTTTTTACTGATTATTTTTGAAGTAATAAAAAGCAAAATGGCAGAACATGGTCAAAGATTTTTTGTATCATTTATTTAATATTTATGTTTATAATCAACATTTAATGCGACGAGACCCGACACACAAACAAAAACACCATTATGCGATTACATTAAGAAAACAAATAGAATTACCCAAACATTCTTCATAGACATGGTTCGTGAACGAACAATGTAAACAGAAAATGTATGAAATGATAATTTTAAAATAAAGCATGTAAAAAAATACACTAATCGGTATGGGAAACTACTCACAAGGATAAAACCACTGATATCTATGAGACTTGAAATTCTGATGTTCAGATTGGCTTTACAAGAAATAGAAAAAGTGGGGGAATGCTATTCGATTACAGTTTTATGAACCATTTATCAAGCTTGAAGAATGGTGAGTTTAATAAAATTCATCACAAATCTCCTGATAATATTTTTAATTTACGATCAACTATGTGACTTTCCTCGATTACCAACAAATATTAACTTATTTAAAAATCGGTGCCGCGTCCAAGACCATCATTTTCTATAGTGTTTCATATCTGATATGGTGTGGTGAATATTTAGTTGATGGGAATGCTTTTTGAAATATTTATTTATTTTAAAGAAATTCACAACTTTTTGTTGTTAATGTTTAAATTCTGTTGATTGAGCGTTACGTGTAAATCGATGTGCAATAAATGTAAATTGATACGCACATGGTTAATGTGGAATTTGTCTGTGTTTTTGACTGTTAAGTTTGAATTTTATGAATGTGCATGGTTTTGGAAGTAACTCCAAGTCATAGAGTAGTTTCAGTTGAATGTCGTATGTTATTTTTTTATTTTTAAGTTAAGAGGGGTTCGATTATGAAGGTAATTAACCAGCAGTATTTAGTTTTGTTTTCTAATATAATTGTTATATATATAAGTTCTAATCTCTTATTTCTTGTATGTGCATATCAATTGAGTCTACGGTCTACCCTTACTTGTAGATCATGATATTAGATATTTAAGAACGCCTTTAATAGATACATACATGCTTGGCATTGCTGGTGGACAGTTGTTCCTCCGCAACTTAAAAGTGATGTATGCAGTTGGATTTTTGGAGTAATTTTCCATCTTTAGAAACAGTTAAGTATGTATATATTTGTTTATTTCTCATTTATGATTATCAGTTAGCGGTTTGTGATTTTTTATCGCAATTTTATCCGAGATCTGTTAATGCCATTTATCAACCGCACCTAGTTTGAACCGAGCCTTAGACAGCTGTGCGAGATTTCTACCCATATATGTCATTAGGCAAACACCTGCTCCAGAGGTTACATTGTTACCTTATCGATCCTCCAGTCCTGTTCAAACACTCATCAATGTACACCCACCGGGCTCTAACCTCTCTTCTAAGGTACCTTTCTCCCAAAGGTCATCCCTCGGTATTTCTTTAACATTTATGGTGTTGACAAGCCGTCTGCTGAATTCTCTCTTAAAATCTGCATTCTATCAATACAGCGTCCCATAATCAAAGATGTCCCATGTAGGTAAAAATTCTTTTCTATAGTTTTCCAAGTACCTACAATGTTTATTGTTTAACCTTGAGGGACTGTCCCCTTTCATTAGTACTAAAATATCGGAAAAATTCAAAAATGCTTTTATGCATTCTCGTAAGGTCTTAAGTTATCCATGGATAGTTTACGAAGCTCACTCATTTGTACCGCCACTCGTAAGACGAAACCTGTAATCTTTTAAAAAGTTCTCGCGTTCTTCTATTATAAACGATTAGAATATTATGTGGTTGCACAAAATGAAATAACCATGTAAAGAAATAAGATTCTTCAAAACTTTGAATGTGTAGTGAACCAGATAAAGAACAACATTTTTCTTTATCGGGTTCAGTATATATCATTTTGACTTATTATTTTAATTACATAATATGCATGTACAAATGTTTATTTATTGACTATAATCCTGGTTAATAAGTAATAGCGCTAAAAATGTGAATTCTGTATGGCACTGTTTTAGTAGCATACTTTATTGCATTTCATTCCGAATGTTTTTTTAAAAATAATTTTCTTGTTTTATTTGACAATTTCCTCCGAAAAAACCACCTCATCTCCAAACTCGATATCTGCCTGTTATGCTTTGTTTCAAATTTTATCAACCGCCTCACCGCGATCTAATTTAGGATGTGTTCTGCGGTCGGTTTCCTCTTTGTGTTCAGGAAATAGGTTCAGAAGAGAGCCATTGGGTTGAAATTACAACCCTCGCTGTGTCTATTCTCAACGCTCTTTGTAAACTTTATCAACAGCTTTGTACTTTGTTGCTCGATTTGTTTTCCTTCCCCTGCTCAAATATATTTTCCCTACGAGATTAATTTCCTGTATCCACTCTTGCCGACTGGTCGTTAAAATCACGTCATCCGTGTTTCCTAATCTGGCTTTTATGGCCCTAATAGGAATCTGATGTTTCCTATTTCCTAATCTGGATTAGTAAGATTTAAAACCCAATTCACTAATTGGTTGTAGATTTTTGATAACGTTTTTGTAAACGTTATTGAAATTCTTAGAGATTCTATACGGTTTTACATCTATGTAACGCTCAGGATTTCTTTTTCTTTTATATTTTTTTATTTCTTTTAGCTCTAATTGGATAATTTCACCTATTTCTTTCTTTTATTCTATGTTAGTTCTAATTGTAGGTACCTACGGAAAATAATTTGGACAAAATATACTAAAAATTACTTACTTTCAGTATTATATACTTAAGTCTAAATAGTTTTTATTGGTATGTTATACCTGAAGCTATGAGTGTCAAAATTTATTTCGATTTTTTTTTTCCGGTATGAAATGAAGTTTATTAAATGCATTTCACCTTCAAAATAAAAACAAACGAATATCATTCCACATAACTTTTCAATTTTATTACAAATTTAGATTGTTATTAAACAATAAAGAAATTAATTTCTATTATAGTTTAAAACTATTTAGTTATTAAAATACTATATAGTTTTTAGTACGAAAGTATTCAGTTAATATCAGTTAATATTATTATTATTAATAGTATTGTAGATTTCTCTGAATTTAGAAAGTTTTTCGTCATTTTTTAAAAATACATTTTGTTTTCATGAGAGGAGCTAGAATTTCCTCTTAATACTCTTAGATACCTCATTTACATGTCTCAATTGGCATGTCCAGCTCTCAGCACTAAATTATCATCTAATAGGCCTAGCGCACTTTATTTTGTTCATATGAAGATCAGTGTTCGTGAAACCCATCTCCTACTTCATCCTGATATTTTCATTAAGTTGAACGTATTATAGTTAAGTTGTTCTTGTTGTTCCATTAGGTACACAGAATTTTTATCATTTCCACGTTGCTGGCGTCTCAGTTTGTCAAGTGAAATCCGTTTTTTGTTTGTTTTTTTCCAATTAACTCTACAGATTTTCTAAATCTTTGGTAGCCATCTCACCCTATCTTGAGCACTGTTTTCCAATTTATTGTATGTAGTGAGTGACCGTGGCATCTTTGCGAATTTTAAGATGTTTGTTTTAAGATCCTGATTCTGGTTTTTAGGATGCTTGTTAGAGCCCAGATCCCACATATATCTGAGCTGGCTTTATCGTGTCCTATGTACTTCTTGGCAACTATCATTAAGCTTTCTGTGCGGGCTGTATAGAACTTCAATGGAAGTTTTAAGCCAAAAAATAAGTAAAAAAAAACCTTTCTGTAGATTTTTCGGGAGTAGTATTTTTGAAAGAGAAAAGAAACTTCTATTCGCGCTTGTTAGAAGTAATATTCTTTAGTATTATTTACTACAGATATTCGTATAATTCAGAATTGCGGTTTGTTTTAAGGATTTTTTTTTTTTTTGGGCTTGATCCTTCTTCAGTAGTCAATTGTCTCGCGTCGGTAGTATAATAATTGTCTCGCGTCGGTCGTATAATTAATTTTATTGGAGAGTGAAGTTCTGCTTTAACCTAGCAAAGGGACAGTTGTCAGGCAGAAATAATTAAAGTGAGTAGCCTGCAGAGGCAGACAGGATACCGTCGGCCAAATGTTTGTGGTCGGTCAACTCAATCTCCAGGTGGAGTGTCTCTTCAAACGGCCCTCACTTCTCACTTAGATTCATTTAATTATCGTCCCCTTTTGAGGTTCAGTAGCTACAAAGGGAATATCCGATCAAAGTGGAATGAATCTTCAGCGTCTTCGAGAACAAATGGACTATTAATTGTAAATGTTTGACAATTGCGGTGTGGATTTATTGTCTTTTTCAATGGAGTATCTTGTCCCTACATCTCATATTCATTTTTTTTTCAATATCAACACTCTTATTTAATGATGGATTGAGATTTTAAAATTTCTATCTTAAATCAGCCTGGTTTTGCACGTTTGACCATATACATACCTCGTATGATTTTATTAAAGTCATTACTCTCAAAAATCTTGGAGGTGAGGGCTCATAATGAAGCTATTATTTTTCTTTGTTAATAATTATCATTTATTGACTTTTCATTGCAAGCTGCAAATCATGATCTGGGAATACAAGAACCGGTATTATAATATTGCCAATTTTCTTGTTTGTCCTGAAGTACGATAAAAAAAAATTATTAAAAATATGGAATAATTTTGTTTTTCATTTTCATTGTTCTTGTTTAAAATCAGCGGTCAACTATCTCTATTTTAAAAATCATGGATGCTTATCTTGTCTGTTGTACATCGCTCGTATTGGACTTAAATCATCGAACACCTATGGACTAAATATGAACAATTTTATAAAATAAAAAAAAAAAAATAAAAAAAAAATCACCATAAATTTGCCTGAAAACTCTTCTTAACAGCTGACAATATTTTCCTTGTTAATTGATTTTCATTGATCGAATTAAGTTTTAAGGAAGCTGTTTGATAAAAAGATTATCAGTTTTTTAAAAATTAATATTAATGCAATATATTTGTTTCTCAGAGGTTATTTATTATTAGTCCTTCATAAACAAAATTACAAAATAATGAAATTAATTCTCTGATGAAGATTATAATCATTCTACTTTCAAAATGATTTGAATACTTTACATCATGAATTCCTCGGGAGGGTTGTTGTAAACATAATTTTCTGGCGCCGCCTGTTAATGTTGCATGCTTGTTAAAAACAGGAAGAATTAAACGATAATTTATGTAAAGAATAATTTTTTTCATATGAGGGAGTCGTGTATTTCTGGACCCCGTTCGACAATTTATTTCTGTTTATTTCTCTGTCCATCCGACTACTTGTTTTAAATTTTTATTGTTTTCTTCCTGAAATTCAGTTATTTTATTATTATCTAAATATATCTACTCCCCTTGTTGAACCTCGAGTTATATTTACGAGATGAAATATTATATCAGTCGTTAAACACAATAACGTCACATTTTGTTTTCTCTCAGATGTCAAATTATTTCGATCGTAAATTTTTCATAAATTGAAGTTAAGTATATTTTGCAATTATTACGTATAGGGTAATTATTTTTTTGGATATAAGTAATCCTATCCGGTATTAGTTAAATTAAGAATCACGGATAATGGAAACGTAAGAGGATTGGTCTGTGAAAAGTTGTTACAATTTATCATCGTACCTCACTCGGTCCATGACTACATTATTACCATAGCTCGGATTTGTATGTAGATTAAAATCCACAGAATACGCAATAAAAATCCGTAAAATATGCAGTAAAAAAGCATAAAATATGCAGTAAAAAATCTCAAACAATCTAAAAATATACTCTTAGACAACTAAAATATTCAGATATGCCCTCTGTATAAAATATACAGAGGTATATAAGATATAAAATATTAGAATATAAAATAAACTAATGTGCCCTCAAAAAGTTCCGAACTAGGAAAGAAATTTGAGAAGGGATTAAAAATTAAATGAAAATAATTTATAATTTTATTCTATTTTTTTTTCATAAACCAACATAATTGAAATGAGAATAATTGAAAAATAAGGTGGCAAACAAGAAACAACAAACAGACTGGTAAAAATATATATTAATGGTTCAAAACATAATAAGAAACACTTCTTAAAAACTAAAATATCAAAATAATACAAACTTGGAATTATTAACAAAAGAAAAACGGCAATAGCTGTATTTAAAAAGGATAACTAATTGACAATATTAAAAAAAAATAAAATAAAATAAAATGGGAATATTTAAAACGAATAAGAAACAGTATCTACATAGTTGTAATTATTTGTTATCTTTGTCTTTATATAAATGTTCTAAAGTAATAGAAATTTACAATTAGTAATAACAAAAATAGCAATTATTTTATTTAAAAACTAATTGAGAACATGAGCAAAATAAATAACACCGAAATGTTTTAAATTTTCTAAAAGGATGGGAGGAGGATTGATGATCCTTTAATTTGGGATATGGAATTCCCAAGTCGTGGTCGTCGTCCCCTTCCTCCTTCAGAAAATTTCGCGTTTCGCCACTGGGTGAGTATCGGACAGAGAATAGATGCTTGAAAAATTGGATGATAAAGTGTCGAAGAACATGCTGGTGGAGGTGATTTCTCATTCGGAGACCAAAATATACTAAAGTTTTATTTTTTATTTTAACCCATTGATATAATGTTGTTAATTATCCTTAACGTATTCCCATTAGCGGTATATGCATACCTATGCGTTTATTCCTAATTTAATAAACATCTGAAGATGCGTTTATTTATTTCCAATGATACAAATATCTAAGCGTAATACAGCATCAGAGTTGGGCAAATTGTAATTAAATTAACAATTCAGAATTACAATTACATCATAGATATTAATTAAATTATAGCACGAATTATAATTTAATTGTAATTGTTAAATTTAATCGAATTACTAATTAGGATAACTAATAATTCCAGATACCAGTTAGTAATGATAGTAATTCAGTTCCAATGGCGATTTAATTGCTTACGAGAAAAAATATAAGCTTTTTAAGTTGATTTTACATCAAATTAAATATGAGGAATGGGTTTTTAAAGCATTAAAACAAAAAAAAAAAACGTAAACATCAGAGCTCTGCCACTAAGGTCCTATTTTAAATTATCATTAATAGTAACTAAAATACAAAACGGCGGGCTCCCAAAAACACCAACTCGATTCCCATTAACATCAACATCAACTCAATCCCCATACAAATTTTCAACTCTCTGACTCAATTTGGAGAGGCTGTAGTGCTACGTAAAACCTTAAAACACCGAAATTTTGACTGAAATTTATCCCTACTGTGGCATTGGTCTGCTTAGAAAATTGTTGTTTTCAGGTGGTATAGATGGTTTATCTGTACCACATTTCAGCTCATTTGATCGGAATAGGGCCACTGGATGTTCCTGAATGTTGCAGTAAAAGTGCGCCAAGCCTTTAAAACATCCTTGCTTCACGAAATTATGGCTAAAATTCCCATAATTCAATTAGTCATAATAATTAAATTAATGTTTTAATTGGGAGCATAATTGAAATAATTTCCGAGTAATTCATTGAATTAAATAAAGTTAATCCAAATTGAATTATTTTTTATGTTGCTGTAATTGATATTTTAATTTATTTGAATTACATAATTTAATAATCGAATTATATTGTAATTAGAATTTGTACAACTCTGTATAGCATTAATCCTGGCTTTGGAGCTATATCATTAAAAACGAATTTTCGGTTTCCTAGAAGTGGTTTTAGAAATTAGTTACTAAGTTCCTATGCAGCAACGATCCCTCCCCTTCCCCCTTCCCCAAGTGCTACAGCCAGTTGTGCAACCTGAACAACTGTTCCAAACTCCTCTGTTTCGATAGTAACCGTGACATATTGGAACAGTTTCTCATGTCGAAACAGTGTTTGTTTATGGTTAGTTACTTGGGTTTAAATAACTGTTAAATTTGCTCTTCAGTGTTAACGTCACAAACCTATCCTAAATACATTTCATTGTGGTTAAGAAGTAGAAAAGAGTGATGCGATTTGCAAAACAGAATTGTATTGAACGAGGATTGCATCTCTACTTTGTCAGAAAAGAGAATTTCATGCTGATATAAATGAATTATCTTTAGTTGTTAGTACTATTTTTTCGTTTATTTTTAATAATATTTATTCTTAGAAAGAACTTAATTCTCTTAAAAATATTATTTCTGGCAAAAAGACGTTTAAGAATGAATTAATAAAAAGTCAACGTGTATATTTATTATACATAGCATCTAAAAAGAGTTTAGCTTGAATAAATACGTGTATACAATATTTAATTCAAAATAAAAAAATATTTCAATATATTACATATGTACTAGAAAACAAAAAAAAATCATAAATAAAAATACGGTTCGTAAATTGAAATGGAAAAGTCATGTAAATAAATTGAAACTAGAATGAAGTAAAAGATTAAACCTTTAAAAAATTCTTTCCTACGAAGGCATGGGAGCACACTGGAAAATAACGCTAACTACATATATGACTCTAGTAAAGTCAAAAATATACCTAAGATTACATGGTTGCATTATGTTATACCTCAGCTTGCAAAAGCCTCCTGAAAAAACTGAATTCGATTCAGAACACGGCATTGAGACTCTCGATTGGAGCATTTAGAACAAGCCCAGCATCTGTAATGTTAAGGGAAGCCTAATTAAGATCCACATTTTTGCATGAATATGATTGAAAATGAAGTCAGGAAAAGTTGGAATGAAGATAGGTAAAAACTTCCGCTAAACCATCTCCATTAAATCAATGAAAAAATAAGACCTTTCTGCCTACAGAAGACATAACGCCGAAAGATGATTGCATAATAAGGATGTTAAGAATTTGACATACCAAGCTGACCCTACTCAACCTGCTTTTAGGGCTCCACTGGCCGATCTGTCTGATCTGTGACAAAGCTCCGATAAACGTAGAGCATTTATTTAAATGTCCAAAATATAGCACAGAAAGGCAAACGACGAATATTGATAGTTCTTTCCCATATAAAGATAATAATGGAATCGAAAAAAAATAAAATATCTAAAAGCTATAAACTTCAGCAGAGTAATTTAAGAAGAGCAGTCATCGCTAATTAACAATTGAAGCGGCATTAAATAAATGTAAAACAAAAAAAAAAATACATTTCCATATAGTTGAAATAATTCTGATTTTTTAAATACTACACTGAAAGATCGGAAAACAGGTTTGATTGTCTTTTCCCGACACCTCAAGGATTTAATCCAACGTTAAAAGCCGCAAAAATCTTGTCTAGATCTGAGTATCATATTGAACAATGCTGGGATGAGTTTTAAAAAAGAACGAAAAAGAGAAACGAATGAAGAAATGGCTTTGAGAATTATTAGTCGTTCTAAGAGAAAAATATGAAAATATTTACCTGGAATATAATCTAAACCTTAGGTCAATCTCAAAAGAATGCTGTCGTACTAAATTCAATGGAGGAACTATCTTCTATTAAAAATGGAAAAGTATAAATATACCTATATTTTTTTAACACTGCTATGGTTTTTTTTGTTTTGTTTCTAGTTTTAATTATATTCCTAACTTGTTTTATCTAAATTTTATTGTTTATTAAAAATGCTGTGGGGAGTGGCCTCTTTTTTGGCTATTCATTTATTTCCAAATTCTAAGTATTCTGTTTCCATTTGTTTGATTAAAATACGTATCCTTTAATTTCAGTTCCGACCATTTTGTTGACTAGTATGGCTGAACACAGCGCCATCTCTCGCTCCTATCTCGAATTGGATGGGACTGCCTGTTAGTGCTGCTATCTGGCACATCTTTGACCAATCACATTTCATCTCCTTTCTAGACAAACACATCTTATCTTAGTATCTGTTTAACCACTCAGGTTTCGCCCCGGGTTCCGAAATAATATCTTACCCAGCCCGACTCCCATAGTTGCTTCGTTTCCACTGGAAACCAAAATCTGTCTACATTATAGGTTGAGCAAGCTATTTTTTAAAAATCCTTTGACTAAAATATTAACAATCCCTTAAAGTGAAGATATACTTAAAATAAAAAAAAAAATTGGCTCAGAGCACTACTGTAATATATAACATGAATAGTGATTCAGGGAGATTAATGAAGCAATATATTTAACAAATCATACTTTTAATCTAATATAAATCCAAAATTTTTGTAACCCTTTTACAAAAAAAAAAATAAATAAAAAAAGTTATTATTTGTTATTCTATTCAAGATTGGAATTATGAATTATTCATGTATTTCACTGTTGGAATCTTTCAATTCTCTGTTTGGAAATTGCTAATATCCCATTATATAACTATTTTGCTTAGAAAACTATTTCTAACTTTTAGCATTCTGCCCATAATATATATATATATATATATATATTTATATATATATATATATATATATATATATATATATATATATATATATAATGTTGCAAATTATTACATAATGGTTTATTATTTTCAAATAGTTGTACTTGGAGACCAAAAATATTGGGTGTTTTTATTTGTTAATACTGATCCTATTAAATTTTTTTTATAAAATGTTTAGCTTTGTATCAAATTAAATCATCTTTCAAATGAGCATCTAGAATATTCCAGGAGATGTATATGTGCAGAATACTTAAAAAATACGTGTACCAAGTTCAGTACGCAATATCTTTTCTAATACTGGTCTTATTTCAATAACTTTATTGTTTTTTAGATCAAAACGCGATTGCTGCTCTTCTGGGCACTTATAAAATCAAGATTAGGGTAGAAGTCCACTCAACAATCCAGATCAATGTGCTGCGAGGAGTACCAGAAAGTGGACCCATACCGCGATCTGTGTGAGCGAGATTTCTTCAGGCGATTTGGATATACTCGTTTGTAACTTAAGTAACGACCAAGAATGTATGGTACTAACAGGATTCGCGGACGACCATGCTGTATCAGCGCGCGACAAAGGTGCTGCAGGTGATAAACATCACTCAAAGGATACTTGCGGAGATTGGTCTGGCTATAAATCCACTAAAAAGTTTGAGTTTTGTTATGAATAAAGGAGAGCTGCAGTCAGCGACGACTCCCTTAAGAATGGAAACAGTAAACTCAGATGATATCATCAAGTATTTAGGATTTATATTCTCGAGAGAGCTGGTATTGAATGAAGACGCGGTTTTGTTTAAATGGCAGTGTTGGTCCTAGATCCAACACTCTTTAATTGCCTACCATTTTTAAACAAATGACGGATGGCAATATCGAGCCCCTGATAGGGGTGACCTATCACTTTGGTTCTAAATCTCAAAAAAATCGGCCCAGTTTTTTTGGGGATGAGCCATGGACGGACATTGTTTTTTTAAATTCGATTTTTAGATTCTACTTATCTTGAAACGCAAATCCTCAAATTTTAAAGGAAGGAGGGTTAAATTTTATTTTGTTTTTCTTGTTCGATGACAAACGTTCTTTATTGAAAATATCAAAAATAAAAACTATCGAATTTTTACAATTGTATCTTTTTATAGGGCTAGTGACATACTCTTATTATCAGAATGACTCTTAGACCAAGGTTACTTATTTTGGTCAATTATAAAAATGTTTAATGATCCCGAAGGTTCATCTCATCACTGAAATCCGTTCACAATGGACTCAACATCAGACGTACCCCAATAGTTTCCCCATCGTTTCACTTTACCTTCGGATGTTAACCCATCGTTTAAACCACATGGCAATAATGTTCGAATATCTGCTTCAGAATTCTCTAATTATTTACGGAGATACGTGGTATAAATTTGATACATTTAAAACAAGCGATTTATTTATATGAATGTCATCCCTTTTGAAATGACGTGGAAACAATTTTTATCCAAATTTAATCCCAGATCTAATTTTTATAATTTTTATTACTTAATAATATGGCTGATACTTATTTTTGCACTGTATATTTATACATGGAAGAATACTCATAACTTCCTGAGCCGAATAGACATCCAGCGATGAAGTTGAGACTAAATATTCATGAAGAAATTTCGCTGTTGGCATAAATTTTGGTTAAGTAGACATTACCATAGAGGTTAGGAGATAAAACGGAAATAAGCTCTGCATAAAACCTTACAACATGATTTGCGAAGAAAGGACGTCATAACCGGAAGGCTTCTGTTACCGCAAATACTTATAAATAATAATTGAACTTCCAAAGTTTTGCGATGAAAAGCCCGAACAAACAGAAAATATTTAATTAATCTATAATGGAACTGAATGGGGTTAAAAAGGTTCGAAATCGAGATGATTATTGCGTAAGTTTTTTTCTCCGAATTAAATGGAGAAGGGATACAACTGAAATTGTATTATATTTAATTATTGATTATTTGCATTATATTTATTGACTGTATTATGGCCTGAAGGCTGGTTTACATGAATAAGATTTTTATCAAAGCTTTGATCAAACTAACTTTGAAAAAAAAACTTGCATGTCTAAACGGGCTAGTTACTCATTTAACCTACCGTTTACACGAATGAGTTTTCTAATTAAAGTGGGTTTGATAAAAAAAAACTTACTCTTAGAAACCAGCCATAAGACAAAATTCATTATTTTTAATCAATTTAAGTCTGGCTTACTGATATAAATAAAACATTTTAGGTAGTTTTATTGACCACAGAAGTGCTATCCTTCAGTGTACACCTTCAGTGTACTTGTCAAAATTCTAATTTCAATTTTAATATCCTGAATACTGTTTCAATTTTAATAATCTTGAATATAGCTTGATGCTACAGCAATCTACATCAGGAGAAAAAACAAAAACATGTTGTCTTCCTGTTAGTATATTCTTAGAGGAACAAAAAATCTTGTTATTATTTTTTTTTTTTTTTAGCTTTAGATACACAATCAGTTCTCGTTTTCATGTTTATCGGAAGCAGAAATTTTAAAGAAATCTTCTATTGAAGACACTTGATTTGTTTCTTGAATTGATCTCTTGTTTTTAAATACAATGGCGATGAAGCTTCCAAATTCTGCTTTAAAAATTTATTTATTAGCCGACGTTACTCTTATCTTGAAGCATTAGCTTTGTTGACCCCGCCAAACAAAAAAAATCATATAAATTATGTCTCAGAAAAACGACCTAAGCTCCGACACTATTATTTTTCGGACGTAATAAGTACAGGTTTTCGGTGAACTAAAATTGCCTCTTTTTAAAGAAATATCAAAACAGGAACCTTGTACGAAGTAAAGGAAGCATTGCAATCGCAAAAATTTTCGGTTTTCAGATTTCAACAGAAATATCCATTTTGACCATTCCTGAATCCATTTTGACTAGTTTTGTCGTGGCGTCTGTACGTTCGTATCTCGCATAACTCAAAAACGGTTAGCCATAGAAAGTTGAAATTTTGTATTTAGGATTGTTGTAAAATCTTACTGCTTGATCACCGGAAGTGGTAGTTTACTTGAAGGTCATAATTGATTTCCATCAAAAATTATATTAAAATACTATGCAAAACTTCTCAAATTTAGTATTTGTGACTTATATATTGATTTAAATAACATACCAGATTTTGGTCTAAATTGGAAAACCGGAAGCGGTACTTTACTTGAAGGTCTTAATAGATTTTCACCAACAATTATATTAAACTATAATGCAAAACATCTTAAATTTGGTAAACAGGTCTTTTATATCGATATGAATGTATTTACTATATTTTGGTTCAAATTGGTGAGCCGAAAAGGGTACTTTACTTGAAGGTCATAATAAGCTTACATCAAAAATTATATTTAAATTAAATACATAAATCATATGTTTCGGTAATAAAGGTTACAAACGCAATTTGGTTTCCAATCCAATTAAACATTTTTTAATGTTAAAATTGAGTATAAAATACTGCTTTTCTTCCCCATTTGTTTGTGTGTGTGTCAATAGATGGATGTCGCGACGCCGAGTGTCGTTTTTGAAATACTGCAATCTTCGGAAACTAGTCTGAATGATTCTGAAACCAAATTCAGAATCATTTTTTGAGGCACCGAATTATAGTTTAATAGGCGCACAAGGAAGTCATGTGTTGTCCACATCAGATATTTTTTTTACTAATAAAATAATTGTGGTACTTTTGTAAATTAGAAAATATATTGTTGTTTAAAAAAATGTACACGTAGTTGGTTGGACATTGCATACAAACCCTTTCGAGATTATTGTATATATAAGACCATCACGTAAGATTCATATTTCTCCATTGTAATATCGGCTGGCCTGGTCGAACATGATTTATGCATTAATGTAAGCATTTAAGTTATAACCTCATTTACATAATGGCGAGATCATTACAGCTATTCGATTCATATCATTACATCCCTTCCAACAGATTTAATAATATAAAGCCTAACATAATAATTATTTATTAAAGCATAATAATAATAATAAAAGTTTAGTGTGTAAAACTGACAGTGGATTACTGAAAATACTTTGTACCTAACGTATCTTTTCTTGTTTTAATTAAAACGTTTATTGATTTTTCATTAAAGCTTATTCTTGCATCTTTCTTTTCCTTAGGTTTGTGGCCATAACCTTTATTTTGATAAAACATTTTTATCCACAGGCACACACTGTATTATTTATAAGTGCGTACGTAAAAATATAGTATCTATATTTAAAAACACAAACTAAAACCAAAACATTCTGTTCTTTGAAAATATCTCTGCAAGGAAATTACCAAAAAAGTAGATATGTAAAAAATCGATTTTATTAAATGAACTTTAATTTTAATTACTTTAGCTTTAGCCATATGATGGTTTGTTTTTCGTCTGCTTATGACGCTGCTTTTGAAGAATTATACTCGAAATCTTAACGCCCATCACAACTTAAAGATAAATTCACCTAAAAATATATAGAAAACAAGAGGTCCTTAAGAAATTTATTCATTTGTTGTTTTTTTTTCACACAAAAAAGCTTTAAATGAAGTGAAATCTAGAAAAAAATAAATAAAATAAAATTAAATGATTATCATATATACGAGTAAACGTTTGTGAACAAACAGAAAAATCTTTTCTTTTTTTTCACAGAACAGAACATCACAGAAATTTTTAAAGAGTTTTTGCAGTTTTTACAAACATTGTTCTGAATCGATAAAAATGCGAAGAATGAAATCGTTTTAAAATTTCCTGCAAGAATCCGTCATCATACATTCCTGATTTGAGTACTCCACTGTTGCATACTTCACACTGGTTAATGTTTTAACCTCAATTATCTCAATTAATATTGTATCGAGCTTTGAATAAGTAATTTAATCAAACAAAACTTTTATTCCATTGTTGTTATTTTTTTTTATATAATGCTTTCTTCTCGAGATAAAAGGATATTTGCATGGGAAAGATTAGGCTATGTAATAATATCCTATAAATTAGCCTTATGATTGTTATAATAATTTAAATCCGACATAAAATGTACCCTTTTCTATTCGGAATTCCAGAGTTAGGTTTACTGGAGAAGAACTAGCGTTGGCTTCAAAATCGATTCCCAAAAGAAACTTAATATTCTATAACTAAGACATAAAAAGTTCCATTATAAAATTCTAAAAACTGAAAATTAAAAATTTTCTTTCTCTTATTTGTAATTAATAAATCACGGCAAGATACTGCTAAAATGAAGCTGAATTAAAAAAAATTCGACAGTTACTATTAAAAATTTTAAATTTTGTATTAATTTTATTTCTTATTAATATACTATATTAAATGCATAAAGAGTTGTCATTAAATCCTCTTTATTAAATAGTCAAAATACTATATGCGACGTGTGGAAAATCATATAGTTCTAAAGGAAAATTTAAGCATATGATCCACTTTATCTTTTTTGGCGAGTAGAATACTTTAAAAATTGCCCGATCTTCGCTCATATCCATCATGAACTCAAAATATTTAGCCATCTGGAAATTTCATGTATTCTTGACAGTTTTGAGCAAAGCGTAATTTCAATTACAATTATTTGTAATTGTAATTTTGTTTCTACAATTCCAAGTAATTGTAATTGGTAATTGCAATTACTTAAAGCCCAAATTGCACTTAAAATTATTTCCACAAATTTGCTAAGAGATACGTTTCAAAATGACGAATGTAAATTTACAAAAATTACGACAACATTAAATATAGAGTAAAAAATGCTATGACTTTAATTACAGATAATTGTAATTGCTATTATTAGCGTAACGGTAATTGAATATTACAATTACTTTAGTGTCATTGTTCTTTAAAACCACTAACTTAAATGTTTTGAATCATTTAACCGTTTTCTTAATAAATTTAGAGTCAACTTTTGCTCATGTAATTAATTACTGCCCAACTTTGATCCTTGACTATAACTTTGACGCAAAAAAATATATTTTATAAAAATATGTTTTATAGACTTATCTCAAACGATTAATGCCTTCTAATTGGTTTTTTTCTATATTATTAGTTGATTTATTCTTCTGTTGCTTATTAAATTTTTAATGCTTTTTCAGTGTGTTTTAGCTTAATATTTTTATTCATATTTGCCCATAAGATAATAAATAAATGTTAGCAATGAGGGCCCGGAGAGAGGAGCCATTGTAGGTTAATGGTATGTAAAATATCTTCAGTAACTGCCTTCATCCAGAGATATTTTAAGGACTAACATAATTTATTATGGAAATTAGCAATTGCCAGCAGAGGAATTCATTAACATCAGCATTAATTTGATAGTAAATAAATTAATGTCACGACGTCTTATTTTCTCGGGGTAAAGATATTTTTTATTTATTTTTCTTTTTAAATAGTTGAATTCACCGCCATTGCGCTAAAGCTAAATTAAACTTAGGCCCCATTCCTTAAATTGCCGGAGTGGAATTGTTGACTCTGCAGAAAGCGGTCTGATTCGCCCATCGAGCTTTTGCTCAAATTTATTCAAGGACCGACAATGGGAGTTGCCTTAACTTACAGCGCTCTGCCGGCCAACTCAACCGGTTACCTCCTCCTGGTGATAAAACTTTTTTGCCTCTACCCGTTGATAAAAACTTTTGTTAAGACCGCAAGTGGAGACCTGAAAAGTCTCTCTGTCTGCCCTCAAATCTCGAAAGTTCTCCAGAAATGGCTAGTCCTTGACACTCAACTATAATCCTTGTAACTTATTCAGACAGAAATAATGCATTGAATAGAATATCGTATAAAATGGAACTGCCGAGGCGTAATTTTGTAGTTTCCCATTGGTAAAAATAATAAGAAAGTCAGTTGATTGAAGGATCCAGATGCTGTTCCTCGATTTGGTTTTTGTTTGAGACCAATGACATGTGAGGTCATACATTTATTTCATTGTTAAGATATACCGACTAAATCATCTATTTTAAGCCTCAAACCTATAATTTTAAAATGTAGTGCTGAAAAAAATATTAAAGTAACTTCAATGTAAATTAAGCCATTATAACCTTATGAGGAATTAACACTGCCCTAAGTTAAGAATTTGATAACCGAAGAGATTAGCGTATTTTTCGACGACTGAAAAATATAACTAACCCTTCGTTCAGTCAACTTATACATTTTGGAGTACCAGAGCGATGGCAGAGGTTTTCGAAAATGTAACGAAAATTTTATTTTAGTGATAGTTTTAGTTCTTAACCTCTATGAAAAAATACATATATAGAAGAATTACCAGAAATATTGATGATGATGTATTATGTGGCTCCTTAAAATGCAAATCTGCCGAAAAGGAGATTAATTTCTAACCAATGAAATTAACTGATTATGTAATCAAAATTAAATTATAAAAAAAAATTTCATAAAATTTTAAAAACCATCCGCGTTGTCACTTTGATGATTTTAGTAATAAAATGTACTTTTAGTAATAATATACGGAAATACTCTGAGTCCAAATGACCAATCTTGTAAAATGGTCTGTGTGTTAGCTAAGTTAAAAAACGATCTCAGTCCCTAGGGCTATTAAAGTAGTCCAAGTTAGTTGTTATTTCAGCTTAGCAATCATGTTTACGCTATTGGATGTTTGCATCGAACGTAAGAAAAAGGAAAGAGCCATTTTCCAACCTTGATTAACTATTTCTTTCCTTATTGAAAGTAAATGACATTTAAAAATATCAGACTATAAATATATGACTATAAAAATGTGCGAATAAGAAATTTAAAAAAAAATCATAATGGCATTTGTGTGCTATCTACTTTTTAAAAATTAAATGCTGATTACATTTCACTGATTTTTGTTTTTTATTTTTCAGGTAAGCTTAATTTCAATGCGAAATTAGTGTGAGTAGAAGTTCAGAGGTAAGTTTCTTACAAATCTATTTTAAAATGAACTAATTATAAGCGGCTGGTGATTCGTATTTACTGTTCAATTTTTATCGTATCATAGGGTTCACAAAGTATTATTGTAACAATAGATAGCCGCTCTTTCAAGGATCCGATCAGTATGATTCTCTCAGCGCAAAGAACTCTTGTTCATGATTCACTGGTGCGCTGAAAATAGTGATGACCGTGACTGAAAGAGATGAGCTTTCATGGGCTAACTGCTAACTCGAACTATATAAAAATTGATAACGAAAGGAGGGATGGGAGGGAGATCCTGTTACACTATTAGAACTAGCTCTTTTAATCATTTAGTAAAAAAAAATCAGGCTCTTTGCATCAGTTCATGATTGCTTCACCCATTAAGAGTTGTAACATATGTTATAATTTCAGGCACCATATTTGTAAAACC
This sequence comes from Rhaphigaster nebulosa, assembly GCA_948150685.1. Taxonomy (NCBI): domain Eukaryota; kingdom Metazoa; phylum Arthropoda; class Insecta; order Hemiptera; family Pentatomidae; genus Rhaphigaster; species Rhaphigaster nebulosa. The sequence goes on from OX411306.1 coordinate 180,478,097, forward strand.
TTCAGTTAGGCGAAATTGAGTTATAATGTGAGCGGTCTTTGAACCTATCAGTATCCTCTTTATTTCAGTAATTTAAAAAACATGAACGTGTTGATACTAACTAGTAAATAACAAACTGCATGCTGGTGGTTTGAATGTCAAGGCCTTATGCATTAGTGTGGAGTGCCAAGCCTCATTGAATGCTGACATAAGAACTAAAGATCGTCGCATCATACCTAAGGTTTGACTGGTTTTGCCTCTTTATGTCTTCATTAAAATATTTTCACAACCCATTTATTAATAGACTTTCACTGTCAATTACAATCTTCGGCTTGATCAATGGTTCCGAAACGGTGGTCCGTGGGAGTGTCCGAAAGCCGCTTATGTTTTTTTTTTTGTAAAGGCTTACTATTAGAACTGTTGTATTGTTTACCTTTTCAGAGGTTTTAGTGCTGGTGTTGTAGCAGGTGAATGCACTATGAAAGAGCCTAAAAATGGACTTTTTAACATCTGTTAGTCAAAGGTGAGATGACTGAGAGCCCGTGCCTTAAAAATTGACAAAATCTGAAGAAAACTTTGATAGCTTTTTTGAATCCTTATAATATTGACGTTAACAAAATGAGAGTCTGTCAGTCGGATAAAGCTATCTGAAAAAAAAGGGCAACTTAAAAAACTCGCAACTTTGGGATTTTTTTTGGTTTTTCGGATATAATTCCTAACAATGCATTCTATCGAAAATGCTATAGCATATTGAATCAACGTTTGTTGCATCTAATGAATACAACATAATAATTTGGTTAACTAGTGCGGTCGAAAACCACAGCGGTCAACGACGATTTTGTAAAAAGCAGAGACAGAGTCTGGAAATTGGAAATGATTTCTCTTAAAGAAAAACTCATAAAATAAAAGTTGGAGAGCATCAAATTCTGCCTCCATTAAGCAGAAAAACATTAAAATTCGGCCAAATACACTTCTCGAAATAGGAAATCTCTCGATCTCTGGCAATTTGCATTTTAGCCTGGTTTGTTTTTTAAAAAAATAAGTTGTTTTAATTTTCAGATATGCTGTACGTATTGCCCCTCTTGTAAAAAATACAAGTTCTCGATTTCCTCCTTCTTGTGCCATTTTGAAGAACCGCAAATAAAAAACTTCAAAAATAACTCGCTTCTAGTGCATTTTAGGTAAAAATTTGACAGTACCAATTTTAAAGAACGTTACATTTCCTGCAAGTTCGTATAAGATATTATTTTAATATTCGGAATAGCTGCTGAGACACGGGGCCGTTAATATCTGCAAAAAATGTCCAAAAAGTTGGATCTGTCTGTGATATGTCTGTGGCATCAGATATGATTTATTTCAAGCACACATATAACTAAGGTGCCTGGCTGGCGACATTAGGAGAGGGTGGGTTTCAAAACGGTGACCAAAAAACTCGATATTTTATGTATATGTATATGTGTTCATTATTATAGTTTGAATAATATGTTTTATTTATTCAAAGTTTCTATCTAGGAAGAAAAATTAAACAATATTCAATGGCGAGGTCTTAGTTGCTAACTGGCTGTACAATGGAAAGTTTATCAATTAATGGATTCTGCTTATGGAATGGTAAATAATTCATATGATGCAAATTCCATTGAAACTTGGCTCAAGTTATTTACATCCATATTATGTTTTCATAGTTCGTGTAACTCCAACGGAGTCTTACCTTCAGACTTGAAGGCAGTCTCATTGGCAGCGATAGAAAACCGTTCGTTCAATACAAATACAGTAATTTGATATAAATCTTCTTTTAATATTTCAATGGGGCGGCCATTTAAATTCAAACTGATTATTCCAATTATTCAGACTTTTGAATCTTTTTAAACAAATGTATTGCAAGAGACTGAATTGTTCGCTTAGGTGATTGTAAATTGTATCTTAACTGGTTATTACTTAGGAGTGGTGTGGAATTGCATAACTTATTTTTATTTTTTCATTTCTTTTAAAATCGAAAAATATTTGTTTGTTATTGATTCATGTTACAATCAAGTCATATCAAGATCAAGAGCATGTTGAATTTCGGGTATGGACCTGACGTGTACTAGTTCGAGATTCAGTACAGGCTTTAAGCAATAATCATCCATGCCGGGATTTGATGTTCGAAAAGAATCTTTTAAAGTTATTAAGCTCCCATATGGTTCCATAAAGGGAACTATTACTTGTTGTTTCAATGCGAGAAATGCTTGTTATTTTTCATTACTTAGTTCGCGCCTTTTGTCCGGAAACTTAAAAGTTAGAATTTACAAAACTATATCCTTCCTAATGTTCGGTACGGGTGTGAAACGTTGCCGCTAACTTTGAAATAAAAGGATGAGTCCCACTGGAGAATTTAGGATGTTACACAATTCGGAATTGTGGAACATGCATGCATCCTGTTAATATTATCGGTGTTAGCGTCACAGCGCACTTAGGAGTGTTTGAGCCTTAAAACCGAACAAATGTCCTAATCAAAAAGTTTGTGAAAAACTCTATTAAATCTACTATTCAGCTTGATAACTGGCTAATCAAACTGTATTCGAATAAATTTCCCCCACTTTGGGTATTTTTTGTAAATTCAAGTTAGTCGGAACTCAGTTCATCGGAGCTCATAGTTATCAGTGGTTTCATCGGTGGTAGTTATTTCCCAAACTGGAAGGTGTGTTTATTTGCGTACTCTTAAAATTACCATTTTATTGATTTTCTGTTTACATTGCTCGTTTGCAACCCATGTTTATGAAGTATGTTTGGATAATTCTTTTTTTTTTATTTAATGTTATGGGATAATGATGTTTTGGTTTGTGTATCGGGTCATGTCTGGTATAATGTTGATTATAAACATAAAATTTAGGGCAATATTAACTATATTATACAAAAAAATCTTTCTCCATTTTTTTTTGTTATTTCAAATGTAATGAGAAAAAATATATAATTATTACAGTAATAATAATTTGTATTAATACTAATAATAATTTTGTTGGTATTTTCTCCTAGATTCTATTGGAACCGTTCAGAATTCATCTGGAGAAAACTGTATGGCATCCTGAAAGAATTCAGAGGGATGAAAATATCAAGCTTGAAGAATGATGGGGTTATTGGTGTTTTTCACAAACTCCCTGAATTGGACTTTTATCTGGGCTTTTTCAAATATTCCTAGTACAGCTGTATGAAAGCTAATAAAGCTTCAAATAATTTAGCCCGGTTTTAAGGCTCAAATGCTGCTATGCGCGTCGGTTGAAATGGGTTTGTAAAGTTGTTGGGCTTTGTAACGAAGGAATCCCTAAAAAAATAATAAATGCTGAGCTGACTGGTAAACGTCCAAGGTGCAGACCGAAATGTAGGTACGTGGGTGGCAATCTTACAGATTTAGGTTTGGACGGTTGTTGGTGGACAGAGGTTAGTAAAGAACGATTCCTGGTATGGCATTGAATCTTCGGATTTTAATATTATTATCAATTTTGACTTGGGATTATACGACTGTTAGTCGTCTTAAAGTTTTTACGGTATTTATTTATATGCCTTATAATTGGAATGATTCCTTCTTTCATCAGAAGAATCAAAAAGACTTGTTTCCGAACCATCTAGGTCATAACTCTTGAACCATACCAGTTTCTGGATGAAAACAACCATCATTGGGTTGAAGGGACTGAAGGGAGATAGGTTAATTAAGTAATGAGTCTACATGTAACGGTGTGTTGGCAATCAGTCGAAATGAAATTGACCCAGCCCAGGCTCTACTGTCACAAAGGGATAAATTTCCAATTATGAAATTACATGGGTTCTTTGTCGAGAGCGAACGGCCTTTATGCATTTCGGTTCTATAGGTCTCCATTCTGCGCTCAACTTTTGTAAAAAAAATAATAACTTGTTTTGATCTAATCTGGAAATAGATCGTTAGGTCTACGTTCATTACTTCTCTTTCATCAGTATGAATCTCAAAAACACAAAGCTTTCATGTTTTTTTTTTTTTTTTTAATTAAGGGTATAATTGAGTGTTTGTATTCTTATTTATTTATGGCGGGGATATGGTTGGATGCTATGGTGTTAGAATAATTATTTTTTATGATCTTAAATTAAAAAAGAAGGTTTGTAAGGAGGCATAGTGGTTTGACACGTAACACCTTATCACGCAAATCTGGATTATGATCTGGATCTTTTAAATCATCAAAACAACCAACCAATCAAGCAATTAGGTAGTTACGTATTTAAAAAAAATTATTAATTATTCAAAAACTCATTAGATGTACTCGTAGATAAACTTATTCTAAAACGGATTACCCAATCCTTGATTTAAATCACGTGATTCCTGACCTTAAGTGTAAATTTCGAGTATCCTATTCTACTATGCAGCAGTGTTGTCGTGTGGTAGATGTCTTATCCTCCTTATGAATGTACAGCATGGGATATATTAATAATATTGCATTTAATATTATAAGCGGAATAAATCCGCTACCTAAGGCTCCATCTTGACAAGCGTCTTACTTGGAATCGTCATACATGACAGAAACGACTTGGCAAACACTTCAAACTTCCAATTTACTACAAAAACCTCATATACATTAGCATTATCGGGCCTATTAGGACATACGGATTTGAGCTTAGAGGCTCTACTAAACCATTGAATTTTCCCGCATCCAATCCTTACAATCCAAAATCCTTCTGAGAATTCTTAATGCTACTTAATTTGTCACAAATAAAATTATCCATAAAGACCTCAATATTGTTGCAGAATTGGCCCTAAATAGATATACCTACTTTAAATCCAAACTCCTTGCACAAACAAACCCACTTTAAGAACCGCTTGTAATCTTCCATATCTATGTATTCGCAGTTTACATCCGTATGATGGTATAGAAGGGTCAATCTAATTAGGGATTGATAAATTATTTGCCACTTCTATAATTTTGTTTTATTGAAAACTAGTTCTAAAAAAACCACAAAAATTCAAAAATAAGCAATTCAAAATATAGTTTGGTATTATTATACTTTTTAAATTAGATGTAATATAAATCAGTATTAAAACATTTATGAATTATGAATTTAATTAAGACAAGAAATCAAATACATGTTGGTACTCACCAAGGTTTAAATGGATTATATAAAACAGAAAATTTTATACTGGTTTCTTCTCGCACTGAACTAACAATGAAAGAAAGGTGGGATGTTAATAGGTTAACGGTTTAAGGGTCGGGGTTTTTCCAGTAATGCCGGTGAGTAATTTATTTTCTGTTATAGATGGGAATAAATTTAAGATTGGGCTATTGGAGATAATTATTTGGTCATTTAAGCAAAAATTGTTTATATTACATCTAATTTAATATGTATAATAATACCAAACTATATTTTGAATTGTTTATTTTTGAATTTTTGTATGTTTTTAGAACTAAATATGGATGTATAACATTCAAAAATAGTTTTCAATAAAACAAAATTATAGAAGTGACAAATAATTTATCAATCCCTAACTGTGTATTCCCGATAATCCTCCGATGCATCTGAAAAGATGAGGGCCACGGGGCCTTTTAACTTCTAATAGTCATCGATGTGCTACCAATGGGTAGTTCCTTCACAAGTCATTATCATTTCTTATACTCTTACTCCTCATTTACTTGTTGTATGGTTGTAGTATAATTGAAAATTTCAATAAATAAATTTTAAAAATATTTAAATATATATGCATTAAAGAAAGATGAAACTTTGCCTAAACGGAAATGAAATTTAAAAACGGAGAGAACTTCAGATGATTTTATCGGATATTCATGAGATAATTTCATAATCATTCTGAAGTAACAATTTAAAAATTATTAGATTAAAAATTATTAGCGAACAGTTCATATCTAGAGTTGTTAAGTTAGTCCTCGAGGCTATCAATGAATTGAACTAAATGTTGAAAAATAACTATCCACTAACTAGCCTCATGCTTGTTTAATTTTAACATTTTTAATTAAAACACTATTATGCATAGTTCTATTTTAGAAAAAAGGTTGATATTTATATACCTTTCATTTTATTAACTAAATAACTGTTAACAACTGCTGAAAGAAAAGTAACTGTTAAAATATAACAGTCGTAATTTCTAGCCGGTCCTTCTCTTCTTACGAGTATCCTAAGAAAATATCTAAGAAGTTTTATGAATGTGGAAATGCTGATCACTTAGAAAACCGCACTAAGAATATCATTATTAGGGATTGATCCTTCTGTAACATCATGCGGACATCATTTAAGGATATCATTTTTGTTTGATATATTTAATTAAATTGTTATGGCCGTTTTGTATGTCGTATTTACTCCTTATTACTTTTAAGACATGAATCTATTATGCATCTTTTACATAAATGAGTTTCTATGAGGAAATTAATTGTCTTTTTAATTATAATTATATCAATAGATACAATCTCAATGATCAAAGTCTTATCTTATAAGATTGATCAGCATTATTATTATTAATAATTTCAATAATTATTTCTTTTATCTTAATAATTTTTTTCTTTACGATATGATTTTCTAAACTTTCATTAATAAAATATAGGCTGATGTATGTAAATGTTTTCTTTAATTCCCCCTTGAACAAAATTTAGGATATTTTATTTAATAAGCGTGTTTAGTTTTCTCTTAATTGTCAAATGACATACGAAAGCACATCATTCAGAAGTATCGTTTTCGTGACCTTTTGGTTTGCACTCTAATGAAGCAAGATACATAATTAAATTAGAATTAATGGCCCATTTATTTATGTCTGTGTTTTCGTATCAGAGAAAAATAAGATTCTTTTTGGATTTGAACGGAGGGGTTCCCTCGCATTTCAGTATCGGTGTTTTCAGTCTATTTACATCCACAGATAAATATTATTTTTTACTGATACGAAAACCCTGAACTGACGCATCATGGTCATGTGTAAATGGACCCTTATGCGGGCGTCTTAATGTGAGATTTTAATTTCAGCAGAGGAAAGATGTGAGTCACAACAAGTTTAATGCGCTTGTTTTTTTTTTATTATTAAAAAAGTTTTCATTAAATAATTAAAAGTTACACACAACTAAGAAATTATTAAGCTCGAATAATATACATTACTCTGTATTGTCTATTTACCCGATTTTTTAATTACATTACATTTAGTTTTTTTTTTTTTTTTATTTATCACTCACATAAAATTTATGTCATCTTTTTGTTTGTTTCGCGTTCCTTTGCACTTCCAATTTTCTGAAGACGGGACTTCAAAAATTGTTGCATAACGTTACTCATTAACAGGTTACATAACAAAGTTCAATTAAGTCATCCATTGTAAGTTGTTAGTTGTCTTTTATCGTCATTTATCTGTCCTTCAGGCAATCCTTTAAAAAAAAATAAATATGTAAGCTTGTTAGGAGTTATGTTGCATTTTTGTACATACCTCAAAAGAGGTTAATTTATAACTCCTATTATATTTATTCTGTTGTCTATTTTATACGAACGTAGAATTTAATTAATTCATTTATATGTGCAGATAATAGAAGGGTAACTAGTCCCTTGTATAAGGAAGGATAAGGGAGGTATTCATCCATACTTAAGTACAAATCGGTCAGCTTTGATAAAACTTAGTGTACACGTTTCTTTTTGTCCTAGTATCGGTTCCTTCTATTCCTTGGGAAGAATGAGGGAAAGTCATCTGTACAAATGCCTCTTAACTAAAATAATAACAACAAAAGTTGGAATTAATTTTAAGAAATTCCCCTCTTTGGTTGGCCCAATGAGCCAGCGACTAAAGAAATTGTACAGTGGGGGGTGGTGGTTCGAGCATGTAAGATAATATTTTTTTAAATATAAGCATGTGCTCAACTTTAAAAAAATAGTTCTTTGATGAGTTTACCACAAAGTTTGTTTATAATGTTAGCAATAGGTAAAAATTATGTGTATATCTAATAAAGTATAAATAATATTTAATACTGACTCATCAAAGGCATGCCAGAAATGATAGATCATCTGGTACAAGAGAAGAGACAATAAGTTAAAATTAATCAAGACTTTTTTACGACCTGACCGAACCGACTTACTACTCTGATAATGTGAAACATTAAATTATACTGAAGAATTCGAGCGAACTTCGTCCTACGGTTCAAGTACATTTATATATTGTGTTTATAAATTAACTACAAATTCTATTTTTGAGACATTATTCTTACATAGTATCACCGATTGAATTTTTAGTTGTTGTAGGCATGATGGTATAGAAGGATCAATCTAATTAGGGATTGATAAATTATTTGCCACTTCTATAAATTTGTTTTTATTGAAAAATAGTTTCAAATGTTATACATTCATCTTCAGTTTTAAAAACACATACAAACCAAAAAATCAGCAATTTGGTATTATTATACATATTAAATTATATGTCTTCAAAATACAAATTTAAATACATTAAATTAAATTTAATATAAATTTATTTTATATAATTTATATTACATTTAATTTAATATGTATAATAATACCAAACTGTATTTTAAATTGCTGATTATTGAATTTTTGTGTGTTTTTAGAACTGAAGATGAATGTAAAGCATAAAACTAGTTTTCAATAAAAACAAATTTATAGTAGTGATAAATAATTTATCAATCTCTAATTAGATTGAATTTTTATTTTTCCGTCGTTTTGCTCATAACGATTTTGAAGAAATTTCTTTACTCCTTGTGAATCTAATCAGTTTTCAAGTTCGAAGATAAAAATATAAAATTTAAATATATCAGTTATCTTTAATCTTGCGAAATAAGGGGCAACCATTTATATTTAAGCGATCATTAAAAGAAGAAAAACAGGTTAAGCAATATTGGCAATTTTTAAATTCGTTTATTCTGGAAAATCGATAATGCAACTTTTTCAGTTTGTCAAAAGCGGCGTTATTTATTGGATTTACTGTTTTAATTATTTTCTGCACGTTTATAACTTTGGAATAACATCGAATAACAAATCAATTATTTTTTTGTATTGTTATACTTGAATTCACATACATCTCAAGATGTATAAAGGCTTCAACAATTCAAATTATGCTTATCAAATTTCATTAATTTACGATGACTTCGATTTTAACTTGAGTGATTGTGATTTTAAGTTAAAGTTGGATTGCGTTGCTATTGGACTTTTTTTTTTAACATTGAATATAATCACAATCAACAAGTGTGGCTTTCATTTGTCAAGAAAACTCTAAAACAATTTGGATCCTATTGAATTAATGAAACGGTCTGGCCCCGGTGGGACTTTGACATGGCCCAAAGCGCTCTTGCAGTTTCCTACAATGTTACATATTTCCAGTCATTGGCTGCTAACTGTATTTAGTATAACCGTTAATATGTAACATTAAATTCTGTGTTTTTGATTTTAAATTTATCAGTGTGTCTGGAATATTTAAGGAATATTTTCAGATTATTGGAAAAAAAAATTCCAAGTAGTTAAATTTGAATTTCATTTTATTTTGTTAGCTTAGTGTGGCTTATTCAGATAATCTCTTCTTCTCATATAAGTGGTATATTATAAAAGGATACGTTAGGAGTGGATGTCCTAAGTTTGCCATGACGTATTAGATGAAGATACAATTATGGATCTTCAAGAGGGTCTAGAAATTGGACTCTTAGGAGAACATGGCGAACACAATTGATACGGTTAAATGAAGCCTTGGATTGTTATATTTCATCTTTTGTATGGAAGGTCTCTGTTCTTTAACTCTAGTTGATTTAGCAGGAGGTTCTGTTAAAATATATTGATAATAATAATTGCCTCTTAATTAACTTTTGAAAAGCTATTTGAGACGCAAGTTACACCGCTCGGACTTCAGAGTTAATTTTGCTAGAATCTTGTTCCATCATAACTTTGAGATTCATAGGGGTCGGAGCATCAGACTTTTACTGATATATTGATGGTCAACTTCACAAATGTTGTAAGTACTCATTGCTCAGAACATCTCTAATCTACATAAAAAATCTGTTTGAAACTGGTGCTATAAAAACACCAAAGTAGCCAAATATACTAAATACCAAACAGAATTAATTAATATGAAATTAAAGGATGAATTTGCACTTACATCTGTGAGGTGGTCATTCAATATTTCCTCTTTTACAAATTATTTTAGCTAAGCTATTGATTCAAATTTGTAATGATGTTTGAAAAATCAAAGTTTATAATCAAATATCCGGAATGAATCAGTGGCAATAGACGGCATGAGAGCAGATGTGTAGCAAACTGCAGATGTTTGCTGAAGTGAGGTCGCACTGGCTGTCGGAAGGTTGTTGACTTTGTTGATTATTAATGCTGTTGGTGGTTATGATGTGATAGCCCGGGTCTCCAACCCTGCACAATCCAGTTGCCCTAGATAGGAGCTTTGATTGCCTTGGTATTCCATTTCATGTGAATCCGGGAACCATTTTAGTCAATAGTTTGCTATAAAAAAAAACTTTATCATCTTTGTTTTCAAGGATTATAAGATTAATCATAACAAAGATTAATAAATTAATAATTCCAAATTTTTTTTTTAAATTGACATACGATGACAGAAATAAAGAAAAAAAGGACAAATAGTATAATTTTACTACGCTAATAATGAAATAATAAACGATTAATACTGGTCCTTTTGTTTAATATAAAGCCTCAGGTTCCAGGTACATGCCGCGCCTATTAAACTTCTATCCTTCACATTCTGGAATATTAACTTTAAATATCGAAATTTTTTTTTTATAAAGAACGAAGTTTAGTTGTTAAAAAAAAAAAAAAAAATTGTTAGAGGTGCCATTTCGTTTGACACCTCGATTGTCAACATCCATCGCTCCTGAGAGGTAGAAACGGGATCTGTATACCGTATTATTGCATAGTGGTATTATATATATATATATATATATATATATATATATATATATATATATATACATATATATACATATATATATATATACTTATATAAAACAATGTATATCAATAATATACACATTTCTCGAAAATTTACAAGGACATACTAACTCTCTCATAGAAGCCATATCCACAAATCCTCATCCACAAATTCCCGTTGAATTCTGAAAATGAGCCAGATGAGGATCTCCTTGTGTTATTTTCCTCTCTCATGTCATATTACAAATTACCAATTTGCAAATTTGACCTCTGTGAATAAATAAATCTAGTTTAAAAAAAAAATTCAATTCGTGTATCGAATGATTAGTTTTTTAAATCAAAATATTTTATGGTGTTAATTTATCTTAAAAAAAAATTAGTCTTTGCTTTGTTTACTACACACCGGCTTTTGATTTGCTCTGCAATCTGCATCCAATGGATACAAATACAGAGACTGCCGAAAACTCCGGTATAGAATTTTTTCTTTAAAATCTCTGCATTCCTTACGGCTCTTCACTTATAAACCTTGCAGCTCTGAAATTTTGCTAGTTTAAGAAAATAATATCGGACGATGACATTTTTTAATCACCAAATTTTTGGATCCAAAGTTTTGACGAGTTAGGATCTTAAAAAAAAATAAAACTTTTTGACAGAATTTCATTATTTCCCCTTCTTATGTGGTCGAGGAAGTATAATTTAGCTAACGCAAACAATTTAAGCTCTACCCTCTTCAACTCAATATAAAATTTTCTTTAAACTTCACCTAAATTCATATTGCATTTTCTGAAGGTTAAAATGACAAAATTGTCGCTTCGGATAAAAGGGCTCTGCCCCAATCAGGATCAACCTCTCAAATATAGCTGCTCCGAAATAAATCACCCTTTGAATTCTGAAGTACACTCATTAAAACGTAAATATTTAAAGCTTGACTCTGTCATTACTAAAGAAAAATAAACTCTTTCAAATATCGCCACAGTTCCATCATTACTGGATATTATGGACTTCTCTCTAAAAATAATTGGACTTCGTTACTGTAAATCTATGGCACGGTCAGGTCAATCTGGCATTGAAAAATAGTGTTTTTATGGCGTTGATAAATTATGGTTTTTAATACTAGCTCTTGTGATTGATTATGCCTAAACTTAAAAATGCTTTTGCGTTATAATAAATGGAACTTTGATTAGATGAATGCTATACCAGTTTTTCATTGGTTGTAATAGAAGTTGAAGTGGCGGACTAGTGCAGTACCAGTTATATTTAGCTCACAGTTCCTCACCCTTTGGCCTGAAATAACCCTAGGCCTGACTCACCATCTGACATAAATCACCTTTTTAACGTGTGAGACATTTCAGATCTATTCCGTCTGATTTTATTGATTGAATTATATTTTTATTAATAATAACAATAAATAAGTAAACAATCAATTTATGCGAACAAACATTGAAAAAAGAAACAAAATTTGTTGTTTGGATATAAATGGTAATTTTCAAAACAAAATCTCATATGCCTCAAATACCCATATAGTCTCTCAAATAACCAACCGTTTAACATAAATGCAGACTAGAGAAAACAATTCTCACATTTATAGTATGAAAAAAGACATACCCAATAGAGATATGTGTTACATCATTACAAGATAGTTCAACATAGCAACAATATCCTACAAAATAAAAATTTAATTTACTAAACGCAGATATCTTTACATGGACAATATCAAAATGAATGGAGAACTAATAGATTTTTCTCAAGTGTAATTTATGTAGGACTAATTTTTGATTAAAATCTTACCTGGGCACCATATACAAAAAAAATTAGAACTGAGGGCCTGTAGTCACTTGGGCTGGTAAATACAGTGAAATGCCATTCATGGGGAACAAAAAAACAAGTATAATCATGCTATACAGGACCCTCGTATTAATTAAACTGGATCAAAGCAGCAAAGTTTGCAATTCTGCAAATAGTTTGCATTGGATTAGAGCAATAATAAACCTACAAGTGGAATCAGGAGTACTTTGAATTTAAGAAGAAAGACACATTCGTTGTCTTACTTCACAAAATTAAATTTTTGTCCACTACACCCCCTCAATCGCCGGTTTAAAAAAAAAACAAGATTTTGCGGATTTAATATGTGAGGTACATACCTGCATTAGTTGGCTATTTGTACACAACTTTCTCTAAATTGAGCAGATTCTTGTCTTTGACAGAGTCAGCCACAATACGAGATATTTGCAACTGCAACAATGGTTCCCAAGCCTAAGAACAAAATAGACAAACAAGATAAAAAGAAACAATATGATAAACTTCGCCGCCAAATTATGAAACGAGATCCTGGAAAAGCTCCCTCACTCACCCTTCATTTCCCCATTTTAGCATTTGTTCACATTTTTTTTCTTCATAATTAAAGGTACTCCTGCGTGGCCACTACGTGAAAAGAGAATGTACTATGCCCCTAAGTAGATATGAATTTTTACAAATCGAAATTATGAATTTTTATTATTGAGATTTTAGGAAGTAAAATCCGCCCATCTTCAGATAATCACCCATAACATCATAACTTCGATGTTTAGAGATTCTATCCCATCCTCAAGACTTATACTCATACATCATTTTGATTTATTCTAATATTTTTTCATTATTGCATCAGTCACTTCTAATTCGTCATTTTATCCATAATCTTATTTCGTCATTATTACAATTGCAGGTGATATTTAACATTTAGTGTTAGGAGTGTATTATAATTAGATTACTTTCAATTCATATCATATTGACAGCACTTATTATATATTACATTAGTCTTAAAGGAGTTTGGCAAAAATAATTATCAAATATCATTTTTATTCCTATTTCGATTGTAGATAAATAGATAAACTTTTTTTTTGATTATTTATTGAGATTACAATCAAGCTCTTAATGAGCTTATTAGCAATTTAGTATTAATATACTTACAAAAAAAAAACTAAAAGCAAAACAAATATACATAATATTGTTTTAATTTTCTCTTATATGTGTGCATATGAGTGTGTGTGTGTGTGTGTGTATGTATATATATATATATATATATATATATATATATATATATATATATATATATATATATATATATATATAATTTATTTTTTATTTATTTTTTTTTTATTTTTCCTTCCATCTGCCAATTGTATTGGCAGTGCGGTGCGTTATGAACTGATATCGGTTAATCTTGGATAGCCGACATAGTTTAGAGTGGGCAGACATCACCTTGTCGTGGATTGCCTTTATAAATAATAATAATAATAATAATAATAATTTTCTCTCAACTTGCCTTAAACTGTCTCAATTTGGCCTCAAATTATCACTATCACTTTAAACAAGCTCATGGGATTTTCGTCGTTTCAATCTTCTAACTAACTAGGGTATTAAAGTTGAGGAGATGGATGGCCTCAGCATTGGGTGCCCTTGTAATCGCCCATGATGTGACTGAGCGAATTTTTTAATTTCTTCCTGAACTGTAGCTATATGAAGATCATCATTTCTGATGTATCAGGATGCATTGACAATTCCCCTAATAACTTTATTTTGAAACCTTTGTATAATTTGTCTGTTGGAATCTCTCGTGCATCTCCACAGTTGGATTCCATACGTCCAGATAGGCTTCAGGACTTGATTGTACAGGAGAAGTTTGTTTTCTACAGATAAATTGGATTGTTTAGCTAAAAGCCAATACTTTTTTTGATAGATCAGATTTAGCTGTATTAATTTTGTTTTTACATGCTCTTTCCATCGGAGCTTTGCATCCGATGTCATCCCGAGGTATTTGGTCTTATTGGAATAGGGGATTGCTTGGTTATTTATCGTAATCGGTAGATAGTTAATTTTTTGGCTAGTGAAATCAATATGCATAGATTTCGATTCATTTAGTTTTATTCTCCATTTTAAGGCCCATCTGTGTATACTGGCTATTGCTGTATTTAGTTTTCTAGCGGTTTCCAGGTTATCATTTTCGATAGAAAGAACTGCTGTATCATCGGCGAATGTAGCCGTGACGTCTTCTTCAGGTTCTGGGATATCAGCGGTATAGAGCATAAATAGTTTTGGGCCTAGCACTCTTCCCTGCGGAACACCGGCGCATATTTGATAGATAGATAGATAAAAGAACTTTATTCTGGGACTAGGTCCCTTAAGAATAACATGAAGGAACCAATAAAACAGTAACATTATCTGGCCATAAGACTATAGAATACAGAACAATTAATTTTTACAATATCTTCTGTAAAATAAATAAGCAAATAAATAGGTTTTTTTTTATCGAAAAAATATAAATGATTTGAGCAAAACAAGAAAAAAGTAAAAAAAAAAAAACACAGAGAAAATGAAAAATACAAAAATAATGAATTGATTAGCAAAGTTTGTACATTAAAATCTATTATCCACTTCTGATCCAGATGTTAATCCTAAACTGAAATTTCGCAATTAGAGAGCATCATTTTGGAGAGAAAGAAGGTGTTGGAAAAGGAGGGATTTGAATGAGGATAGAGAAGCATGACGGATATTAGAAGGAAAGGAATTCCAAAGGGTAGAGGAGCGGGCGAGGAAGGAGCGTTCGAATGTTTTGGTACTGTGGTCTCGAGGTCAGTATGGAGGTCAGAAAGGCGAGATCTTGTTTCCAGTGCGTGGACCGAGGATTTGAATTGTAGGAGGCTGTAGATGTAGGAAGGATGGTGGGTGGTGATGGTTTGGTATAGAAAAGATCCGAGGAAATATTGTCTACGGTTGCAGGGGAAGAGCCACTCCAACTCGCCGTATAGGTGGGACACATGGGCCCGTCTCGAAGACAAATCTTAAAAAGCAGTTAATGATCCGCTTCAATCTGTCCCCGAGCACATTCGAGAGGCCCCCGTATACCACACATCCGTAGTCAAAGTGGGGAAAGATAATAGAGGACACAAGGAGTTTGCGGGTAGGTTGTGGGAGAAGATGTCGAAAACGATGGAATAATTTAATATTTCATGGAGCCCAGAATATGAATCTTCTTGTCTTATTCTAAGGTATCTATCACATAAGTAGGACTCTAAGAGCAGAGCATATTGTCCGAGAAAGGCTTTATTAAGCTTTCTGGCCTAACATTTTTACTTCCTTGTACGAAGTAAAGGAAGTATTGCAATCGCGAAAATTTTCGGTTTTCAGTTTTCAACGGAAATATCCATTTTGACCATCTCTGAGTAGTTTCGTCGTGACGTCTGTACGTACGTTCGTATATATCTCGCATAACTCAAAAACGGTTAGCCGTAGAAAGTTAAAATAACGTATTTAGGATTATAATATAATCTAGTTGTGAACCTCCCTTTTTGGTCTCTACATGATTACCGGAAGTGGTACTTTACTTGAAGGTCATTACTGATTTTCATCAAAAATTATATTAAAATATTATGCAAAACTTCTCAAATTTGGTATTTTAGACTCAAATATCAATTTAAACAACACAATAACTTTTGGTAAACATTGGCAAACCGGAAGTTGTACTTTACTTGAAGGTCATATTAGCCTTTCATCAAAAAGTATATTAAAATATAATGTAAAAGATCTCAAATTTGGTAAATTAGACTCTTATATCAATATAAGTAATTTAATAGATCATGGCTGAAATTGAAGATCTGAAAGAAGTACTTTACTTGAAGGTCAGAAGAAACTTACATCAAAAGGTATATTGAAATAATTTCCAATAAATATTGACGGAACACGAAGAAATCTCTTGGAAATTTCAGTTATCATTTCAGAGACCTCCAGAAACAAGAGTGTGTGTGTCAATAGATGGATGTCGCGAAGACGAGTATCGTTTTTGAGATACTACAATCTTCGGAAACTATTAACCAAATTTAGGATTACTTTTTGAGCCAGCGATTTATAGTTTAATAGGCATACAAGGAAGCCATGTGTTGTCCACATCAGATATTTTCATTCGTTGGTTCACTCAAAAAGTTGTTCAACGTTTCATTTTTTATTTCTTGGATTGCCTTTCGAAGCTTAGCCATGAGCCTATTCCATTCAGTCTTTGCTGAGGGCATGCGGGTCTTTTGCCATCTTTTTCTTGCTCTTCTTTTGTCTCGAATAAGTTTAACTATTTCTTGGAGGTAGTTATTTCCATTAAGTTTCTGCTTTATTACAGGCGAATTTTCCCATGCTAAATATTGGATGTTTGTAACAAATTTCATTATCTATTTGTTCTTTAGATGACAGTGAAGATTTCAAATCAATTCTTCTCCATAAGTCAATCCCAAAGCTATCCCAGTCGGTTCTCTTATTAGTCAAAGTAGGATTGGGATTTTTTTTAATAATGCTTTCACTGAGGGTGAGGATAATCGGTATATGGTCTGAGCTTAGTTCCATATTTTCTTCAATTGTTATATAGTTGGTGGAAATGTTTTTGATAACGAAGAAGTCAATTAAGTCTGGCACTTTATTTGCATCAGACGGCCAATACGTTGGCTTACCAGTTGATACAGAATGACAGTTGAGTTCTTTAATGGCTTTTCCAAGTTCTCTACCTTTGGTTGTGGTCAGACGTGATCCCAATTGAGTGTTTTTCGCGTTGAAATCACCACCAATGACAAATCTGTTGCCAAGTTGACTAAAGAGATCTATATATTGCTCTTTTTTTAAGGAATGTCTCGGGGGACAATAAATTCTGGCAATAGTCAGCGGATATGCCTTTGTTTTAATGGTAATTACTGCTGTTTGTATTTCTTCTTTTTTTATTTTAAAATTATCATAATGGCTAATATTTTCTTTAACAATTACCCCACTTCCTCCCCTTGCAGAGTTACTTGGATGTATTGCGTGATAAAATCTATACCTTTGAACTTGAAGAAACTTTCATGTGTACAATGTGTTTCTGATATAAGGCATATATCAATATTATTTAACTCCAGAAATACCTGCTGTTCGTTTTTATTTTTTAGCAGCCCATTGACGTTCCATGCAGTAATAATAAGATTTGCCGTTATTTTCCCTTAGATTTACGTTCTGGTTTGGACTTGTTTTCAATTTTTGTTAGCCTTTGCTTAATATCTTGGCATTGGTCATTAATTTTTTTTATCGAGTCTCGGAAATCTGACATTTCTTTTAAAAGCTGTTGCAAAATGTCTTCATTCGTCCCTCAATGTTTATGGTGCTTTCTCATAGCTACTGATTTATTCTTTTCTTTGATTTCTGCATAATGATTTTCTTTGCCTTCTGCATAATGATTTTCTTGCGCTGTTATTGTACGCTTTATTAGCTCTTTTTGCGATTTGGAATTTTTTATATTCATGTAGTTCCTTAGTGATAATGCAACCTCGACAGCTAGCCGGGTGGTCTCCATCGCAGTTTGTGCATTTTGGTTTACTACATTCTGTTGTCAGATGCTTACCTGCACATTTCACGCATCTTGGTTCTTGTCCACAGAAGTTCCGCTTATGACCAAACTCTTGGCATTTTTTACATTGTGGTATGAGTTCTGTGCCTTTTAGAGGCACTTCCACTGACTGTTACAATATATGCTTTATTTTTGCAATATTTTCATCTTTGGAAAAATTTAAAATAAACATATTCAGAGATTTTTTTATTTTTCCAAGATAATTTAGGCGTAACTTGTATGATTTTGTAATTCATACTTTTTAAATATTTCTCTATATCTTCAGATCCCCGAGTATGGCTCAGGTTTCTGGCTGTTTCTTGGCAACAACTAGTATAGGTCTCAAAGATTTATTGTCATTAGTGTGAAATATGTTATTGTTTTCTTTTAGATAGTCTAATTTCTCAATACGATGATTCATTTTTTGCATTTATCTTTAGCGAATCAGAACCAGTGCTTTTAACAATAAACGATTCTTTTTCAGAATTATTTCTATTGAGATTACAAATCAGAGATTTGGAGCATTTTAAATCCGATACAAATATCAGGAGGCTGTTTTGGCAGATTAGTTTTAATAACTGTAATATTTTTATCACTTTTACCTTTAGGTGAGGAGGATGGTAGGTAATTATCTGGTGTATGGTGGTGTATTCACTATTATCTGATTCATAACATATTATATTAATTTATTAAAAGTATTAAAATTAATATTGTTAAAATTAATAATAAATAACTTTGCATTGAAGTTACTTTATCACTGCTTGAATATTAAATTTATTTCAATTTAATTTATAATATTTAATTGCTGTAGCCAAAGTAAAATTATGACCTTTCTTAATTTATCTCCACTAATAATTTATTAGGGTCTTGCGATAGCGCTATCAGCAACTTCTACACCAGCCATCTTTAGGTTAACAGCAAATGCCATGATATACAAACCAAAAAGAGGGATATAAAATGTTATATTGGTTCGAAGTACTTCTGAACATCAGGAAATTAGTGGAATTTTCAGATATTTTCGTTTAAGCATTCGGAAAGATATAATGGAATATAGATAAATATATATTATGTATAAAAAAGGTAGGATTGGTAGAGGTCATTTGAGATCGTCGTTTATGTTAAAAAAAAAAAAACTTCCTCAATTTTTCGGCGTTATAAATCAAATATTATTCGGAATATCGACCACTTCCTGCACCAATCTATAATAATCACATAAAATTTATATTGATAAAATTTTAAGAATATGATAACCACGACGTTAGAAGAACTATGTTTAAGAAAACTATAATTTCATAATATTAAAATTAGGATTATATGATGGCTATAGATTGAGGATTATTTATAAGATCAAAAGTTAAAAAATCTATGTATCATGTTTAAACAATGTTTATTTTATTTTATAATTAAAATTTAAACCATATAAAATTGACTGCATTTATTAAACATTTTTTAAATGTATTTAACTTTTTTTTTTTAAACAAATGGGATATAACTTTGATAAAATCTATATTTTTTGTAAACCAACACCACTCTGTATTACAATATTTCTGTCTAGCTTTTGTGCATCGTAAATTATTTTATTTCTTATAAAAAAAAATCTGTAAAATGTATCCGTTCTTTGAAATTTAACATGTTCGTATGGCACTCATGAAATTCTTAACATAGAAATGACATATTAAAAAGTTCATGATAATTATAATCCATTAATTGGTTATTTAAGAAGCTGAAATGTTTATTGTGTTAACGGATCTATATAACGGCCTTAATATTATAGCATTATTGATTTGTTTTGTATATAATTGTATTTATCGGTTATGTATTTCATAAGGGTTACTTGTATATTTTAGTCGTTTATTAAACAAATATTCTACGCAACGGAACTATTCAATACTAATGCACATAATAGGTTGGATGTGATAGATTTCCAGTTGTTCAAACACCATAGATCTATATTGATTATATAATTAATTATATATATATATATATATATATATATATATATATATGAAATAAGTTATAGATTTATATAAAACAATCAGTTAACATCGCCTGCAGCGTCATGGACCGCAATTTTTAAAAATAGAAATAAACTAAGTGAGTTTACTCGCTGTCTTGATGCATACAGGTTCATGATTATGGGATACAGTTTCCTTTATTTATTTTGTTTTACTCTATACTCAAGTCATATGAGTGAGTAGGGTTTTTCAATCATCGTAAAATTTCAATGATCAGATTTTTGGGTAATATTTAGCTCCTGCTAAATCATCAGTGTCGAAGATCAGTCTAGGTTGGAATTATATAAGGCTGGGATTTATTTCAATTATACCACTCAGGCTCCAAGAGTTTATGAAAAATCAAGTCAAGTCAACTCATATGAGTGAACTCCAGTCATATGAGTGAGTAGGGTTTTTCAATCATCGTAAAATTTCAATGATCAGATTTTTGGGTAATATTTAGCTCCTACTAAATCACCAGTGTCGAAGATCAGTCTAGGTTGGAATTAGATAAGGCTGGGATTTATTTCAATTATACCACTCAGGCTCCAAGAGTTTATGAAAAATCAAGTCAAGTCAACTCATATGAGTGAACTCCAGTCATATGAGTGAGTAGGGTTTTTCAATCATCGTAAAATTTCAATGATCAGATTTTTGGGTAATATTTAGCTCCTACTAAATCACCAGTGTCGAAGATCAGTCTAGGTTGGAATTAGATAAGGCTGGGATTTATTTCAATTATACCACTCAGGCTCCAAGAGTTTATGAAAAATGAAAAAAAAAATCTAAATCTATATAATAAAATAGTTATGATTCTATAAATGTTATATTGCCCCAAGCTGAGGGAATATACTATTCTTATGGCCTCCTAACTAGGAGCAGTAGCCGGACACCTGGGGCGCAGACCCTGTGAGATCGGCTACCGTCCCCATGTGCTCCCCATGTGTGTGCTATTCTCCTCTCTCGTCTCCCTCTGAGCCTCGTATTTATATCCTGTCGCCTCTCTGCCAATATCTATCTACTGATAAAAATCTATTTATCAACTCTCCATTAGCTAACGGATTGGAGTTAATATTTAGAATTATCTTATAAAGAGTACATATGCATATAAACTATAGATAGGTTAGAAGCCTGACTTGTGGATGACATATTATTATATGATGATCAACATTTAGAGAAGCAATAAATCTATTATTAAAACGGATATAAAATGTCATTGATTTTAAAAAGTGCCTTATTAATATTTCTGTTATTACTATTTTTTGGCGTTTGTTGTCAGTAATTATAAATATTTTGTATTGAAATTTTGCAGATGTTCAAGGTCCCATATCTCAGTAGATATTCCGAATTTTAAAAAAAATTACAGTTAAAACTTGTAGGAAATTTCAATTTGGTTATTTTCACGTTTTACCTAAAATGCACTGAATGCGAGTTACTAAGGATGATCTGAAAAAAGTGACGAAAATGACTAATTCGTCATCCTATAAAATTTGATAGCAACCGATCTAGGGAGACGGACGTTCATATTTCCAGTCTATGATGAGAGTACTTTCGGCATACACGATCAAACATTTTCTTGGCCTCAGCTTCTGGTCTAATTTCTCTCTTTGTTACTAGCGCACATGAATGAAACTAGCGCTTAGGTATGAACCAACGCATATGTATTGCCAGCGCAGGTATATGAAACTTTCAATTTCTAAAAAAAAGTCTGTCTTGTTAAGGTTTTCTAAATTCGGCTGCTTTGGCCTTTAAGTTGACTTCCGTTTATTAATTAGGACACCACTTTTGTCAGAACTGAGATGATACAATTGGATGATTCCAAATACAAAGCCGTGGCTCTGTAAGTTTGAGCTTTAGTCTTTTGTATTAATTAAAATTGTGCATAAACAAATATTAAAAAAAAAATAAATAAATAAAATTTCGCTTGAAATGCCGCCTCCTAAATTCCTCCGCCCGGGGCAAGTGTCCCCTTTGCCCTCCCCCTCTTCCTCTCCCCTAGATCCGGCCCTGAGATGACATCCTACCACCGCTTATTACTCGAAAATGTCTTTAGACAAAGCCTGACGTGCGTGAACCAAACAGAGACCCACTCCATTAATAATAATTGTTAATTGCATCAATTAATAATAATTGTTACAATTGTTGTTGGTGGTTATGTGTAACGATATTTGCCACTATTGATGAGATGTTCTTGTAACTATAGTTTTATTCACGCATATACTTTAAATTGAGCCAATTTGAAACTAAGTGATTTAAGTTTTTCTTTCTGGAAACTATTAGAATGAACCAGCTAAATTGCTCTATATTATTTCTGAACACCTCCGAGACTTTTAAATCAAAATTTGCATGTAAATATACTAATTGAGTTTTTAAGAAATAATTTATACTAAAATACTTCAACAAAAAGTTTAGAGTTAACCTTTATTTGAAGTTATTTTATTAAGCTGTATATGTTTTGGCTGTATTTGATCTAAAATAGTTTGGCTAGCGAAAAAAAAAAAAAAATTGAAACTAATTTTTCGTTTACAGCAGTTAAAAGTTTTGGAGCCTATTTATATCAAGACGTGAAATCATTGAAGACCAGTGCAGTAGGTTCTGTGTTAAATTCAATCCCTAAAAGGCGAATCTCTAAAACCTCCAATAATTACAGACAACCGAGATATCGCCAGTTTCCTCAAAATTTCAAAAGTTTTTCAAAATATATCTTATTTCTTTAGTAATTGTTATTTGTAAATAATACCTTGCTTCGAAATGAAATCAGGTAGCTGACAAATTACTAAACAAGAAAGCAGGAAGAACTTAAAAATGAGATATGTCTTTTAGGTTTAGGACAGATTAGGTATTGATAAATAGATTCAGGTGAGACATGCGTTGAAAAAGAAGAAAACTATCAAGTAAAAATTTTGAAGGAATTACAAACGTCTCCGCTTCATCAGCAAAATCAGTAGTTTTAGTCTCTTTCCTCACCAGTTTCTCTCACTTGCAATGTTAGTCAAGGCTTTTTTATCTAACCAACCATCTTGTTCATCTCAATTTGCGATTTACTTGAAACCATTATTTCCAATCTACGCTATTCGCAGACGATCTTCAAATGTTGCTTTTACTAACAAACATACCAATCTTGTCATGGTGGCACGCAAGCTACAAGAAGGTATTGATTGATAGCATTGCTCGCTGGACATTGAACAATAAGGAACAATAGTGTAGGAATAACGAGCATTGGAAGTTATCGGTTTCAACACCATCTTGATTCTCTTTCTAACAATCAATAACTTACCTATAGTACCTGCAATGTATAATCCGTTACCTAATCCTTTAATCAGTAACTAACTCAGAGAAACCATATTTTTCTAATAACTCGTAAGAGTATTTCTATCGGAAAACAGTTCTAAACATTGGTCTCATTTTAAATTTGCCTAATGTCCCTCCTTCATTCAACTACAATTGCTTAATAATATAAGTGGAATTATCTGTTGAATATGGCGGTAAATTAATCAATTAGATCCCACTCTAAATTCTTAGACCATGTCCATACTATTCGAATTTCGATTCGACATCGCAGGTTCTACAGATTCTCTTACCTGTTCATCATGTCGAATCGAAAGCCGAACAGTGCGGATAAAGCTTTATATCGATATACCAAAATGTCGTTGCTCCATTCTCCCCTCCAACCTCCTTGGCTCTCCATTAGAACCTCAAAACTTCCCTTCCTCTTCTTTCTCGCCTTTCTTTCACACGCTCCTTGAATACCTGATCACGACCCCCTGACCTGTAAGCTTCCTCTTACAGAACTCTTCCTTTTGATAAATACTTTATTATCCGAGCTATGTATCTTAAATCTTTAACTTATAAATTGAAAATTCTTCGAGTAAGATGAAATGTTGCATGTATGTCTACTATTTAATGCCATCATCATTTAGTTATAGCATAATTTTGTTTTGCTTATTGCAATTATGTTTATTTTTTTCTATTTTTCTTCTTAAAGTAATGTGTTGTTTTTATTTATGTTATTTCAGTTGTTAAAATTAGTGTCATTTGTTATGATTTTAAATCTGTATTATTATTTTATTACTTTTATTGTTTATTTATTTGTAACTGTTTTTGTCTACATAATTACAATCTTTTTAATGATAATTACATTAATAAGTTTGCCGTAAATCATAGGTTCCTTTTACGATAATTCTTCCAGTTATGCCTATAGAAATAATCTTCTAATTAATTAATAATATTTGTAATATGACTTTGTCTGTTCTAGCTATAAACAGGGCCTAATTTTGAATTTAATGATTAATACTTTGTCTATTTCTACTAAAGATAAATTTCATAATTACACTGAAATTTGTTGTTGCCAAGGCCATTCCATTGATAAAAGTAGTTGAATAATTTGTATTATTCACTTCTAAAACTATTCTGCATGAATCAACTAGTTAGCTGTTGTTCCGTTCCCATGGGCCCAAGTTGGGGTGTGTTGTCATGCGGGTAAGCCCAATTACTTAATTCCTTAAAAACCCTCTCAGTCGAGCTAACTACGGGTCGCCCGCTAGACAATTTGAAAATGACTATTCTTAGTTTTATCACATTGTAGAAAACGCTATAAATTTTCCTTCTTTGTTGGAGATTTTCTGTGGCTTAGTGCAAGAACAACCGTTGTAAATTTTTTACCAAAATTATAACGGTTAAAAAAATACTTCTCTAGCTGAGAAAAAGTCTTGCAATATAATATTATCACGTATATATTAATGCATAATGTTCTATAATATTGTTATCTGTCATTTCTAAAATTAAATTTGATTTTTTAATTATTTCATAAATTTTATTGGAAATTAAAAAATATATTATTATTAACTGGACTTATCAACAATTATAACACAACTTAACTCAATATGATATTTCAGAGGCAGATTATATAATTGTTTTTTCACATTATTTCAAGCCTGGACGAACAATAATCATGTCAAATTCAAAAATAAAAATATCAGTTTCATTTTGAGGAAATACAAATGACAAATATTGTCTTAAAATCGCCATTTTGGATATTAAAACTATTTTTAATTATCACCGCATATAAGAATATTCTGACGGATTATATTTTCACAAACGACTTAAATAGATTGTTGCATTCAATAAATACTTTCATCCATTCTTATTTATCCAGTTATAATAAATTGAACATAATCATTTGGTCAAAGATGTATTTTTTTGTAACTGATTAATTTTAAACAATTTATACTTTTGTATTAGTTTTATATTAATAGTTATTATTAAATTAAAGTAAGTAATTATGTCTCAATATAAAATTACTTTAATTCTTACTTGTGATAGTAATTAATTACCAGTACTTATTTCATACAGATCCTTGAATGCTTCATTTCTTTCATTCGATATCTTACCTTTTAAATCCATCATTTACACTCCTTATTTAAATAAGAAAGTAAATTGAAGAAAAAAGTAGCATTAGCATTAATTATAACAAAAATAAGAATATTTCTTAAACATTTATTAGCACTTTTATTACATTGATAGATCATCGTAAATGATCACGACAATTACACAAATATAATTCACATATATATAGATATTTAAATTTTTTTTACAGTTTTTATCATGCATACATATTTATATTTTACTCTTCATAATGTATATACAAATTTAACTTGTAAATAATAGTATAAGATTTATTAGTCGTATTTTATGTGTATGCTATGAATTTGAACACAAATTTTCCTTGTATAGTTTCTAGTTATGTATAATTATATAACAGACTATATTCTATGTATTTTAATTAAGATGGTCATGCGTACTATCCGATCAGATTACAGAATTAATCAGCGTTAGGTAAATGGAGACAACGGGGAAGAGGTTGGATGCCGGCCAGGGGTGGGCTATTTTTACATAGCTCCTCTCAGAGCGGTCTTAAATATCAAAGATTCCCACTCCTGGTTTCATCTTACCTCGCCTCTTCCTCTTCGTCTACTTTTAACATGGACTCTCTATACTACTCTTCTGGTAGCGTTGTACTCAAAGATAACGCAGAAAATAGCATCCACCTTTAGTAAAAGTAAATTTTGTTGGATTAAATCCAACACTTGAGCAGCTTAAAACCAGCAAATACATGATAACAAAATCAGAATACAGTGAATATTTGGATTACATTGTTCAATTGGATTGGTATGAATGAGATATTTCTCTAAGAAGAGAGATATTTCACTCTAAATTTCTTGTTTAACAATTTTCCCTACACATTTTAAATTTACGATACTTACATTTCACTTATGTAACTGAACGGAGCACTTGAAAGCTTAACAGTACTAACGCCGCGCACTGAATTTGACATCTGACCGATAAGAACCACAGAGAAGCCTTGTCTGCAGATAAGGAACTCCTTATGCTCTCGACTCAATCAATAGCGTGTTGTTCGCTGATTTAGATTGGAAAAAAATAATCACAATAAAGAATTTTTTTCTATGCCGGGTTCCTTATGCGCAGGCGCACTCTTGCCTTAAATATTAACGGACACGGTTAGCACGTGGGCCACACTACACTTGCACTGAACAGCAGACGTACTCCCTCAGCTGTTGAAGAATATCGGCAAGGAAGCTCCATACTTCTTTACATTCCATATCCAATTAATCACACTATGGGAAGTACAGAAGCATGGAACCTGACCTTAGCCAGTCCTCCCTATGGAACCCTCAGCTAGCGACTGAAGCCTGCCAGGCCGTGTGCTGCTAAAAACAGCCCTCACATCTGGGCGTGGTGGGGGCTCCCCAACCCCAAATTTGTCCCGTAGACAGAAATATACCTCCCTCCCCGGCCTCATTGTTCGTCGTCGTGCTCTACCTGGGTCCTTTCCGTTAGAATCCCGCTCTGTCAGGAAGGATGGAACACTCTTCCAAAACCGAGAAAGGCAGGGCTGTAGTTTTCGATGTCTGAATAGGAAGGAAGCTTGGGCTTGAAGTGAGAAGAAGTTGGTGATAATAGTTTATGGTTTTGGGTTCTTCACTCAGCTCTTCCAAGTTCCAAGAAGCACTGCCTCGATATTTGGGCTGATTGTTTTCTTAATTACACTAACACTAGAAGCTTCGTTTCTAATCCGTTCACTTAACATGAATTGGAATCAGTCTTGAGACATGTTAGATTTAGTTTCGTTTTTATTTATATTACATCTTTTCGATAGTGATAATTCGAACAATCGATAGTTTGGTTAACATTGGAGGTTTATTATACCTTAAATCTCAAAGGTGATGGGTTAAATAGAAGGTAAATTTATATAGTCAACGAATTTTTTTTAAGCATTACTAAAAGTTTGGTATGTAAAACTATAATTAAATTAGAAAATATTTTGGCGCCAAAATTTGTATCAATAATAATAATAATAATATTGGGTCATTTACAGAATTACTCCTGTTACTTTTCAGCAACCGTTAGTAATTATTAATATGATATTCAGTGATCATATATTTATACATTAACATAACTAAGGCAGAAAAATGAATTTGTTTGAGCTATATGAAAAATTAAAAGATGAAAGAGGTGCCCGATCGTTTTTAATATCGTAAGGTATTCTTCATTAAGATGTATGTAATGAAATTTTGTGATGAATACCACTATGTTGATATTTTTGAAAGAATATTTCAGAACATGTTGCAATTTTCCCTTCAGAGTAACACCCTTATAATATTGTTTATTATAAATGTTTCTTGCTTGTAAATAAAATAAATGTTTCGATAATCTATACATATATATTTTTTTTATCATGTGATATTTGGTAACAATCACGGTAGTTACTGAAAAGTAATTGATGTACCTATTCTATAGCATACCCGTAATGTGAATTTAAAAACACAAATTGAGGTTATTTATTGTTTTATTATTTGTTATTGTAATATTTAAGTAAGAACTACAAAAAACGACTTAGTTAGATTTATAATTTTTTTACTTTGCCTCAGAATTTATGCGTGAAAAAAATAATTATCTGTCACACTTTACAGTGCTGTAGTATACTTTTGTCCACTGCAAACGAACTTTTCTAACGAAATTTTCTTACTGAATAATAAAAAAAATATCGGCTTGATACGGAATAATTAAACTAGTTTAAAAAAGATAAGAAT
Source organism: Rhaphigaster nebulosa (assembly GCA_948150685.1). Lineage (NCBI taxonomy): Eukaryota > Metazoa > Arthropoda > Insecta > Hemiptera > Pentatomidae > Rhaphigaster > Rhaphigaster nebulosa. The sequence goes on from OX411306.1 coordinate 180,506,413, forward strand.
TATTTTTAGAAACTTACCAGGAGAAGCAATTCATTGATTGGTCCATTCCCACGTTTTAATACTCGAAATGCGATATGTATTGAATTTTCTGAAAAAAAATATTTAGGTAAACAACAATTACCAAATTACGATTTTTTATTTTTTTAAAATTTTATTAATTTCTTTGTAGCACAGTTCTTAAAACTATCTAACTATTTGTTAGTTATCTCAAACCCGATTCAGAAATTGGATAATCATATGACCAGACAATTGAATGTCATTCTTACAACGGTGAAATTGTCATTCATACAACTGCTCACACTTAGATTTTATATTGTGACCTTCACCAAAATCAAGAAAGCGTGAGGAAATGAAGTCATTTAATAGTGGAATAAGAAAACATTGGCTTCTCAAGTTTTTGTGATGGATGTTTGTATTAATTGACATCTTCTGAAAATATAATTAAACGCTACTTCCGGACTACAGATCCTCACGTAACTTAAGAAACAAACGACTAATCTACACTACAGTACTAAGACATATTTGGACATGAGGAGTAGAACTTCGGAGTTCAGCAAAATACGTCACTCTCGCTAGATAAAAAAAACACAATCCAAAATTCTTCGAACAATTTTAAACGCAACCTGATTTATTTCAAATCACAGAATAATCAAGAACATGAACACTCCAACATTTAAATCTTATATTCACGACTAATAAACCACATTTCACTCTTCAATTAAGAATCGCCCTAATCCACTCGTTCTACCCACTTTCCTCTTCCCTGTTACCAGATCAACGTGAACGGAGTTTAAAAAGGCAATGGCCTAGAGTTCTTCTCGTTCTCCAGTAATTTTAAATTTTAAAAGTCACACTATCAAGCCAATTGAGGGCAGATACCAACGACAATGAATTTCCTTGATGCGTTGCCACGCATTTCCTCATATAAAATATAAATATAAAAGGAATACAATAACAAATAATTTGTTATATACGAGTACACTATACTAGTCATACAATAAAATGTTTAAGACCGTCATAATTTATTCTTGAATTTAATTGTTCTTTTTATTACAGCGCAATTGATTAAATGATACTTAGACAATACTAACCCCAATAGCTCACGAAAGGATAAACTGCTCAAACTCTGGTAGAAGTATCTGATTCTTGATCTTATGTTATTCTTGGTAGAAAGTGTGATCAGGATTGTGTTTCAATTACCTGATTTATCATCTTACTAAAATTAAGTGCTCCTTTTTATTTATTTTTTAATTTTAGTGGATCTAGGAAGCATTTAAAAAACAAGGGATCTCATTCCCGCGATCTTTTCTTGAATATCTTTCACCAACACTAGTACTTCTCTTTTTTACTTCTTTTATGTTAGTCTGCATATTAATTAGGAGATTTTCAACTCTCCTTCCCTTTTTGAATAAGAGTTTAGTTCAAACAAAGTTCTTGTAATCTTGGACCGTGTTAATTGATTTTAGGCCTAATTCATTTCACAGAAGCATGATGAGTTTTATATGGTTTTGTTATTTCATAACTGTCATAAATGGTGTTGTCAATTGTCATTTAATAACCCTGATGGTTGCCTACACCTTGCAAAACAGAGATAATAACTTAAATTAATTAAGTCCTAAGAGATAAGTTTTTTGTCTTATTCCGGACTGCCATTGTGAGATAACAAAATAAGGCAATGGTGCCTACATTGTCTTTAAATTTTACTGAACAAAATTCAAAATATTCTAAAGAGATGTCGAACACTTGACCCTTAGAAGTATATCCCTTCCGAAATAGGACCACAAGAGAAGTTATCTGTTATTGTAGGGTTCAATTTTGCCATGTGGCTACGTTCAGACCTGAATACCTGAAGTTTGACTCAACGAACCTTTAAGAGTTAAATTCAATATTTAATTCCTGTTTGTGTTTGGCTGCTTTCTTTTCATATTTTTATGGTTTTGCTCATGATTTATCTCACCTTACAAATCTCACGATTTCTAAATCATCGAGTGCGTGGGTTCCCGCTGCTCGTTCCCTATCAACTTTGTGGCATAAATTGATAAAAAGTTTAAAATTAAAAATCAGGCTTTCAAAATTTAACATTTAATATCAAATTCGCCTAATAAAGTGAAGTGAATATAAGAAGTGATCCTTCTATTGCTTTCCTTTAAAGTTTTGTTAATAAATCGTACGGTTGTTACTAAATTATTGAACATTGTAGATCAAGCTAGTCTCTCTATAAACAATATTACTTTCTTATTAAACAACATTATTCAAATTAGTTTAATAAGTAGCTTGTACAAGGAGTATTCTATACATTTTGAGAAGAAAATTCGCATAAAAGTTAATAATGCTTTAAGATTTTTACTATGTATTAATATATTTATATGTTGTTAGGATCATTTGGTAGATGATAGTCTTTGAATCTCTCAATAGTTTCCACTCCTTTTCTGATTTGATATCAGTTAAAAATATTTGATACAGACGTAAATTTATATATTGCTCAGAGTATGACGTTAAGTTGTAGTTACCGAATGGCAAGGCATGCAGGGACTGGTGGCGGAATGCCAAGATGTCGGACACGAGCTGAAAAGAAAAAAAAAATCTATTTCTGCTCAACATTATTAGCTTTGATTTTAAGTAGCTACTTTATGCGTTACACACTGTGATGATTATTCCAACGACATATTTCATGCAAGACAGTCTATAAAGCATCCTGGTGTCGATTTGCAATAAATCATTGGGAAGCTTGCATTTTATTTTTTCTCTGGATTTTATCTTCCTCAGTATAGTTGAAAATCGATTCAGACTTATAATTTAATGTTCCTATAGTATTGTCATACACACGCACGCACGCACGCACGCACGCACACACACACACACATACACACACACACACAAACACACACACACACACACACACACACACACACACACACACACACACACACACACACACACACACATATATGGGCATAGGAGTAATGACCCTACCTCGTGTATCTAAATTGTGAATCGCGTTGTGGTCTTCCAAGATGTAAAATAGCCGCCCGGAGGTTTGGTCCATGGACGGTATATAGGTCCTCGTGCGCCTGCTGACCCCGAACAACCACAAATGTTAAAGTTTAATTTCCAATTTGTCTTATGCGTTAAGGTATTATTTAATTAATCTAATCATTATAACTAATACCTATCTATTATCGATATGATTTTACTCGCTCTTGAACCTGCATTGCGTAATTTATTGTAAATGCGACATCATGTTTTACAAATTATAATGAATAGTTGAATAATCCGAGTTCCCACGGGGCGTGAGCCACAGTTTCGTGCGATACGCTTCTGAATGATCGAGTAGTTAAATTTGGTTTCGTGAGCAACCGTTGACGACATAGGCGTGTACCGCATGAAAACCTAGCTCACTGTCGTGATTCGCGCCTGAGATCAGGTCTAAATTGTTTTAGTTAATTAGATGGTACAATTACATTAGATTATTAGAAAATTAGATTTCTCAGCCAATATCACTGGTTTAATAAACCAGTAAAACATTAGCCCGTCTTTTTACTTATTTTTTAAAAATTAATATATTTACTCTGTATGTTTGATAGTAGCTACATGCAATAAAAATGAATTGTTGATTTGAGAAACCCCATAAGTCATTGAGATCAAATTTTCGGGAAACAGTCCAGGCCTGGAGGTAATGGTTCAAGGCAACCCAAAACGACTTATAATTAAAATGTGATTGAATCTGAACTTATTATATTTACAAGTAAGACAATAATAGTCATTATGGTGCTTAAATCTAAATTTAAATATTCTTGACTTATGGAGTTTCTCAACTCATACGAAAATTACCAATAAATTATACAATAAATTATTACCAATTATTACCAATAAATGTGTAAACAAGTTTCTGTTCATGATAAAATTGTTTATAAAAGTATATTCAGCATAGATTAGTCAGCTTCTTATGCCTCACCCATTTCACATACCTGACTTCACTGACTTAAGGTGTTCCTCAACTGAATGATAACACCACTATTCCAAACACAGCGAAAATGCGTCGAGATTAAGAGGCTATGCTTTTAAAATACATGTCTATCTCAATAGCATGTATATCTTGTCAAATTTTAAATATCCTCAAAAAAAAAATTGGGCTTTCTGAAATCAACTATTAAAATATTTTTGTAGCATGGAATTTGATCGTTACGAAGTAGAAGATAAGTTGCGTTAGGATTTATGTTGCTGTATTTTCAAATATATCATATATATTTAAATTTTCAAAAAACACTAATGGATGTTAAGTGCCATTCCATAGTTTCGATATTTCCTTTTATTAATGGAAATCCCAAGAATTTTCACCGGATTCAGTTCAGTAGTTGAAGTGCAGTATTGCATATGGCGTGTTAATCTTAATTAAGATATAAGTAGCAGTTATTTGAGTTGTAATGCGTGGATAAGAAGTGTTTATAGCTTGTTCGAACGTAAACTGAGCCTATAAAATATTTATGTTTTGGAATTTAGCCAGATGATGCAATTTTTAGGCGGTTGGTCTATTATTTCTAGAAATTTATAGTTCAAACTACTAGCTAAAACTATAAATTTATTTTAATCTATAGTTATATTTAACTTTATAAATAAACATAACATACTGGCTGACAATAAATGTAATCGTCTAGGAACGATTATTATTTTGATCTAGAAATCTGTTCGTAAAATTAAAAGTACTTAAAAATAGTCTTAAATATTTGTTATTTAAATATCGCACATTTATAATGAAAGGGGTACAACTCAAAAAATATGTTGTTGCAAAACACAGGTTAATTTCTACGTGAAAGTCCCCCATGGTTTTCCCTAATACATGTTCTTGGTAGATCAATAAAAAAAAATTAATTTTATAAAATGAAATGGCAATGTTCCTATTTACTGTTAATTACGATAACATGTCAAATCAACCAATGGTCCATGAGCTTGATGTCTCAGAAATCAATACTTTTTGGTGCATATGTAGTAGTATTTGTTAGGATAGACAGAGAATGATTTGAAAAATGCTGCAGAATCATGGGAACGGATATGGAGATCGCAATAGAATATAATCCGAAAATATATTCGGTGAATCCGAAATTCACTCCTGTAATATATTACAGGAGTGAATTTCGGATTTGAAATGAAAGAGTTGGAAGATATAACAACCTGGATTGGAATTATATAAAACGTATATGAATGAAGTTAGAAAGTACGCGTGGGGTGGTCAGAAGAAAGCCAGTTGAACTATTCGAAGTTTTGTGAAATGTGGGTGGTTAGGGATGGTTCTCTGGATATTTCGAAAATTAATCATTAAAAACAGGTCATTAATATTTTCAGTTTTGTATCTAGTTCCCCAGAGGTACCCTGCAAATCATACCACCGCAGTAAAAGTGAGGAAAGACAAGCTTCAGGACAAGGAATAGTGCATATAGGAAGGAAATGAGGGTTGGCAGAACTGCTTTGGGGAGGAGTAGACTGGATATTCGAAATATTTGATCCATCCCCAAGAAGGTTTGATCCAACATGGCTCCAAAACTTTTGCTGGAAGAACAATCAGAAATTGGGAGTTTGTCTAGAAAAAGGCTAGAAAGAGATTGGATGGGTTTCGGAAGGAAACCAAATCCAATAACGATGGCTTCGGGTTTCAGAAAACTTTGTACTTACTTTTATGCAAAGTTAATTTCTTGTTAATTTATTAAGATGAATTATTCATTTACAATTTATTGCTACAGAATATAGTTATTCATATTTCTGAAAACTCTAAATAATTTTCATTCGATAACCAGTTGACATCCACATGATGGTATAGAAGGATCAATCTAATTAGGGATTGATAAATTATTTGCCACTTTCGATTGCTATTCATTCATCTTCAGTTCTAAAAACACACAAAAATTCAAAAATAAGCAATTCAAAATACAGTTTGGTATTATTATACCTATTAAATTAAATGTTATATAAATTAGTATTATAAAACTTTTATGAATTATGAATTTAATTAAGATAAGAAATCAAATACATGTTGGTACTCAGCAAGGTTTTAGTAGATTATATCAAACAGAAAAGTTTGTATTGGTTTGTTCTCGCACTGAACTAGCAATGGAAGAAAGGTGGGGTGTTTATAAGAAATGTAAACGGTTTAAGGGTCGGGGGTTTTCCAGTAATCCCGGTGAGTAATTGTTTTTTTCTGTTATAGATGGGAATAGAATTAAGATTGGACTATTGAAGATATTTATTTGGTTATTTAAGCAAAAATCTGAAATGGATTTGAAGGATTTTATTATTTCAAGTGCTTCAAATATATTTAATTTGACGCTATTTTCAATGTGATGTATTAATTTAACTCCTGAGTCTTTGATGAATTTATGTTTTTTTCATTTAAATGAATTGCAAAATGGGAATTCTCTGTCTCTGGGAATGTCTCTGTCTTATTATTATATACACGTATATGTTCCTTTAATCTCTGATTTAGTGATCTTCCAGTTTTTCCCGTTTATTTGGTTTCACTATCATTACAATTTAGTTCGTATACTCTGTTTTTTTGGAAAGGGTCTATCAGTAAACACGATGATAATTACTTAAAATATATTCTGATGTAACTTCTATGTATTGTATTGTAAATTTAATATTGTACATAATATAATATATTTAATAATGCTAATGTAATAATGTAAATTTAAATGTAAATAAATTACCTGAACATAAGAGATTGTAGCATATTACATCTGGAATAAATGTTGTTCTCTTGCCATTTAGTTTTTTTTTTTCATATACAATTCGTATATGATTTATACGATCATTATATTATCATGTACATATTATTTATTATGTACAATTCGATAGAGTTATTTATTATATTTTAAGAGAATGTACAACTTTACTTATAGCCATGAGGGATAATATTCGTTTTAATGTTCGTAGTTTGCGTTTGAATAAATATTCTTCTATTTAAAAAAAAATCAATTAAATTGTAAAAGTGATATTTACTCTGAAATATCTTTCATTTCCGTACTTTATTTTTCTTGAGAAAAATATTATCAGCTATTTCATAAATTCCATTTCCATTCTCCCCTTCAACTTCGTGACAATTTGAAATTTTATTCTGTTACCTCTATCGGCCCAATTCAATCACATTGATCTGGTTATCTATAGATATCGACTAGTGAGTAGACCCTCCCTTCGTACAAATGATAAATATTTTTTAAAAATTATTTTTAACAAGTTTTTAGCTGTTAATTAGCTATGTACCATTTTTTTCACTTTTCTTTTTTTTTAGCAATTGTTTGAGATTGATTAAATTAAGTTTTATTTATACAATTTTTTAAAGACATGATCTATCCAATTCAGTGAGAAATCATTACAGTTACCAAGAATCTTGGGTTGTTAATATTACAAACCGAAGATAAGAAGATAACACCTTCGATCGTTAAAAAAAAATTCGACATTTTTTTACATAGCACCTTCATCCACTCCCGTCTTCAAATTATAGTTTCCCTTCATTCTATCTTCAAAGTAAATGTCTAAGGGTTGAAATTATATTATGGCTATGTAGCTATGTTGATTCACATAATGTAATTTTTCAGTAGCTATTTCGTTTGCCTACTAAACTAGCGGTTAAGAACGATGCAATGTTAGTACATTGTCTGTTAATTTTGAACTTTTATCTCATTTTAGTGACGACTTTATCTGCTAAATTAGAAACCCTAAATACTGACTGGATGCTGGTTGGCCGTTATCGACTTTTCATTTTTTATTTCTTTTTTCGATAAACTTGAATGTAAACATAGTTATTTGTTTGTGGTGAAATAAATACTCGAGATACTGCCAACAAGAACATTTTTTATTTTACAAGCCGACGTTTCGGCTCAATCATGTGAGCCATCATCAGGACTATTTCAGTTCGGTCTGTCAGTTCTGACGTTACTTCGAACTAAAATAGCCATGATGATGGCTCATATAATTTGGTTTGGTTCCTTTTGAAATATCTTTAGCATTCATCAATATTTGACTATTTTACGTTCATCCTAATCGAGAAAGTTTCTGCATTGTCTAACAATCACACAAGTCCCCATTATTGCCTGGCCATTGATCAACTCTCATATTGTCGTTAAGCAGATCCAATTTCGAAAACCCTAAAGAATATCCGATTACGTTACGTTGTGAACACTTTGTGCTGAGGGCTTTGACGGTTCAGTTGCTCATCTGCGAGCCCCCAAAAAACAGTCCCGAACAGAACAAGCACATCAGGCGGAGGACAAAGTAATTATTAACTGATTAATACGACGGGCGGGAATCAACTGAAAAAAAAAATCTACTCCAGCGCTCAATCCGATTAGCGGACAGGCCCTTCCTAGTTACGGACCATTCACACGGAAATCAACCCTCGCTCGTCCCGCATTTGTTTTTTCTTCGTTTGTAACGGTGAATATGCAAATTTATTCCTATTCAGTCAAATATCATCGAGAGGTAATGGCATTGCCTATCACTAATATAAACCAACCTGAATGGTTACTCTGCCTTTGGCTTTTCTACAGCAGTCCTTGTTAAAACACGACACAAAAAAATCTCGTTCCAGATTAATAAAAAAAAACTCTGGTTCATTGTCCAGAAATTTAACAAAGAGACAATAATGCGAATTCTGTAGCTGGATATAAATATGGATTTGCGTTTCATATTTTAGAATGGATAACTGACTCCCCACGAATAAAAAAAATCATTTTATTGCATGAAGATAATATAATGCCGTTTATAAGTGATTTAATATAAGTATAAATATAATATAGTAAACATTTTTTTTTTTTTTTTTGAAGAATGTTTAACTTATCTAGACATTTTAAATTTAATTTATACTATTAATTTTATTTTATTAAATTTCATGCCTAAGATAAGTATCAATTGTAAATCATTTACGCAATAAGGTATTTTTTTAAATTAACTGCAGTTGTGCTGTGATTTTATTCCCTTATTATATTTATTAATATTTGAAACTATGCCCGTTTGTCTCACAGTTACCCTCCCCCTCTCTCCTCTCTCCTGTTGTATAAATATTTATTTAAATAAAATTTATTTTTTATTAATCTACCTTTTTATCTAATATTTTAAACTAATTTCAAGATAAATTGAGTGGTTGTTGGTTTCAGTGTTTAAGGCACTCGTTGAATTCTTTAAGTTCGTGTACGGGTTTGACAGATGTATTTATTTATTTTTTTTAACAACATTGTTATTACCATGTTACGTTAGTAGAAAAACCTGGCGGTCGAGTGTCGGTGCTCGAAACAGTACATCTTTACTAATTGCAAGTATTAGACGTTTCACTGGATTTAGATGGTTTGGTTGGATTTGGTACAGAGTTTTTTTTATTTTTATGGAGGGATCAATGTTCCAGTCGGATTCAAATGCTAGAAGCTAGGATATCTTTGTATGAAACCAATCTCTTATTCTGGGATACATAAGGAATAATGTGTGATATGCGTTTTCAGGGATTTTTAATGCATGAAGGTGTTTTCGAGATCCTCCCAAAACCCCCAAAAATGATCTGCTCAAAGTAAAACAATTCAGTAGACGCTGTAACAATAAACGGTTATTTATTTTGTACAATTTTTATCTTCGCTAAACTTAAGGTTATGGAAAGTTGTGGCATTCCAAGACTGTTCACCCAAGAATTCAGGTATGGTTATTATCTCTGAGGCGTTCAATGACATGGAATTGGTTGCTGGATGGATCATTTTTTATGGTTAGGCTTCAAATTTCTTTATTAGATTTCTTTTATTCCGAAAATTAGATTGAAAAAAAATGGGTATTATTATCAGTCATTTTTAAGGATAATTAATTGAACTACGTGTTATTTTTCCACTAAGTTCAATGTCAGATTTCAGTTGATTAAGTTAGAAAAAATAAATAAAGCTCTTTTTTACCATTCATAAAAAGGCATTTCTTCATTATAGGCAATTGAGAAGAGAAATCTCGACCCTTTCTTGAGAATTCCTTAAGAAAGCTTGAAACTTCTGAATTGGAATGAAAATTGGGGATATAAATAAAAGGTCAACAACTTGTTTGAACTGAACTGCTTTTAGAAACGAAGTTGAGTGGGTCTCTTCAGGGCAAAAAAGGAGGAGGAGAAATAAGAGTGCTTTATGTAAGGAAACCAGCATAAGGTTTAATCAAGAAAGAATAACAAAAGAAATTGGAAATAGAAGTAGGATGTTTAAAGAGTGCAAATAATGAAAAAATGACACGTGTTACAGAAGAGGTCTCTTTTCGTAGAATTAATTTTAGATATTTAAAAATAAATAATTAGGTTATAAAAAATTACTATCTAAACGGTCAACGTTTCGCAAATTCATACTTCATCAGAACTTAAATCCACAAAATAGTGCATCTCAGTTTGGTTAGTCTGCATTAATGGGATTTTATAGCTCAGTAAAATATTTTATAAAAATAAAGTATATAACTATGCTCTTATAAATATCAAATTATTTCCGGTCGGGACTGTTTCACTACATTAGTCCAAATCGATTCACCGCCTAGATCGATTCTGTCTTATTTTTTAAAAGCGTTAGAGCATAACAGATTTTCTAAAAATACATCCTCTCATCAAAGGCTGCTTTGGGCGAGTTATAAAAAAACATTTTTTTTACTCTTTGGACGTCGTCCAAAACTCATAAATATCTGAAATAAGAGATGGAAAATCTGTCTTCGTCTTTCTCCTGCTTTTGTTATTGATTTTGTTTCTACTTCCATCGTCAAGTACTCTTCGGAATATATGTACTTATGTAACGCAAAGCGAATACAAATAAGCCAAGTTACAACAGCGTAAAACTAACTCCGCATTTGGGAGAGAGAGAGAACGGTGCAGAGTAGGGTTTAATTTTAATATATGGTGGCCAAATGAATAGGGGCCCTGTCTGCTGAGGAAGCTCGTAAATTCAGCGATACTGAACGCTAGAGATACGCATATAATACAGCTAATGTTGCGCTTGGTTTAGGATCTGAATTTATTCTTGTATTTATGGTTATTATATGTTTTATAATTCCTTGTATAAAAAGAGAGCTGATTTTAGGAATATAGATATTTGCGGTATTAAGTAGATGTTAAAAAGGAACAGTGTATAAAATAAATTATAAAAAAAAGATTAAAAGTGGGAATTGTGATAAAATTACTCAGTTCGTTCCTACTTTCCTGAAACCTAGGATTTACAAAACTATTGTAGTACCTACTGTTTTTGAAGCATAAGAAATGTGACCGCTTATGTCAAGGGACCAAAAACGCTTCGAGGTATATGGGTAACAATGTATTCCGTACAATATTTCGCCCCGAGGTATATGAGTCGACTTCAGATAAATTACATTTTATATTTGTATATTTTACGAATATATTATATAATATTAGATGTAGCATCATGCTGACTGAATTAGACTTGTAAAACTTTCGGGATTGATAGAGAAAGAATCACTAAAAGGGTAATCAGTACTTAAGCGACCGGTGGAGATCCCGTATTCCGACCGAAACGTTGATAAAAAGGATTGTGATAAATCTGACTGTTAATTGTTTGAGCCATCGGAATCGAATCTCGAGTTCATAAGGATATGTTATTGTTAAGTATTAATTCTAAAGTTATTGAAAATTGAACAAAATTTAAATTAGAGACATATAGGTTGCCTTATATAATTTCCTAATATATATTTTTTTTTTATTGGGAACGGTGATTTTCTAAGCATTATTTGTATTTGAAGATTCCACGGAAGAAAGGGGGAGAGCCACATTTTTTTCCGAAATGGAGTAATACATATCAATATGTTCATACCGTTCAGTAGTATAAGATAGTAACAAGAAACAACCGGTCGATTTGTTAGAAGACTACCCATAGACTGAAGAAAGTATGATCTCCAAACTATAAAAATTGATTTTCTCGAAATGCATTACGAGTGACTCTTCCCTTTTCATCGACGGACGCTTCATTTATTCATAAATTTAAATGATTTAATTGCTTCATTCGCTTAATGTGTAAAATTAAATTACGAATGCGATTGTACGTTTTTATATTTTTTAATAAGACCGCATTATTATTATTTGTTTGTTTTTTACTTAAAAAATTTATTTATACCTACAAAAACATAATAAGCAAACAGTACCCTGGGGTACATCCTCCTAACATTTAGTATAATTATATTGTTAGACTAGGAGGTCCCTCATCCAACTCCTCTTCAGCCTTCCCCGAGCTACGTCAAGTGTCAGTTGCTGTCATATTTTGTATAAATTTGTTTATATGTCCGTGTAATTTGTCGTTAGAAACTGTTTGTAATTCATACGTATGTGCTTTGTCGCAGTCGGAATACTTAAGCTGTTGTGAAGAGTCTCCTTTGAAACATATGGTGGTGAGTTCGTTATCAGTCTTAAAAATGTGATTGGAACGTTTGTATTTTCCGAATGTGTGTCTTTTTTGCAGGTCCTTAAATAGGTTTCAGTAAATAAGTATATATGTTATGTTTCTGTTCGAGGAATAATTTAGAACGACTGTGCGGTTTCGAATATAGTAGTTTCAGTAAGAAATTTAGCGTTATACGTTTTGTAAAACGTAACAACAACGCTGAACCGTTGTTGGCGAATTGTTTTTCCCATGTGTATGTCGGACTTAACTTAGCAAACGTTAAACGTTTAATTTTGGCTCGATTATTTAAACTTTCGCAGAAAAGAAGGGAAGAAGAGTGTTATGAATAATTGTTTTAAATAGAAATAGTTCAAGCTGTGAATATGAATATCGTACTTCAGTAATTATTATTAAACTATGCTATCATTATTAAGTTAGAGATTGATAAATTATTTGCCACTTCTATAAATTTGTTTTATTGAAAACTAGTTTCGAATGTTATACATTCATCCTCAGTTCTAAAAACACAAAAAAATCAGAAATAAGCTACTCAAAATATATTTTGGTATTATTAAACATATTAAATATGTATAATAACACCGAACTATATTTTGAATTTTTTGTGTGTTTTCAGAACTGAGGATGAATGTATAATATTCGAAACTAGTTTTCAATAAAACAAATTTATAAAAGTGGCAAATAATTTATCAATCCCTAATTAGATTGATTCTTCTATACCATCAAGCGGATGTCAACTGATCATTATTAAGTATTTTTGTATTAAAAAATAAATAAATAAAAAATAAAAGCAAAAAGCTAACGGCGGCTCTCCAGGCAATTCTTCTTGTGAGGCATGTCATTATATTGATCTTGAATCTTAACAAGTTATTATCTTAGTACTTTCAATCTAGTTGAAGATCCTTGCTAGAATGAGCAAGAATCTTACGTTTTAATCATACTTCAAGTGACGTGTGGAGATGCAAAAGGAGATAAATCCATGTTTTGTAATTTTTTATAATATTAATGTTTTTCCACACTTGGCACATGTGCTTGTGCACTAAAAACGTACTAAATCCAATTTAATTTTATGTTTAAAGTTTTGTAAATACCTGAATCATGCATATTTTTGGATTTCCTGAAGAATGGGAAATTATCTCCTTTTGCATCTCCACGTCGGAAACTTGTATGGCTTAATAGTTATAAGAAAGGCATAACGTGAAGTTAAAGGATTACATTTTCAAAGCAGCGGTAAGGCGGAGAGGAGTGATGTAAGGTGGACGTAGAGCAAAGGAGGGAGTTGAGGTTGAGGACAAACCCCAGCAGATAAAGCTGATACTGGGTCGGGATTAATGTAAGTTACTTGAAGCCTTAAGCTATTAATTACAGGGCCTCCGTTGTGAGGGTTAGTGCAAACTTTAGTCTCTCCATCAGATTGCTTGACAAATGTTCCCTCGGATGGACGTTCGCTCGGATCTTTTCCGCACCAACCGACAGTCTACGCCAAATAGCATTTCACTCCATTTATTTTGCCAACGTTCATTTATGTCAACAAAAAAAATTAGTCCGCATTATTTTATGCTGGTGTGATTTATTGAATATATGTGGTATAAAGCTACCATTACCGGAATCTTATTTTGCTAATTGACTCATAAGTATTTATTATAAAGAAATTTATTGTTATTATATTTCTTAGCGTTATTCACTGACATGGGAAGTTAACAGAGTGTCCATCGCCTATTTGGATTAATTTTTTTTTTTTTGTTTTTGGTGAACCTACATTGAGAAAGAATTGACGTTTGCTCGAGCGTTTCGTCCAAAGGACTCAAGGAGCTGAGGGGGGAAGGAGGGGAGGAGGGAGAAAAAGCATGCTGAAGCTGCTTTACTTCTTATCTCGAGTTCGGAAAATGATATAAACATGATTCTTCCACCAAAACATATGTTTTTCAGATTCAATTAAAGAAAATACACAACAGTTAAAAAATAATTTTATTTCGATCAAATAAATTCGAAAAAATCAACAAGGAGATGGTCCGGATGGTGGTCAAAAACAAAATAATAATACTCACAGTTCTCACCTTATCTAATTTTTATTGATTTTTCCACCACGTATCTATCTATATTCACAAATAATAAAAAATAATTTAACAGAAAAAAATTTCTATAATTTTTTTGTTGCTCTTTAACATTGTCTGGTTTCTAGCGCTACTATCGAGAAGTTTATATTTTCATTAGGTGTAAACTTTTTTAATTTGTGTTTAACTATTCACAATGTGCTTTTTGTATAGAAAATATATGAAATTTAAAATAATTGTATGAAACAACAATAAATAAGTGGGGAGGATATATTAATTATTAATCTCAAATTTAGTTTGGAGAGGAATATAATAATAAACAAGCATATTATTTGTCCTGCCACCATGTTTGAAAATTTATATTCTTCCCTTCAGTATCTGGCTTTAAATAGTAACTTATTTGTTTTACATTATTACAATAGTGGATATGATTTCTTGAAAAATCTTGATGGTAATGAACTTTAAAATTTTTGATGGACAATATCATTGTTTGCTGTTCAAAACTAGAATTTCATTATATTTTTCTCGATAACGAATTATTATTATTAGCTGGCGTTACGACCCAGCTGTTGGGTCAAAGCCTGCCACAGCGTACGCCAGTGTTCTCTGTTTTTTGCTGCTGCCTTCTAATTTTTGATACCAAGTAGAGCTCTTGTATCATCAGTTACCCCGTCCTTCCACCGAAGCTTAGGACGTCCAACTCGTCTTGTGCCACGCTCATAAACGCTCAGATAATATTTTGCATGCGATTTCATTGGGTTCCATTCTTGTTATATGATCTACCCATCGAAGCTTTGATAAATTTATTGTGATGCATACATCTAGATCTCCATTTATGACACTATTCTGTATTATTTACTCTTCTCCAAGCTCTTTTTTTATAAACTCAACCGTATATACTTCTCAGCACACTCCTCTCCCACCTGAGAAGGACATACTCCTGGCTCTAGTCACTGTCCAACATTTCGAACCATAGATAAGAATAAGTCGAATAAGCATTGTATAAATTCTTATTTTTGCGTCCTTACATAATGCAAAACATCTCAACTGCTTTTGGAGAGTAAAACATGTTACTAAGAGTATTCTCCTCTGTATTTCTTCCTCCATATTATTTCGACTCGAAAATGAATAAATTCCTAAACAATAATTAATTATAGTAAAAATATTTGAAAATTTTATTATTTAAAATTATGTTACTTTTTTTTTTAATGCAACTAATGTTCATTTTTTTCCTCAGTAATTCCGATCCTCTTGTATTTAATTATTTCTGATCAGCCAGCGATTTCTATATTTATATCTGAACAATGCTTGGAATGGTAAGCATCACACAAATTTAACTGTTTAAGAAGGGGACAATTGTTATTTCGAATATTTGAGGTTTATTCCGAGCCGTATATGCTGAAAACATTGGGCATTTTGTTTTCATCCTAGTTTGACGGAATGAATATCAAACTTCTTACTCTATTTAAATTCCCTAAGAAATATCGGGATTTAAAAAAAATTGTATTCGTTTCGATTTCTCTCATCGGCTCCATCATTCCTTTGATTTCTCCACCGATATGGAATTATTTATCTTTTTATTTTTATTTAATATAATATTTTATTTTGATAGCGACCATTTATTTGTCATTTACACATTTAGTGAAATCCAAATGTTCATAACTATAATTCTTCGTACAATATTTAAAGCGGAATACCTGGGATAACCCTGGTTTAAGGGAAAGCCCCCCAGCCAATGAACATATTTTATCATAACACAAATATCCTATTGGCCGTATCAGGAAGCCGGTAACGATTTCATTGGTGCTCACGTGACCGGTCCCTCCGAGGGCCCCATTTGAATATGAAATGGTAATTGCCATGGCTGGCTAAAGTGGGATTATACTCATGATATCCCGATTGAGGCCATCTCCAGCCTCCACCAGATAACTTGGATAAATCCAGGGGACGTGACTGGAATGGGCCGATATGGGTTGGCTCCCTCCAATTCTTAGCTGGCGCTATGATAATTGTCTCCTCTCCGTGTGTGATTTAATCTCGGCCAAATTCAATTTCAAAACTTTGTGGCGGTAGTGAGTTTGAATTTCAATTCGTGCTATTGCGCCCCCATTCTCATTTCTGTATTGAAATATATTATCTGTTGCAATATGAGGTAAATATTTAATGATTTTTATTTGTATCAGTTTTTTTTTTCTATGGACTCCAACAGAATGGGATAGATATGGACAATACGCTCATGAACTGATTAAATAAAAAAATTGGCTCTTTTTACTGAGTGTGTGATCAATGGTTCAATAAAATATCTGATGTGGGCAACACATGGCTTCCTTGTACGCCTATTAAATTATAAATCCGTGGCTCAAAAAGTGATACTGAATTTGGTTACTAGTTTCCGATTAAGGAAGCTAAAGGAAGTAAAGAAATAATCCAAGGAAGAATAAAACAGAGAGATACGAGGAAGTCAGAAGCTCAATAAATAGTCAGGAAGCAGGATGACTAGCCGCCAGAAGAATCAGTCTCAGAAGTTCCTTACGCAATATCTGAGCTAATAATGGTCCGATTTAAATGATTTTTATTTCGTTTTGTAGGGAATTTCATTAGCTTTCGTTTAAATACAATAAAAGCACCAAACAAAAATATTTTGCGGACGGATTATTTTTTTATTCGATATTTGGATTCTACGTATCTTGAAACGTAAAACATCCTCAAATTTTGAGGGGGAGGGTTACAAAAATTTTCTATTGATAGTCTAATATGACCTTCAAGTAAAGTACCACTTCCGGTTTTCCAATTTAGACCAAAATCTAGTATGTTATTTAAATCAATATATAAGTTATAAATACCAAATTTGAGAAGTTTTGCAGCGTATTTTAATTTAATTTTTGATGGAAATCAATTATGACCTTCAAGTAAAGTACCACTTCCGGTGATCAAGCAGTGACCAAAAATCCTAATACAACCTTACAATCCTAAATACAACATTTCAACTTTCTACGGCTAACTGTTTTTGAGTTATGCGAAATACGAACGTAAGTACAGACGCCACGACGAAACTAGTCAAAATAGATTCTCAGGGATGGTCAAAATGGATATTTTCGTTGAAATATGAAAACCGAAAATTTTCGCGATTACTTCGTACAAGGAAGTGAAAACAGTGGTTGTTTTTATCAATGAATCACTGTGCTGTCGAATGATCTTTAATGACTCACAATCTCACTTCTTGATCATCACAATTTAGTGAGTTGTCGGGGTAACTCTTTTTAGTCAATCATGCCATCCCCTCAAGGTTTGTTGTGGCGATCATCTACGGTAAGAAGATTATGATTTATTCCGTTATGCCTAGCCGGAAACGAATTGGCAAAATGTTCAGTTTATGCGAGTTAGAGTTGTCAACATTCAAATACTATATAAACCATTGATCTAAACCACTATCTAAACTCTTCAATACAGTTAATATTTATTGTTCTAATCATGGTTCTCATAGAAAAATGTCTCAATATTATGAAATAATTAAAACCAGGTACTAAATTCTGTACAAATTATGTCCAATATATTTTAATAAACATATTTGAGCGTATTTTGTATTAATATATTTATTCAATAGCAAACATTTTAGAAATATAGGTAAAATACTTCAACCATATTTTGTATTAGAACGAAATAAATTGGAAAATAGGATCGCACATTACTTTAGAACTGGATTTTACAGAATATAACACAAATAGACACTCTGCTTATGAACTGATTTAAAAACGTGACCCTTTCAAGTAAATCACGATCTCCACTCTCTTGTATTTATTTTTATTTACTTACCTTGCCTTTTAGGCGAACCAATAAGAACCCACTGAGGCCTGTTAAACAGCTTACTTTTTTATCCTGAGCTGTGCGCACTTTTTTCGTCCTCTAGTTCAGCCACCGGTCTCTTCTGCCCTTTCTCTGTCCGATGGCCTCCTAGCCAAGGAGAAGTGAGCTAAGCCTACAACTTCCTTCGGCGCTCAACAAAGGTTTTGTAGTACGGGTAGTTCTCCTTAGCTGATGAGTTCGCCTTTCCTCCTCAGCAGCTTGGCTTCATTGGCGGTACAGGCTAGTACGATCTTTAGTTTCTACTCATCACAATTTTAGTGAGTGATCTGGGCAGCTCTTTTCAGTGAATCGTAAATCACAAATTCCTATCCACAGGCGCTATACCCCGTCATTGCAATTTTAATTAGTGATCTAGTTATCTCTTTTATATGAATCCCGATCTCCAGCACTACTCTCTCTCCTCCCCCCCCCCCTCCCTCAAGGTCATTGAATCAGTGAACCATGAAAAAGAGTTCTTTGCGGTGAGAGAATCTTTCGAATCTGATCTCTAGAAAGTGCGGTCTTGCTCCGTAGAATTTAAGAACGGGAAACTTAATTTTGTGCCTCATCATTCTTTAAGATCATTCATTTACTTCAATCCTATAAAGTAATGATTTCGTTTCAATTCAGTAAATTTACTAGGCATCTGAATGAAGATCAATTGTTACACGAAAAATAATAGCTGCCGAATTATGATTTGAGCCATGAAATGGGCAGAAAAGTCTAGCTTCGTGCCAGTTCTAGGAAGCTTATAATATATTAACTAAAAATTTACGTTCAAGTTTTTAAAATACTAATTATTTCTATTAATAAATACCTTTATGTAAATTTTTATTTTTTTCCCCGGTACTATCCTTCCTTTCTTTTTGTTTTTTGTTTTGTTAGGTACGGTTTGCATTTGATACAGTTGGATTCCTTGGAATTTCTGCAAAATGAAAATTAAATTAATTTAAGGTAGTCACTGACAGTCCTTTGGTAAATCAACTAAAGATGGAAATTTGAGATGAGGAGGTCTTTCATAATAACAAGAATATATTTCCGAGAATAAGTAACGTCTGGAAGGGCTGTAAAATGAACCCAAGGAATAATTGCATGTTTCCTTTTGTTATCTTTCCATTTATTATTATTTATTTTTTTTTTGTTATTCATAAGTTACCCTTTTCATATTCAATTAAGCTTTATGGTTACTTAAATTACTTAAATCAGTATTTATAAACCAACAAAAAATTCTTATTGAGTATCAACTTATTATTAATATTAATAATATTATTAATTAATAATATTAACTTATTACTTCTAATCATATTCATCGATTAAAGTAAAAACTATACTGTATCTTATTTTTAAAAAATTGAAAGAGATCGTGAACTCATTAGTAATACGTTTAAGGGAATATGTGAAATGGCTGTACTTAAACTGGGGCTTATAAAATATTATATTTATTTATATAAAGTGGTTAGAACCATTCTAGAGGCATTATAACCTTTATTTTAAATTACTGCTTAATCTTCGAAAATAAACCTGCCAATTAATTTATTTTTTCCGCTTCCTCAAATTAAATATTCTTCATTAATATCGAATACTTAATTGTTAGAATAAAATCACGGTCATTGTGAAGTTACATGTTCCTCTATGATCTTTTTTACTTAATGATTTTACCCTCTTTTCATTCTCATCAAACATATTAATCAGAAATATATTTATTTGTTTTTTAGTATATATATATATATATATATATATATATCTAATATATTTATTATATATTTATCTTATATATTTATTATCTAATATATCTAATTTAAATAGAATATATCTAAGAAGAGTCAAATTTAAAACTAACACAAAAATATTGGTCAACAAGTTCATATTTTTAATAAATTATAATATAAAATAAAATTATAAATATTAAATAACAACTAAGGTAACAGAATTTTAACAAAAATGGACTTAGTTAAGAATACCGCTTCTAATAAGAGACAGTTAATAAAAAAGAGTTAATTTAAAAAGAGTTAAAATTGATAATTTTAATAATAATAATGTATAATAATATACATTATAATATTATACAAAATAATTAATATAAATAATATTTAATAATTTATTTAATATTAATAATAAATTATTTGACTTTTTAATATAAATAAATTATAAGTTTAATTTATAGATATTTAAAGTAATAACTTTTGTTAAAACGATTATAGAGATGCTTATAAGTAAGGACACTTACGATAAACAGCAGTTGTTGACATGATGAATTTTTTACATAGTTAATTTAACTTATTTACTTATAAAATAAGTAGATTAAATTAATGTAAGTGTGCATTTTTGGCCTGTTCTCGTTATATACATAAAAAAAAAAAAAAAATAAGCATTTAATAAAATGTAACCAAGGTAAATCAGCCTGTAATAAAAAATCATGAAATGTAATTGTATATTTGAATTTGTTTTTAGGTTAAACAACTTGAAAAAGGGCACAGAGCCCGAAATGTTGTCGATGTGATATTCTGAAGTATTTGAAAAAATAATATTAATCTGAAAGGGTTAAGTGTTTCTGAATAAGTGTTAATTTTCTGAATGATATAAAATATATTTATATGTTTCTTTGTTGTTTTCTTGTACGAAGTAAAGGAAGTATTGTAATCGCAAAAATTTTCGGTTTTTCAGATTTCAACGAAAATATCCATTTTTCCCATCCTTGAATCCATTTTAGTTTAGTTTCGTCGTGACGTCTGTAGGTATGTACGTGCGTATCTTGCATAACTCAAAAACGGATAGCCGCAGAAAGTTAAAATTTTGTATTTACGATAGTTGTAAAATCTAGTTGTAAACCTCTCTTTTTGGTCACCACATGATTACCGAAAGTGGTACTTTACTTGAAGGTCATTGTTAATTTTCATCAAAAATTATATTAAAATATAATGCAGAACTTCTCAAATTAGGTATATAAGACTTTCATATTAATATAAATAACACAGTAAATTTTGGTTAACATTGGCAGACCGGAAGTGGTACTTTACTTCAAGGTCATATTAGACTTTCATCAAAAATTATATTAAATTATAATGTAAAACATCTCAAATTTGGTAAATAGAACTTTTACATCAATATGAATGTATTTACTAGATTTTGGTTAAAATTGGTGAGCCGAAAAGGATACTTTACTTGAAGATCATAAAAACTTATATAAAAAATTATATTAAAATTGAATAGAGAGATCATATGTTTTGGTAATAAAGGTTACAAACGCGATTTTTTTTCAACTCCAATTAAACATTTTTATTACTTTTTTAAGTGTTAACATTATGAGTAAAATACTGGTTTTCCTCCCCATTCGTGAGATGAACAAGTCTGCAGCAGGAGAATAAGATTTAAGTTAGGTGGGTTCTTCCCATTAAAATCTCGAAGCTGTCGATTTCCAATGCTTTATCTAGTGACATTGGCAGTTCTAATGTTATCACGGAACACGAAGAAATCTCTGGGAAACTAGTTACCTATTGAAAGAAAACGACATATAATAACGGAATGAGACCTCCAGAAACAAGAGTATGTGTGTGTTTCAAAAGATGGATGTCGCGACGGCGAGTGTCGTTTTTAAGATACTGCAATCTTCGGAAACTAGTAACCATATTGAGGATCACTTTTTGAGCCACCGATTTATAGTTTAACAGGCCTACAAGGAAGTCATGTGTTGTCCACATCAGATATTTTGGTTTTATTTTCCTATAACAATGAATCGTAGTTAATAAGCAATATTAATAAAATGAAATATATAACTAATAAAATAAAACTAATAAAATATATTTATTGAATATAACGAACACCAACCATACCAAAATTTAGCTACGATTTAAGTTCTGATTTTTAAAAATGATTATCTATTGACCCTAGTAGTTAATTGAGTATCTATATTTTGTTAACTTAAATATCAAAAGAATTTTAATTAGTATTTCATGAACAGCCTTTTTATTAAAATTTGTAATAGTTAAAATATTTTTATTGAAAAAAAAATGTTTATGAGATACTTAAAATCCGTTATGAAAATTGATGGTACTAGGTACAATCCTTGTTCATAATGATAGTTATCAGATGCAAAGGGGATGTTAAGGATATTTTTTTAAATATATTAATTATGGATATCTAAGCCCTCAGGTTTTTAAAGTCTTCCGAGTAGCTAACTGAATTAAGAAGTAGCAGTCTAATTGAAACATTGCTGCTGTTGATTCGATTGGCCTTGTCTGTTTAAGGACCTTTGTGTCTCGGATTTATTTCTATAAATACTTTAAATGGTAATATTTACAAATTTCTTGTATTGGTGATATCAATGATAAAAAATATAGATTCATTAAAGAGATGAGGCTAAGATGGATGGATATAGCTTTTTAGCCGACAAGAAATGCAAATGTAGTATTGCCATTTTAGATAAGATTAATAACGGTTTAAATTACTGCTTCATCTTCAGGAAGCCATTTTAATATTCCGTCCATCGCAGGATCTCGTCTCAGTACGAAATTAGCAAAGCTGAGTTAATTAGTTTTATCCCAAGGTTCATTATTCCATCTTCCTTAGCCGGTTATCTTCCTTTGAACCTTCTTTTTTAGAATCGAGATGAGGTTTAACTTGAAGGGGGTATATAACCTTGGTAGTCTAGAGCGCTGTATATATATATATATATATATATATATATATATATATATATATATATATATATATATATATATATATATATATATATATATATATATATTTTTTTTTTTTTTTTTTTTTTTTTTTCGGTTGGCTCTATAGACCTTGTAGATCTTTGGCCGCGCGATGTGGTATTCTTACAGACATTTATTGCTTGCGGGAGCACAGACAGCCTGGAGGGGGTCACCCAACCTCATGTTGCTGCGAACCATAGTTTCCATGGTGCAGCGGCAAGCTGCCCATTGCTCCATAACTGGTCCCTTTGGGGCCAATTCGGCAGTGTCCTTCCCACCGACTTACTCGGGTTCAAGGACAGTGACAAATCGGTCTAGATCCACGGATTATGGCTATTCGGAGTCAGCAGGCGCACGAGGACCTATATTTCTTTCCCCGAGACAGACCGTCCATGGACCAAACCTCCGGGCGGCTATTTTATGTCCTGGAAAACCACAACGCGATTCACAATTAAGATACACGGGGTAGGGTCATCACTCCTACGCCCGGTCTGTGTGAGTGGCCTCCAGTAGGCTGACGGGCCTCACATACCCGGGGGGAGGGTGATAGTGGCAGGCCACGCGGATTTTCCCTGGTAGGCGGTCACCCAAATCTGGGCGGTCACCCATCCAAGTACTAAACAGGCTCGACGTTGCTTAACTTTGATTACCTATTGCAAGCGCCTTAGCCCGCTCGGCCACCCCGGCCCCCATATATATATATATATATATATATATATATATATATATATATATATATATATATATATATATATATATATATATATATATATATATATATATATTGAATATATATGAATAGGAGATTTCAGGTCCGGACACCATCATATAAAGAAGGAATTAATTACTATTAATTCTCAGGTTTCTTAATTTATTTATTCAATAGAATAAAAAAATTGCATTAAGTACTATGTCCCATCGGAATAACAATAATGAACAAATAAAAAGAAAATAGTAGTAGCGCCAGTGATTACTATAGTATTTCTGGTGTTACTTGAGTTTCAAATGGTTTGTTATGCAACATGGTATGCCTAATGAGCTTCTTTAAGCTAAAAGAAACCTTTTATTAACAGTTTGAAAGTTTTACGTAATAAATTAAAAATTACTTACCTAATTATTTTTATGGTGGTTTATTTTCATGAAGTATGGAATGTACACTTGAAATGAAAAAAATCTGAAATTTCTCCTGCAATTTCGACCGAGTTTCCCAGCAATAATTTTCTTTCCTATTTAAAAAAAAAAACATAATAGCGATAAAATGCCAATTTCTTAACTATGAAGGTATTTTTTAATTTTAAGTAACTCTAAAAAAATGCTATGCCACAATTTTCGCCGTTTCTCAAATTTCAAATTTCCTAACTTTTTGGGTTTTCAACTTATTGGAAGGTGGGGTTACCCCTCCTTTGACCACGTCACTGACTACAACATATTTAGAAGCTGTTTCCCAGTGAGTTAAGTTTTTTTTTATTCTGAATTACTAATTCTATATCGGGATCCAAGGCGTACAATAGCGATAACAATCCTAATGAAAAAGTATCGGACAATTGAAATGCCGATTACCATCCCAAAGGGCGTACGCAGAATTTTTTTTCGGGGGAATTTAATTTTTTTTTAGGGGGAGGAGATTTAAAAAAAAGGATTGCAAGTAAGCATCTAAATGTCTATAATCACCAAACTGGAAGTTTATATAATTTATATCATTAATATAATTTATATTATTCAATAATAGTCTACTATTCAACTATAATAATTGTTGTAAATACTTTATAGATTGAGCAGGGAAGCGTTATTGGTCTATAGTTATTATTAAAAAAAGATAAATACCAACTATTTATGAAAATCATCAAATTGTGCTGCGGACCTCAATTCTCTACAATTGAACATCTACACACCATAAATCAGATTTTGGAAAGAAGTAAGGAGTATAACGTTCAGCTGTACCTAGTTTTTATTGATTTTAGAAAAGCATTTAACTCAGTCTTTCACGATCTACTTTGGCAAGCATTAGAAGATCAAGGAATCAATACTATATTCATGAATATATTTATAAAAATATTTATTGAAACAGTAAGTCCTACATAGCCATGGAAGGAAACGATAAGGCGCTTCAAAGAAGCTTCAAACAGGGCTGTTCACTATCCCCAACTGCCTGCTAAATTATGTGTTTAGTAATTTAAACTGGGAAGGATATGGGATATCTATAAATGGGCATAAATTATCAAATCTGAGATTTACGGACGATATACTCGTAGTTATTTTCGCGAGCTCATTAAAAAAACAAAGTCGTAAATTCACCGAAAGCAGAGTTGGAAGTTATAAATAAAGTTTTCGGTTTTGTCGAGTGTAGTTACTAAGGACTGTTTATCTAATTTAATGATAGAAAAAATGAAATAAATAGAAGGCCAACTAACTCCAGGCTTAAAGGGATTGGTACTAGAAACATGTATATATCCAGTAATATTAAACGGATCTCAAACATGGCCTGCATCGGATAAAATCTCCAATTTTCCTGAAGAAAATACCATATCAGCAACTGAAATGAGCAAGCTTAAGTCGAGGTTAAAAGTTTATTAAAAGAAGTACAGCTACTGAAATGGGGATGGGCTGGTCGTGTAGCCAGGCATGACTGACTCAGGAAGATAGTCCAAAATTGCCACAGAGTGGATCGCAAGGAAGACCACATACAAGATGGTAAGATGTATTGTGCACAGAATGGGAGACTGTTAGTCTACAGTGGCCAGGAATAGAGTCTGTGGGATAAAGTAGTAAAAAACATTTCTGTATATATGTGTGTATGTACAGAAATAGTGAAGTGGTTATATATATACAAATAAAAATAAAAAATAAAATATTTGTTAATTAATTTTATTTCGAAAGTGTTGTTTTGTGTAAAGAGTATACCCTAAATGAAATAGTTTGAAGTTTTGTTTGTTTTTACACCAAACTCTTACTTCCCAAGGAACAGGCTTACAGTTCTGTAAAAGATGTAAATAAAGCTACTATTATCATTTTATAATTCAACACTTTCTTGGCTATTGCCAGAAATATTCACCTTCCCGAACCAAAGTCAAGGGTTAGGCTCAAATTTTATTCTTCTTTCTCTATCTCCGCCGTGCCGTTTGGCGTGGAGCACAAATTTCATACTATATTTAAAAACTTCCCTGACGACACTTGCTGTAATGAGGAGAACCTTTTTCTGCCCTTCTTCCGATACTTTTTCAGTTAGCTTCACATCCTAACTGAGTGGATGGTATCGTCGGGGATAAGGCCATTGCTGGATTTTACTATCGGATATACTTTTATCTGCTCCAGTCTATGAAGTTGGCATCAATATTGTCATCAGTTGGAACATCAATATCGATGACATTACCACTTTTAGCATTTTGATCGATTAAGACTATGTCTGGTTTGTTATTTTCTACGGTGTGGTCTGTAATTATAGAATGGTCCCTATACATTGTTATGTTTTTAGCAGACAGTATCTGGTTACGTCAGTTCCGTACCGATAATAAGGAACTTGGTCAGCTATTATTTTAAATAATAAAACTTGTGCTTTGTGGATAATTTTGGCCAGGTTATTGTACATCACAAGATATTCTTTACCTGCCAACGCTTGACATCCAGATGATATATGTTGGATAAACTCAATATCAGTCTTGCATAGGGGACATCGATCGCAAATATCTTATCTGCTTATATATTTTCTATAAGCGTTAGTGGAAATAATCTGATTCTGAATGGCCAAAATAAACACTTCCGTTTCAGGAAGTAAGTAAGTTTTTTTTGAGCCAATTGATAGAAGTATCCCAGTTTATTCCTGATTGCGATAGAGAATCGTATAATCGACCGATTAGAATTTCTTCGGTAGGAGCCTCTTTATGTTCCGGTGAGAGAGAGAAACACTCTATTATCAAAGACGTGCTGCCCAACTGCATTGGGTTGCTATACACACAACATACTAATATCATCATATTGACGATTTGTACAACTTAAACTTATAAGAATATAGGATAATTAAGATATTCATAATATATGATAAAAGTTTTTAAAAGTAATATATGATAACGCACCTGGCGTAGTCAAGAATACATTTTCAACAGAGAGTTTTCCTTTTCCTATCACTATCACTAGTGGCATAGAAGAAATTATAAAATGAGGTTTACTCAGACTCAAGCGCGTAACTGTATTATAAGTTTGCACTAAGGAATTGGATGTTGATGAGCAGCTTTAAGGAAATTGTGCTTCGACTCAAGGGATGGAGGGTTATGATTTTCTGTCCAAAAAATCAAAACTAGTATGGTTTAAATGAGACGTAAATTACAGACTATTTTATATAACTGAAAAAAATGATTATTGTGGTCACAAGTATAAATTGGAGTTTGTAATGATTGTGATTAATTTTTATCATAAACTGTGTGACAAAGGAGAGATGCTCTACGCTTGGATTTTTTTTTTGTGGTTAATTACAAAGATCGAATGTGTATTAAACCTTACAATGGAAAGCATCCAGAAGCTACATAAATAACAAGTGACAAGATAACAGACAATAACTCGTCCATTTATCCTCGTTGAGCGGTTTGTCTCGAAAAATAGCGGTGGTGCACGGTATCGGTTGCTGTTGTTATGAAAATGATGTTTATCCTTTTGGACAGCCCAATCAATGGGTCGGTTCGAGCCTCGGGGATGTTTTGTTGGAAGGGATGAAAATAGATCGGGAAGACGTCAAGATTTCATGAGAGGGCGGCTAATGGAAGGGGACAATGGGCGATTTATAGCGAAGTCTCTGCTAACTTCTTCGGCAAAAACAGTCCCGCTCTTTTGTAACCCTGGAGAAAACAACAATAACATTAACCACTCCTTCATCGCGGCTCTTACAAACAATCGCCACCACCTCTTCCTCAGCTTTCGATTCATTTATCCTGTCATCTTCCACCTCTTGTTCTAGGGTTTGGCTCTTTGTGCCGTCCGATGCAGGATCGGTAGGGCTACGTTAGACTCTGGAAAATTTGGACAACAAAAAAGAAGAGTTATGATTTGATGAAAACAATTAATGATATTTCTCTTATATTTATTTATTGAGATTCATAACTGTATTTTAAAAAAACGCTGCAAATTATTACACAATGGTTTATTATTTCCACTTATTTATTCCACTTGTTTATTATTCCACAAAAATATCTATTCTGTCAAAGTAAAAAATATGAAGCAGTAGGTACCAAAGGAAAAGAAATTTGAAGCTTGTCACAAGATGTCCGCCGTGAGAGTGTCGAACTGTGTTAATTAAAAAAACTGCGTCAATGCAAGTAGGCTGTGATGTAAAATGATACAGAGGAAATATTTGATGTGCACTTCACTAGGAAAAAATAAAAACGAAATTCATAAAGCTATATCTCAGCTAATATTGGTCTGCTTTAGGTGATTTCTAGTTCGTATTGTAGGGATTTTCGTTAGCTTTCGTTTAAATACAATAAAAGCACCAAACAAAAATATATTTAATCGGTAATTATACAGATTTTTTGTTTTTCAATTTTTTTTTTTTTTTTTTTTCATGTCTCGTTATGCTGATTCCAAAACACCTTACATTTTCTCTCTATTTTTATAAATGACCGAGTTATGGACTTATGAGATCTCTAATCGGCCGCCATTTTGAAACAAACAGACGGATTATAATGTCGAGTTCCGAGGATCATCCCGGGGTGACCTGTGACTTTGGTACCGAATCTCAAGAAAATCGGTATAGTAGTCTCGGAGAAAAGCCGCGGACGGCGTACGGCGTACGGCGGACGGCGGACGGACGGATTTTTTTTTATTCGATATTTGGATTCTACGTATCTTGAAACGTAAAACCTCAAATTTTCAGGGGGGATTACAAAAAAATTTTCTTTGGTCGATTCCAAAAGTCTATTATTGAAAATAATAAACCAAAAGCATTTACAGATAGAGATTTTTTTATTATTCGTTTTTTTTCTTTTTTGTTACTTTAATGCCTCGTTATGCTGATTCCAAAACACCTTACATTTCTCCTCTATGTTTATAAATGGCCAAGTTATGGGTATATAACCCATCTTTAATCGGCAATTATTATAGATTTTTTGTTTTTCAATTTTTTTTTTTTTTTTTTTTTTATGTCTCGTTATGCTGATTCCAAAACACCTTACATTTTCTCTCTATCTTTATAAATGACCGAGTTATGGGCTTATTAGATATTTAATCGGTAATTATACAGAATTTTTGTTTTTCAATTTTTTTTTTTTTTTTTTCATGTCTCGTTATGCTGATTCCAAAACACCTTACATTTTCTCTCTATTTTTATAAATGACCGAGTTATGGACTTATGAGATCTCTAATCGGCCGCCATTTGAAACAAACAGACGGATTATAATGTAGAGTTCCGAGGATCATCCCGGGGTGACCTGTGACTTTGGTACCGAATCTCAAGAAAATCGGTCCAGTAGTCTCGGAGAAAAGCCGCGTACGGCGTACGGCGGACGGCGGACAGACAGATTTTTTTTATTCGATATTTGGATTCTACGTATCTTGAAACGTAAAACCTCAAATTTTGAGGGGGGGGGAGGGGGGTTACAAAAAAATTTTCTTTTGTCGATTCCAAAGGTCTATTATTGAAAATAATAAACCAAAATAAATAAGTTTATGTGTTATCTGGTTACTAAAGCATGACAGGGAACAGTAAAGAAACTACCAATTGATAACATTACTACGTTAGAAGGTCCCCAGGTTTTTTTTTCAGACGCCTCAGATTTTCACGCTTATCACGAATCGATTAATAACCAAGTTCATATACTAGAGGGTTTAGAGGGTTTAATAAAAAGATGCGACATAGTATTCATTATACATAATGATCTGTCTGTGGCTTAAAAAGTGAGATCATATCGTTCTGTTGAAGAATTTAGATCGGATAGGAAGTCTCGGTTATGAGAGGAATTTGGTGGTTTAACGGAACCCCAAAGCTCAACACCAATGGTCCCAGTACGATCGATGATAATCTTTAAATGAGCTTTGTATTATAATAAATTGTACGCTTAAAGCTTTTGACTTGTAATAAAGTAGTTGGAAACGACGAGCTGTTTCGCTCTTGTGCGGTGTTCCAAGTTAGTCGTCTGTCTAGATGAAATCCAAGAACAGTTAATAAATTTGAAAGATTTTGTAGCCAAATTTTATTTTTGACCAGATAAACTTCATGTTCATTAAGCTTATATAGACCTGATGTAAATTAAGCTTCAGGGTTATTCTTTATAATTTTGATTTACTCGAAAAACTAACGCATTAGTGGTATATCTGCACACACACACACACACACACACATACACACACACACACACATATATATATATGTGTGTGTGTGTGTGTGTGTGTGTGTGTGTGTGTGTGTGTGTGTGTGTGTGTGTGTGTGTGTGTGTGTGTGTGTGTGTGTGTGTGTGTGTGTGTGTGTGTATGCAGATCTAGATACAGAATGTTAATAGCGAACAATTTAAGTTAAGGGGTTAAATATTAAAAGTAACTGAAACTAGGAGCACTGAAGATGGAGCTCGCTGTCGAATTTTCGACGTGTTCGATGTCAAAACCTCTAAATAACACATTTTCGGTCATTGATCTGTGTGTCGGTGCCACGATTATCTCTTGAACGGATGGACCGATTTTTTTTTATTTTTTATTTTTTATTTTTTTGTAGCGTTTTGTTCCCTGATGATTGTATACCAAATCGAGCACCCTGCGCGATGTAGCGGCTGCGTAATAGCCGAAAAAGTAGTTTTAAAAAATTACCAATATACATAAAAACATAAAAAATTGTATATATATATATATATATATATATATATATATATATATATATATATATAAGTTAAGAGCCAGACCTAGCTAATAATAGAACTTAATCCTACTAGAAATATAAACAACTCCCTAAGAGTATATAAGCAGGATTACTTGGTGAATAAAGTCAGTTATTAACCAGCTCTTGTTGCGTTATTATTTTCTTAAACCTTTCTTTTTTTTAAAAATTCTCTAACCCGGACTCGTTAAGTGGTGCCGAAACCCGGGAGCGGAGCGGAGTTTTCGTAGCGGAAGATTTTTTTTTGGTTACTGGTCAATCATGAACGGAGAAATGCAGGAGGGCGGACTTCAGACCGGACAACAAGGAATTCTTCGAGCGCCCACGCTGACGTTACCTAATGACGTTCCGCCTCAACCGACAACCACGCTGGCGCAGGCGCACGCAAATCTTGCGGCGGCAGAAGCTAATGCCATAGAGCGGCTAAAATTGAAGAGAGCAAATGCCCAGGACATTAGGTACACGATAGGCGAGCTAAACAAGTTCAGTGGGGAAGTGGGAGAATTGAATCACTTCCTGAAAGGAGGTGACCAGATAATATCCCTAATTGACTCAATGGCCGCGGAAGATTTGATTGAGTTGCGGCCTTGAGAGCGGCCTTGGTGTGTCGAGTGAAAAGGAGTGTGCTGAACCTGATTCAGGCAGATGAGGACACGCCGTGGGACACGGTAAAGGCTCGGCTAAAGAAGGCGTTTGGAGGGAGTCGGTGGGCCCCGGAAGAGGACATGCTGCAAATGTTTAGGGAAATGCGGAAGCCTCACCAGAGCAGCGGCCAATATGCGAGCATACTATTGGCACGATTTAATAAAATCACTGAGAAGCTGAGGGAGACAATGAGTGCGCAGCAGGCGGAGGCAAGGATGGCATTCTTGGCCACAATCCTGAAGGTGCAATTGGCTCGCGATACAGGAAGGAAAGACGGCCTGCCCCAAGAAAAGAGCTGTCTAGAATGCGCCCAAGACATGGTGGAAGCCAGCGCCAGGGACGAGGAGTCGAAGTACATCGGAGAAGTAGAGGTATGCTGGACCAGAGTCCCATTCCGGAGGCCGGAGATGAGTAGAAATCGGCCGCGGTTTGAAACTAGTAGGAAGAGAGAGGCAGAGAGCTACCGGCGGGAAAGACCTACGAACCGGGACAGGAGACCGGCAATGGAGAAGAAACATGGTAGGAAGGACGAGAGGAGGTGCCATGAATGTGGTAAACCAGGACATCTGGTGGCACAATGCCCCCGGACCAAATGTTTCGAATGTGGTACGGAAGGGCACATAGTCCGGCAGTGTCCGTACATTTATCGTCGGAAAGAAGTGTCTCATGGTGAGCCCATGGAAGTCAACGCGCAGGAGGTGCGAGGAAGAGAAAGAATTTCCAGACGAGCGGGAGTGTCCTTAGAATCGACGGGACTATCATCGGAAACTGAGGAGGAGCCAGGTAGCAGCAGCGGCGAGGACAGTCGGAGCGGCCGGGAGTGGCAACGACGTCGGGCGACACAGGCACGAGGACAGCGGCTGGCGATGGCAGGGAGGAAGACTCAGGCTTCGGCATGAGGAGGGTATCTGCAGAGAGGCGACCGAGCTTTCACGTGCAACACCATCGAAGGTAAGCTCAAATGTTCGTTGTCTATAATTGAGATTAAGAGTGGGGTGAAGTGCTTAGTGGACACGGGGAGCTCGAGCACCCTGTTGTCAAGAGCTGCTGTAGAGAACTTATGCGGAAAAGGGAAGGCGCTTCAGGTTCAAAAATGCGGCTGTAAGTTGCTCACGTTGGGTGGGCCATGTAGCGTGATAGGCGAGATAAAGATAGGGTTGCGTCAATGGGAAAAAGGACAGGGCAGATTACGAGCACACGTGGTAGAGAGCATGCCGAAGGGTAGGCGCCAAGGTGAGGAACGAAAAAGGGAAGTGGCACATTAAACTCGGGCATAGGACATACGTGTGTCACCGGGAGTAGAGGGAAAATGGGGGAGCTGGCGCACTTCTAGGAGCAGCCAATCAGAAGCCAGCATTTGGTCACGTGACCTATGGCGGGAAATTTGAATTTGAATTTTTGCCTCGACCTAACCTTAACTACCACGTGGCCTTGCCTCGACCCTATCTTAACCACCACGTGGTCTCGCCTCGACCTAACCTTAACTATTAGGCCACGCCCCTTTTTAATCACGTGACCGTTAGGTCCCGCCCCTTTTACTCTTATCAATCTCCAACCAGCCAATCATCTTGCTTCATCCTGATTACCCCCACCCTAAGCGGCCATTTTGTTTACAATTTTGGTTACAAGCGTGGTCAGCATCCACGCTTAACCACCAGGTTTATCTCCTCCACCAATTGAAGGGTCAGGTATCCACTTTATAGTCTGTAACCTCCCCTACGGTTATATAATCATAACCTATACGATGAAGGATCAGGTATCCACTTTATTGTCTGTAACCTTCCCAAAGGTTGCATAACCTTTATCTTGTTTTCGTTTTTGTGCAACCTTCTCAATGTTTACGTAATCTTTACAATATTTAACTTTAGCAACATTTAAACAGGTTGGATCATGCGTGACCCTTATGCCCCGCCCCTTTTTGGTCACGTGACCCTTATGCTCCGCCCCTTTTTAGTCACGTGATCCAGTCACGTGACCCGCAGCGCATCCTGGTCTATGCTCCGCCCACATGTTTTAGTCACGTGATCCAGTCACGTGACCCATGGAACCTCCTGGCCTATGCTCCGCCCACAATATTTACCCCCTCCACCCATTGAAGGGTCAGGTACCCATCTTATAGAGCATGAGTGTGCCCGACCGCCATTTTGTTTTTCTACAGTTTGAGAGACTTGAGGTTTTGTTGAAGGGTCAGATACCCACTTTATAGTACGTAACCTCCCCTATGGTTATATAATCATAACCTATACGGCGAAGGGTCCGGTGCCCACTTTATAGTATGTAACCTCCCCAACGGTTATATAATCATAACCTATACGATGAAGGGTCCGGTACCCACTTTATACTCTGTAACCTCCTCTATGGTTATATAATCATATCCTATACAATGAAGGGTCCGGTACCCACTTTATACTCTGTAACCTTCTCAAAGGTTACATAACCTTTACATTGTTTTCGTGTTTGTGCAACCTTCTCAATGTTTACATAGCCTTTACAATATGTAACTGCATCAACATGTAAACAGGTTGCATCTTGTATAGACAAGTTGGATTATGTCCAGGTGAAATACCAATATGGACTTTGAACTGTTTATCTCTAAAACAAAAATAAATAGTAGGGCTTCTTAATCCTATAACAATTGTTGGACTTTGAACTGTTTATCTCTAGCATATAAATAAATAGTAGAGTTGCTTGATCCTATAACTGCTTTTGGACTTTGCACTCTTAATCTCCAACCATTCTTATCTCGCTGAAACATAAACAAAACAACTTTTCAATGTACTACGTATTTTTAATAGCTGATAGTATAAGTAATGGTCTTAAAAGGATTAACTCGTCAATGTTCTACGTATTTTTATTCTCCGATAGTTAAATAATGGTCTTAAAAGGATTAACTTTTAATCCATTAAGTTCCTATCGAACTTTTAATCTCTAAAATATATTAACAAATCGAAACGACTATCACGCTGGCCAAAGAGGTTGCACCTTTTCATAGCTTTGAAATATTTTCAAAGTACACGAGTCGGTATTAATAACTGCGAACAATTACAGCATATATAACAGCAAATATAACAGCAAATTTTAATTAATGAATATTAATTAATACTATTTCTTAATCCCTTAAGAGCTTTTGGACTTTGAGCTGTTAATACCAAAACATAAAGAATGATTTAGGACTTCCGCTAAAAAGTAAACAAATTTAGCTCTCGCAATAATGCTCTATCTCTTAATCCTTCCTTTAAAAGTAAACAATGGACTTTCAACTGTTAATCCTCTATCATTACTCATCTCGCTGAAACATAAACAAAACAACTTTTTAATCTTATGTGTATTTTTATTTTCTCATAGTATAAACTATTAAAACGCCGTAAAAGAATTAAATATTAAATCCTTAAAGTTTTTTTTATCATTTACAAACAATGATAAAGAGCCTTTTAATCATTTCATAATATCTGGATAGATGACGTCATTATTATTAGCTAAAGTTTTGTACCTTTTTCAGTTCTCAATGTTTACATTTTATTCAATTTTTCCAAATTTTTACCTTTACCTATCTATTTCTTTATTAAATTTTCTATAACCTCCTCAATGTTTATACATTTTCTGTCCGCTAGGGCGCAGCACCTTACTCCAGTAGGGGATTTTCCTGGCTAGTTTACATAATGTTCTCAAAGTCTATGATTTATGCAACCTTCCCAATATTTACATTTACCTATCTATTTGTTTACGTTTTCTATAACCTTCCCAATATTTAAATTTTATGTAAATATAGTCTTCTCAACTGATTTTTTGCCTTTCCTAAATTGTTTTTCCCCTTTTCTGAACTTGATTTAATTATAATTAACTACCCTGGTTCCTAATTGCACTCGTATCAGACCTTGCGATATCATCGGCTCCTTTCGGCTACTCTCGGATACCCTCGGAGCAGAGCGGCCGGGCCCCGATCATTGTCCTCGGTGACGCTCGTTCGTCCTCGTTTTTCCTCGGGCCCCCACCTCGATCTCCCTAATCTGCCTTAGGATGCTCCCGATTCGAGAATAACCGAACTCCTCCGGCCTCATATGATCATCCAGATTCACTAGGAAAAATTTGAAAAAATCTCCTCTTCTCACCTGGACTTCTTCTCCTACGGTTCCAACCATTCATTTTACTCAGCACGTAGAGGTCTCTCGTCTGCGTATCCCTTGATCAACTATAAATATTTACATTTTTCATAACTTGAAGTCCCATAATTTTAGTGGTTTTTAGTAATTTTAGCGGTTTTTATTGATTTTAGTCATTTCTTATCAGCTTCTAATGGCAAAATACACTCCGGCAATAATATTATGCTTAATGTTTAACCGAATCCATCATTTTCTTTCAATTCATTGATAATATTTTTTGAGTAGGTCTTTTACTGCTTTACTGGTCTTTTACCTCTAATTTTTAACATAGCTTTATATTTTTTAGTATATTTTAACCAATTTTAGATATTATTTTTTGTTTTTATAATTGATTTTACATGTTACTTTATTGATTTTAGTCAATTTTAATGATTTTAGAAATAAAATAAAACGTTTTATTAGCAAATATTTGTATATAAATCTGTTTTGAGATGATTTATTATC
Organism: Rhaphigaster nebulosa; assembly: GCA_948150685.1. Taxonomy (NCBI): domain Eukaryota; kingdom Metazoa; phylum Arthropoda; class Insecta; order Hemiptera; family Pentatomidae; genus Rhaphigaster; species Rhaphigaster nebulosa. Next base: position 180,542,494 of record OX411306.1, read on the forward strand.
TAGAGTTGATATTATTTGAGAATGTTGATGTAAGATGTGCTATATTTGGTCCCCATTTGTATGATATTATATTGTTTTTTTCAATCCTAATGATGCCCGAATTAGCGAAACGTTGACTGATCAGATATTTACTGCTGTTTAAGAGACTCAAAACTTTACTCAGGATTCTTCCAGAAATATACTCATAATTTAGAATTAGAATTTAAGATAATTTTGAATATTAGAATGTTTGCCATCATCGGATGATAGATAATATTAAGAGTAACTAATATGTGCATAATCGTGGCAGTTGGAGCACAATTCTGATCACACCTTCCCCCCTTAAAATTCCAAATATTTACATTTTTCATGAACTTGAAGTCCCATAATTTTAGTGGTTTTTAGTAATTTTAGCGGTTTTTATTGATTTTTAGTTATTTCTCATCAACTTCTAACGGCAAAATACAATTCGACAATAATACCATACTTAATGTTTGACCGAATCCATCATTTTCTTTTACATTATTGATAATATCCTTTGAGTAGGTCTTTTTACTGCATAGACTTCGATCTCTAATTTTTAACATAGCTTTATATTTTTAGTATATTTTAACCAATTTTAGATATTATTTTTTTTGTTTTTATAATTGATTTTGCCCGTTACTTTATTGATTTTAGTCAATTTTTAATGATTTTAGAAATAAAAAAAATTTATTAGCAAATATTTGTATATAATACTGTTTTGAGATGATGTATTATCTGTAGTTGATATTATTTGAGAATGCTGATGTAAGATGTGCTATATTTGGTCCCCATTTGATGTAAGATGTGCTATATTTGGTCCCCATTTGTATGATATTATGTTGTTTGTTTTGTTTTTTTTTTCACTTCTAATAATGACCGAATTGGCGAAACGTTGACTGATCAAATATTTTCTGCTGTTTAAGAGATTCAAATCTTTATTCAGGATTCTTCCAGAAATATACTGATAATTTAGAAATATTCATATTAACCCTTCTCCATACTCGCTTCATAATTCAAATTATTTGATTTCTTTCATGAAATAATAACTATTTATTAGATATTTCTATATCGTCTTCGGGTCAAAATGTCTTGTTTTGTGCAGGTGACTGTCAATATTAGAATGTTTAGCATGATCGGATTATAGATAATACTAAAATTAACTCATATGAGCACAATCGTGGTAGTTATAGCACAATTATGACCACACTTTTTCCCAAAAATACCAAAGGTTCGCCTATGAGGCACCACTATCAGTACTTGTTTCCTCATCGAAGTTTGTTTATCGATTAATCAACAATCAGTTCAATCAATTTTTACGAGTCCATCTTGCTTTTGCACACTAACTTTCTGTTGGACAGAACATTTATGGACTTCACCAGGATGAGAACCATTGTTAAGAGATGTTTCATAGCACACTAGGATTTTAAAATGAGTAGCCGATAGAGGGAAAATGAGGTAGTTCGAGCACAATGCTGATCACACTTTCTACGAAGAATAGCATCAGGTCTCGTCTATGAGACATTTTTTCCCAGTTACTTTCGCCTTGTTGAGGTGTGTTTATTGGTAAACACAGCAATCACATACTAGATTTTATTTGTTTTTATTAGATTGATATTTATTTTTTTATTAAGAGGCGGAAGCTGGACCTCATTAAGACTCCAATATCTTTTGGTAATCAACTCCAATCAATCCAAAATGTTAAATATTTCTTCGAAAAAACATAAATTTAACGGAAGGCATTAGATCCGTCCTCATTTCATAATTCAAATTGTTTGATATCTTTCATGAAATGATAACTATTTATTAGATATTTCTATATCGTCTCCGGATCAAAATGTCTTGTTTTGTGTGGGTGACTGTAAATATTAGAATGTTTACCATAATCAAATGACAGATAATATTAACAGTGACTAATATGAACAAAATCGTGGTAGTTAGATTCTGATCACAGTTTCCTCCAAAAATACCATAAATTCGTCTGTGAGGCACCTCTACTAGTACCTGTTCCCTCATCGAAGTTTGTTTATCAATAAATCAACAATCAGTTCAATCAATTTTAACCACTCCATCTTGCTTTAAGACTTCAATATCTTTTGGTAATCGACTCGAATAAACTCATAATATTAAATATTACTCCGAAAAGACAGAAATTTAACAGAAGGCATTAGTCACTTTCTGAAAAGTTATACGAGCTGCGGACATTACATGTGACTATAATCCAAGAGTCATGCCCTGGATAAATTCTACTGTCATAATATTAATCATGGATGGATGACCTTAGTAGTTGAGCTAAATACTACACTCTTAATACGAATATAAAATTTTTAATCCAATTTATCACTTTTGCAGGGGAAGTACTGCAGTATATCGATGATTATTAAAACTATCAACACAACTGCATGCGAATCTGCTGACCTCTATTGTCTGTTTTAAGAGCTATTATTCAGCTTTCATGTCACACGAGGGGGTGTAGATCGATATGTTCAAGGTATGGCTTGAGGTAGTGATGGAGGGTAACGGATGATCAGGAATGTGGTATAGGAAGATTTAGGGATGTTCAGACATGGTTTGAGATGGTTAGCGATGGTATGGGATGGTCAGAGATGGTTTGAGATGGTTAAGAGTGGTTTGGGGTGGTCAGACATGGTTGGAGATGGTTTAAAATAATCTCCAACCATGTCTGACCACCCCAAACCACTCTTAACCATCTCAAACCATCTCTGACCATCCCATACCATCGCTAACCATCTCAAACCATGTCTGAACATCCCTAAATCTTCCTATACCACATTCCTGATCATCCGTTACCCTCCATCACTACCTCAAGCCATACCTTGAACATATCGATCTACACCCCCTCGTGTGACATGAAAGCTGAATAATAGCTCTTAAAACAGACAATAGAGGTCAGCAGATTCGCATGCAGTTGTGTTGATAGTTTTAATAATCATCGATATACTGCAGTACTTCCCCTGCAAAAGTGATAAATTGGATTAAAAATTTTATATTCGTATTAAGAGTGTAGTATTTAGCTCAACTACTAAGGTCATCCATCCATGATTAATATTATGACAGTAGAATTTATCCAGGGCATGACTCTTGGATTATAGTCACATGTAATGTCCGCAGCTCGTATAACTTTTCAGAAAGTGACTAATGCCTTCTGTTAAATTTCTGTCTTTTCGGAGTAATATTTAATATTATGAGTTTATTCGAGTCGATTACCAAAAGATATTGAAGTCTTAAAGCAAGATGGAGTGGTTAAAATTGATTGAACTGATTGTTGATTTATTGATAAACAAACTTCGATGAGGGAACAGGTACTAGTAGAGGTGCCTCACAGACGAATTTATGGTATTTTTGGAGGAAACTGTGATCAGAATCTAACTACCACGATTTTGTTCATATTAGTCACTGTTAATATTATCTGTCATTTGATTATGGTAAACATTCTAATATTTACAGTCACCCACACAAAACAAGACATTTTGATCCGGAGACGATATAGAAATATCTAATAAATAGTTATCATTTCATGAAAGATATCAAACAATTTGAATTATGAAATGAGGACGGATCTAATGCCTTCCGTTAAATTTATGTTTTTTCGAAGAAATATTTAACATTTTGGATTGATTGGAGTTGATTACCAAAAGATATTGGAGTCTTAATGAGGTCCAGCTTCCGCCTCTTAATAAAAAAATAAATATCAATCTAATAAAAACAAATAAAATCTAGTATGTGATTGCTGTGTTTACCAATAAACACACCTCAACAAGGCGAAAGTAACTGGGAAAAAATGTCTCATAGACGAGACCTGATGCTATTCTTCGTAGAAAGTGTGATCAGCATTGTGCTCGAACTACCTCATTTTCCCTCTATCGGCTACTCATTTTAAAATCCTAGTGTGCTATGAAACATCTCTTAACAATGGTTCTCATCCTGGTGAAGTCCATAAATGTTCTGTCCAACAGAAAGTTAGTGTGCAAAAGCAAGATGGACTCGTAAAAATTGATTGAACTGATTGTTGATTAATCGATAAACAAACTTCGATGAGGAAACAAGTACTGATAGTGGTGCCTCATAGGCGAACCTTTGGTATTTTTGGGAAAAAGTGTGGTCATAATTGTGCTATAACTACCACGATTGTGCTCATATGAGTTAATTTTAGTATTATCTATAATCCGATCATGCTAAACATTCTAATATTGACAGTCACCTGCACAAAACAAGACATTTTGACCCGAAGACGATATAGAAATATCTAATAAATAGTTATTATTTCATGAAAGAAATCAAATAATTTGAATTATGAAGCGAGTATGGAGAAGGGTTAATATGAATATTTCTAAATTATCAGTATATTTCTGGAAGAATCCTGAATAAAGATTTGAATCTCTTAAACAGCAGAAAATATTTGATCAGTCAACGTTTCGCCAATTCGGTCATTATTAGAAGTGAAAAAAAAAACAAAACAAACAACATAATATCATACAAATGGGGACCAAATATAGCACATCTTACATCAGCATTCTCAAATAATATCAACTACAGATAATACATCATCTCAAAACAGTATTATATACAAATATTTGCTAATAAATTTTTTTTATTTCTAAAATCATTAAAAATTGACTAAAATCAATAAAGTAACGGGCAAAATCAATTATAAAAACAAAAAAAATAATATCTAAAATTGGTTAAAATATACTAAAAATATAAAGCTATGTTAAAAATTAGAGATCGAAGTCTATGCAGTAAAAAGACCTACTCAAAGGATATTATCAATAATGTAAAAGAAAATGATGGATTCGGTCAAACATTAAGTATGGTATTATTGTCGAATTGTATTTTGCCGTTAGAAGTTGATGAGAAATAACTAAAAATCAATAAAAACCGCTAAAATTACTAAAAACCACTAAAATTATGGGACTTCAAGTTCATGAAAAATGTAAATATTTGGAATTTTAAGGGGGGAAGGTGTGATCAGAATTGTGCTCCAACTGCCACGATTATGCACATATTAGTTACTCTTAATATTATCTATCATCCGATGATGGCAAACATTCTAATATTCAAAATTATCTTAAATTCTAATTCTAAATTATGAGTATATTTCTGGAAGAATCCTGAGTAAAGTTTTGAGTCTCTTAAACAGCAGTAAATATCTGATCAGTCAACGTTTCGCTAATTCGGGCATCATTAGGATTGAAAAAAACAATATAATATCATACAAATGGGGACCAAATATAGCACATCTTACATCAACATTCTCAAATAATATCAACTCTAGATAATAAATCATCTCAAAACAGATTTATATACAAATATTTGCTAATAAAACGTTTTATTTTATTTCTAAAATCATTAAAATTGACTAAAATCAATAAAGTAACATGTAAAATCAATTATAAAAACAAAAAATAATATCTAAAATTGGTTAAAATATACTAAAAAATATAAAGCTATGTTAAAAATTAGAGGTAAAAGACCAGTAAAGCAGTAAAAGACCTACTCAAAAAATATTATCAATGAATTGAAAGAAAATGATGGATTCGGTTAAACATTAAGCATAATATTATTGCCGGAGTGTATTTTGCCATTAGAAGCTGATAAGAAATGACTAAAATCAATAAAAACCGCTAAAATTACTAAAAACCACTAAAATTATGGGACTTCAAGTTATGAAAAATGTAAATATTTATAGTTGATCAAGGGATACGCAGACGAGAGACCTCTACGTGCTGAGTAAAATGAATGGTTGGAACCGTAGGAGAAGAAGTCCAGGTGAGAAGAGGAGATTTTTTCAAATTTTTCCTAGTGAATCTGGATGATCATATGAGGCCGGAGGAGTTCGGTTATTCTCGAATCGGGAGCATCCTAAGGCAGATTAGGGAGATCGAGGTGGGGGCCCGAGGAAAAACGAGGACGAACGAGCGTCACCGAGGACAATGATCGGGGCCCGGCCGCTCTGCTCCGAGGGTATCCGAGAGTAGCCGAAAGGAGCCGATGATATCGCAAGGTCTGATACGAGTGCAATTAGGAACCAGGGTAGTTAATTATAATTAAATCAAGTTCAGAAAAGGGGAAAAACAATTTAGGAAAGGCAAAAAATCAGTTGAGAAGACTATATTTACATAAAATTTAAATATTGGGAAGGTTATAGAAAACGTAAACAAATAGATAGGTAAATGTAAATATTGGGAAGGTTGCATAAATCATAGACTTTGAGAACATTATGTAAACTAGCCAGGAAAATCCCCTACTGGAGTAAGGTGCTGCGCCCTAGCGGACAGAAAATGTATAAACATTGAGGAGGTTATAGAAAATTTAATAAAGAAATAGATAGGTAAAGGTAAAAATTTGGAAAAATTGAATAAAATGTAAACATTGAGAACTGAAAAAGGTACAAAACTTTAGCTAATAATAATGACGTCATCTATCCAGATATTATGAAATGATTAAAAGGCTCTTTATCATTGTTTGTAAATGATAAAAAAAACTTTAAGGATTTAATATTTAATTCTTTTACGGCGTTTTAATAGTTTATACTATGAGAAAATAAAAATACACATAAGATTAAAAAGTTGTTTTGTTTATGTTTCAGCGAGATGAGTAATGATAGAGGATTAACAGTTGAAAGTCCATTGTTTACTTTTAAAGGAAGGATTAAGAGATAGAGCATTATTGCGAGAGCTAAATTTGTTTACTTTTTAGCGGAAGTCCTAAATCATTCTTTATGTTTTGGTATTAACAGCTCAAAGTCCAAAAGCTCTTAAGGGATTAAGAAATAGTATTAATTAATATTCATTAATTAAAATTTGCTGTTATATTTGCTGTTATATATGCTGTAATTGTTCGCAGTTATTAATACCGACTCGTGTACTTTGAAAATATTTCAAAGCTATGAAAAGGTGCAACCTCTTTGGCCAGCGTGATAGTCGTTTCGATTTGTTAATATATTTTAGAGATTAAAAGTTCGATAGGAACTTAATGGATTAAAAGTTAATCCTTTTAAGACCATTATTTAACTATCGGAGAATAAAAATACGTAGAACATTGACGAGTTAATCCTTTTAAGACCATTACTTATACTATCAGCTATTAAAAATACGTAGTACATTGAAAAGTTGTTTTGTTTATGTTTCAGCGAGATAAGAATGGTTGGAGATTAAGAGTGCAAAGTCCAAAAGCAGTTATAGGATCAAGCAACTCTACTATTTATTTATATGCTAGAGATAAACAGTTCAAAGTCCAACAATTGTTATAGGATTAAGAAGCCCTACTATTTATTTTTGTTTTAGAGATAAACAGTTCAAAGTCCATATTGGTATTTCACCTGGACATAATCCAACTTGTCTATACAAGATGCAACCTGTTTACATGTTGATGCAGTTACATATTGTAAAGGCTATGTAAACATTGAGAAGGTTGCACAAACACGAAAACAATGTAAAGGTTATGTAACCTTTGAGAAGGTTACAGAGTATAAAGTGGGTACCGGACCCTTCATTGTATAGGATATGATTATATAACCATAGAGGAGGTTACAGAGTATAAAGTGGGTACCGGACCCTTCATCGTATAGGTTATGATTATATAACCGTTGGGGAGGTTACATACTATAAAGTGGGCACCGGACCCTTCGCCGTATAGGTTATGATTATATAACCATAGGGGAGGTTACGTACTATAAAGTGGGTATCTGACCCTTCAACAAAACCTCAAGTCTCTCAAACTGTAGAAAAACAAAATGGCGGTCGGGCACACTCATGCTCTATAAGATGGGTACCTGACCCTTCAATGGGTGGAGGGGGTAAATATTGTGGGCGGAGCATAGGCCAGGAGGTTCCATGGGTCACGTGACTGGATCACGTGACTAAAACATGTGGGCGGAGCATAGACCAGGATGCGCTGCGGGTCACGTGACTGGATCACGTGACTAAAAAGGGGCGGAGCATAAGGGTCACGTGACCAAAAAGGGGTGGGGCATAAGGGTCACGCATGATCCAACCTGTTTAAATGTTGCTAAAGTTAAATATTGTAAAGATTACGTAAACATTGAGAAGGTTGCACAAAAACGAAAACAAGATAAAGGTTATGCAACCTTTGGGAAGGTTACAGACAATAAAGTGGATACCTGATCCTTCATCGTATAGGTTATGATTATATAACCGTAGGGGAGGTTACAGACTATAAAGTGGATACCTGACCCTTCAATTGGTGGAGGAGATAAACCTGGTGGTTAAGCGTGGATGCTGACCACGCTTGTAACCAAAATTGTAAACAAAATGGCCGCTTAGGGTGGGGGTAATCAGGATGAAGCAAGATGATTGGCTGGTTGGAGATTGATAAGAGTAAAAGGGGCGGGACCTAACGGTCACGTGATTAAAAAGGGGCGTGGCCTAATAGTTAAGGTTAGGTCGAGGCGAGACCACGTGGTGGTTAAGATAGGGTCGAGGCAAGGCCACGTGGTAGTTAAGGTTAGGTCGAGGCAAAAATTCAAATTCAAATTTCCCGCCATAGGTCACGTGACCAAATGCTGGCTTCTGATTGGCTGCTCCTAGAAGTGCGCCAGCTCCCCCATTTTCCCTCTACTACCGGGCTGTCAAGGGTACCAGGGTCGGGGCAGTTAGCAAGGTCGAGAGTTGGAGACAGTCGCTTATGCGGGAATTTCATGATATTTTCTATAAGGAAGGGGATGTGCTAGGAACCACGGGGAGAACGGTATACGAAATTCCCCTCAAACATGATCGGGTGACATACGTGAAGGAAAAGCGGTACTCCCAAGCACTGCGGCGTCACCGCGAGGAGTTAGAGGAATTGCAGCGACAGGGAATCATTGTGAACAGTTCCTCTCCATATAATAGCCCCTTATGGGCAGTTAAGAAGCAACCAGCGCCGGGGGAAACTACGGAAAAATATCGCGTAGTGGTAGATTTTCGCCAATTAAATAGTAATACCGTGAATCGGGCGTACCCCATCCCGCGAATCGATGATATCATAGACAGATTGAGTGGGGCCACGGTGTTCAGCACATTAGATTTAAAAGCTAGATATCATCAAATCAAACTTCACCCGCGAGATCAAGCTAAGACCGCGTTTACGTTCGAGCGGGGATATTTTGAATTTACGCGGATGCCCTTCAGGCTGAAGAATGCTCCCCTCACATTCCAGCGCTTAATGGACGAATTCCTCAGGGGCATCGACGAGGGGATCTGTAAAATTTATATGGATGATCTGCTTGTTTTCAGTAAGTCCGAGGACGAGCAAGTTCACCATTTGCGACAGGTGTTCGCGAGGGTTCGCGAATTCGGATTACGGCTATCTCCAGACAAGTCGGTTTTGGAAAAGGGCAAAATAAATTTTTTAGGCCATACTATATCGAAGGAAGGGGTTCGTCCGGATGCTGCCAAAGTCGTGGCAATTGCTAAGATGGCCATTCCCCGCGATATCAAAGGAATCCGCCGGCTTCTGGGGGCTCTTAATTACTATAGGCGGTTTGTCCCGGATATGGCGCAATACTTGGTGCCCATTAATAGTTTGTTAGAAAAGGGGGCGCGTCTGATCGTTACGCCCAATATGGAAGATAACATTCGGAGATGTATGGCGCGGTTGAAGGAGGAACTGGTCCTCGTATTTCCAGATTTCACCAAGCAGTTCACGGTGACTACCGATGCAGGTGAATACGCTTTAGGTGCGGTGTTGTCTCAGAAGAGCGGGGGTGGGGATCGTCCCGTCGCATACGCAAGTAGAAGATTGACCGACGCCGAAGCGCGATATAGTGCGTTGGAATGGGAACTGCTTGGGGTCATGTGGGCGATCGATCATTTTCGGCTGTACTTATTTGGGAACCGTTTTCGGGTTCAGACGGACCACCGTCCCTTGCAGTGGGTGGGGAAACTAAAGGAATCGTCCGCACGTGTGTCACGATGGAAAGAGCTCCTAAGTCAATATTCCATGGATATTGTTTACAAACCCGGCAAAGAGAACGTAGTCGCGGACTGGCTGTCGAAAGCAATCACGGTCAATGCCATCGAGGATGCTACCGCAGGGCCATCCCGCGACATTCGGCAATTTCTGCTGGTCGCCGAATGGTGAAGGGACGCCGGCTGCTGCGGGAGTAGGACAGGAAGGGGCATCGTCGGGTACAGAGAGTTCGTCGGGAGAGAGACCGGCGGAAATGGAGGAGATCGACGAGATCGTCAATGATAAACCGAGACAGATTATTTGGAAAACCAAAACCGCGGGCCTACTGTTTATCGAATATCTCCGTGATGTTCGGTCGCGTATCAATATCATTTCATCGCCACCGGGAGTTCGTGTCGACAGAATTTGCCAGGCGTTGAAGGATGCTTCTGTCCCAGGGCGCACGCATCATTTATATGTGGGCAATGCGACGATTTGGGAAAAGGTGAAGCAAGTGTGGAAAACGGAGCAAATCCTGGATCGAGTTTTTGTTCGCTGTAGAAGATTGGTGGAAACAGTTAGGGAAACGGACCGCCAAGTCGAATTGACCACTGCATATCATCAAGGCAAAACCAATCATCGGGGAGTCAGTGAGGAGGAAGCCCTGAAAAGGAAATATTTTTGGGTATGCATGAAACAGACGACACAGAATGTTATTGGATCTTGCGAGGTCTGCATGTCTACTAAGTATGACCTTCATCCACCCCGGGCAGTACAGGAAGAGACACCTACAGGAGATAAGCCGCTGCGCGAATTGCAGGTGGACACGTTTACATGGAGAGGGTTTCAGTGGATGACGATCATTGATGTGTTCAGTAAAATCGCCATGGCACATCCTATTCAGGCGAAACCGGCGGAAGCGATTTTGGAGGCCCTGCACACATGGTTTATGCTTTACGGGGTACCGGACCGGATCACATCCGATAAAGGCCTGGGAATTTGATAATACGCCGGTGATCGATGAAATGAAAACCCTCGAGGTCACGTGGCATTTTAACACGCCGGATCATCCGAAGAGTCGGGGAGGGATTGAGCGCTTACACAGCACTCTCAGCGATCACCTCAGGGTATACCAGGTTGATAAGGGGTTGGCGCCGGACATAGCAATGCGTAAGGCGATAGTTATATAGGTTGCGCGGACCTGGAAGAGACTATGCGGGGACGGCGGGGGACTCGCCAGAGGAACGCGGCATCATTACGAACCAGGTACAAGTCCGACGGTTATGGTGAAAAGTGCGTGAGCGAATTGTGAAAGAGAAAAGAACCAGGGTAGCGCGGGAAAATGTGAAGGTTAGGGACCGTCTGGGGGACATCAAAATATGGTCGATCGTATATCGCCGCATTGGGTCTAATAAGGGAAAGCAGACACGGCGTTACGAGGGTCCATTCCGCGTAGTCGTTATTCGGGAGAATAATGTCGTGACCATCGAAACCATGGGAGAGCCCAAAAAGAGGCGAACCGTTCATATAGAACAACTTAAATTTCCCTTACGTGATGCATTCGGATCTGGAGCGTCTTCGCCTATACGGGCGGGAGACAACTAAGTGTAAACAGTTTTTTTTGTAGTATTGTATTCAATGAGTATATTGTGTTTTTGTATTTTGGCGGTACATATATTGAAGTGTATATTTTTTTTTTCTCTTTTTGTAGGCTGTTTTCTTTTCCTTTGTAGTCACATAGTGTATTGTGTCTGTGTATTAGGACTGTACATATTTCAAAGTTGTATTTGGTATTTTTGTTTTTATATAGATTATTATTATTTTTTTTTGTTGTACGATGTATTTCTTAACTTGTACTTAGGGAGTATCCGTATTGTACAGGAGCGAGTTCTATGACTTAACTAGTTTGGCAATTTTTTTTTTTTGAGTTTCCGGATGTATCCGAAACTGGGAAGGGGGAGTAATGAGCCAGACCTAGCTAATAATAGAACTTAATCCTACTAGGAATATAAACTCCCTAAGAGTATTATAAGTAGGATTACTTGGTGAATAAAGTCAGTTAATAACCAGCTCTTGTTGCGTTATTATTTTCTTAAACCTTTCTTTTTTTTAAAAATTCTCTAACCCGGACTCGTTAAGTTTTATCTATATATATATATATATATATATATATATATATATATATATATATATATATATATATATATAATGTACATATAAGAAGTAATTCATGTTATCAGAAAAGGAAAGAGAATTGCTTTAACAAAAAAAAAATTATAGAATACATTTTAATTTATGGTTTGTTTTTTGTTTCAGGTAAGTGTTCAAAATTCGATTTAAAGAATAGAAATTCAGAGGTAAGCTTTTATCTAATGAACATTTATAATATAAATAATATTTATATCATCGGTATCGTTTCATAATAAGTGATCGGTTGAAATATCTTGTCTTCGGTTTTGCTTAGCAATATAGTAGAAAATACCGTAGAATTGTACCTGGATATTACATTGGTATAAACAGTAATCCGAGGAAAGTGGATAAATCCGAGTCCTGGAAGAATCTGAAATTATCTTCAGTAAATAAGAAATTTTAATGTGTAGATCTTCTGATTGTCAACGCTATTATTTTTTAACAGTTAAAGGAATTTGCTACGAGTTTAATATCGCTGTAAACATGTTTAATGAAATAATTGAAAGTAGCTTTAATGCCTTTTAATATCTTTTTTTTCTCTTTTTTTTCCTGCTGAATCATGTCACGGTGATAATATTCTTTTAATAATGATAATGATAATATTATAGAATAATAATATTATTTAGGAAAGGTATAAAATCATAAATACCGAAATTACTTATTATTCTACTAATTGAATTGTTTTCATAGTGGTTATTGGTACCTCACTTCATACAAAATCTGTTTGTCCATCGCCGGCAAGGAGGGTTGGTTACCAGCATTACCATGCGTGATAGAATTGCATCAAGAAGAAAGGACGTAGTCCTTTTGTTTCATCCTATTAATGATCTTCACTGTTTCTATAAATAATTCATTCCATGCAAATGCTATTGAATCTTCTGTGGATGTTAAGACAATTTACATAAAGGCCTATATTAGGTTTTCAATGTGGCAATTGCGAAGCCTGCCTTTCTTGGTTTGCTCAGTACCGTTTCCTCCGAGTGTCTTTTAATATTGCTCTAATTGAAATTGCATGTAATGATTATGGTTCGAAACGTCCTTCACCTCTGATTAGTAATTGATTCTTTTGAGGAAAGTCATTTTTTGCTCTGGTTAAAGCAACTGATATGCTGAGGAAGGCAAGTTCTAAAGAGCCACGCACTAACGGCAAGATTATCCCTCGAGCTGTTGAAAGGTCAGGTACCCAGTTTATATAAATCACACAAGCACAAAGAGTGTCATTTGTCACATTCCTCTTTAAAAAAAAAAAATAAATAAACCATGAGTTATACGTTTAATATACAATTACTGTACTCATCGAAACCTCATACCTTTTACCGAAAGGCAAGGCAGGTTGAAAAAGAAAGATTACTATTATAGTATATAATAAAATTATTAAATTGAAATCTGAACTTTTTTTTTTTATTCCATTTGAACTATACAAAGGAATAATTTATTTTATTAATTAGTTCCAATTTTTGACCTTCGATTGCATAAGTTTTTTCTATTATTTTTCCTCAAGGTTACAATAAAACACGATAGTGTTAATAATATATAGTATTTCTCTTTGCAAAATTTCGGAGATACTGTGTTCCCTTATTCAACATCAAACATCTCATACTGAAAAAAATAAGGACATTGATTCATCCAACAATAGTGGGATATTAGATACTGAAGAGGGGAACATAGTATCCTCAAATCATATAAGGAGGAATATATCGACGTCGTTTTTTGAAAAAAGCGTAAGCGCCATTTAGCAAACTTTACAGGAAAAAAATATTTGATGTGGACAACACGTGACTTCCTTGTACGCCTACAAATCGGTGGCTCAAAAAGTGATCCACAATTTGGTTACTAGTTTTCGAAGATTTCAGTATCTCAAAAACGACACTCGGCATCGCGACATCCATCTATTGACACACACACATAGAGACATACTTTTGTTTCTGGAGATCTCATTCCGTTATTATATATCGTTTTATTTCAGAAGGTAATAAGTTTCTAAGAGATTTATTCGTGTTCCCTGACAACATTAGAACTTCCTATGTCACTTGAAAAAGCATTGAAATTCGACAGTTTCGGCATTTTAGGCGGAAAACCGCACTCGACTTATATCTGATTCTCCTGCTGCAGACTTGTTCATCTCACAAATAGGAAGGAAAACCAGTAATTTACACTTCATTTTAACATTTAAAACAAGTAATAAAAATGTATTATTGGATTGGAAACCAAATTGCGTTTGTAACCTTTATTACCGAAGCATATGATTTCTGTATCATATTTTAATATAATTTTTGATGTAAGTTTAATATGACCTTCAAGTACAGTTACCCTTTTTGGCTCACCAATTTTAACGAAATCTAGTAAATAAATTCATTTCGATATAAAATTCCTATTTACCAAATTTGAGAAGTTTTGCATATATTTTAATCTAATTTTTGATGGAAATCAATTATGACCTTCAAGTAAAGTACCACTTTCGGTGATCAAGCAGTCACAAAAAAGGGAGGTTCACAACTAGATTTTTCAACAATCCTATATACAAAATTTTAACATTCTACGGCTAACCGTTTTTGAGTTATGCGAGATGCGAACATACGTACGTACAGACGCCACGACGAAACTAGTCAAAATGGATTCAGGGATGGTCAAAATGGATATTTCCGTTGAAATCTGAAAACCGAAAATTTTCGCGATTACAATACTTCCTTTACTTCGTAGAATGATGTAAAAACGGTGTTTCTCAATATTGTTAAATAAAATATAACAATATATTTTTTTTAATTTTATTCATTAGTGAGTATAGTAGGAGTTTATTAAGCTGGCAAAACTTTTATAATTACAATATATTATTAAGATTTCTACCACTGATCAAGGTCCGAGTAACGACTGAGAGTCGTCAATATTTTGTGCTTATGTCATCAATAGTCGATTTCTGAACCATTTTTTTTTCGATATATCGTGAGCAGGAATCGATGGACATAATGTTTACGTCCCGTAATAAATTGAAACCTAAATTTCGAATTTTTGTTGCTTAAGTCCTTTTCAAAAAACGACGTCGATGTCAATTAAATATTCTGTTTTATTTTGATCATGAGACAAAATAGTAGAAGAAAGGTTATTTTATTGTTATAATGCACACTCGTTTTTGCATTAATGATAAGGTTTTAGTAGTAAACAGCAGACATTTTACATAAATTGATTGGCAACAGCAACCCAAATGTTAATTTATTATATTTTTGGATGAATGAAACTATCATAAAAATTAAGCTATTTAATTACAAATATGAGGTTACTGGATTGTAGGTGTTTATCAACCCAACTACTTATTGGTATTCTACTTGGTAAGGCTCAGAGATCGCTTGGATAGCCAAGAGATTTGTTTAACATGGGAGCCAGCGATATTTGTCGTAAACTTTTAAGTTATATTTCAACAATCATTAATGATCCATTTTCCGAATTTTGGGACTTTTTTTACTATAAGTAAACTCTACCAAGTTCTGTAATATCTTAAAGTCGCCACATTTTTATAATACTCTCACGTTTGGCTATTTTTCTAGGTATTTTTAAACTTTGAGGATAACAACCCATTTTTCAAGAGTTTACTTATTAAATGGATTACCTATCAAATTACAGTTTGTTTGTTTATTTGGTTCAACGTTGTTATTTTCTCCAACTAGGACCGGAAGGACATGTTATTTTACAGATTACCAACACAATTCTAGCCAGAGCTGGAAGTTCGAAATTTTTATTCTATGGGTCTATGACGAAATAAAAGTAACAAATTACAGTGACTTCATTTTTTAATATGCTTAGAAATATTTTTTAGAATCTATGGCTCTGGTAAGATATTAGTTTCTTAAACAGGTCATTTTTTAAGAACCTACTCGAAAATGATAAATTGAACGAAAATCTATTTAAATTCATAAAATCTAAACCTATGTCCCATTTCATGCTGTTTCACCATTCCATTGATGCCCAGACACGCCATAATAATATTCTGGCTCCTCAGACATGCGCAATCCATCGCTGTTAACTAATTTCATTGATTCCGTAATAAGTAAGTTTCAAACGAAGGGAAACCCCTTTGATTGCTGCGGAGCAGTGGAACTCTATTGAAATTCCTTCGGCTCTTATTAAAATTCTGGAAGGATCCCTAAGACAGATTCTGCCTTCTATCAATGATTACTTTTCAAAGTTATTGAAAACTGAGCGAGACAGACTCGTGGCCTTAGTAACTGCTGCTGTAAAGGATGTACAGCTAACAAATTCTTTCCATTATTTACTTCTAACAAATTGTATTCGATCAGATTTGCATGCTGTTAGATTTAGGATAGATTTTGTTTGTATTATATACAAACTATAATATTACAAATATTATTTAATCGCGGTAGTCTACGTCCTCACTTAGGAAGTGTTTCCTCCGTTGATGAATGAAGAGAATTTTTCGCGTTATAAGGAATTCATGTATGACTAGAAGACGATGGTAGGAACAAAATTAATTTTGTTTTTACATTGGTCTATTCTTGCTTAAAATTATATACATTTTTAATAAAGAAATGCAATTGAGGGAGTGGCTAAAAACTTTATACTTCAGCTACTAAATGCAAGCATGAGTCAAGAATAAATATAAAAATTTTCCTAAAACATTATTGTTTCTGTAATAATCGGTATTAAAAAAATTATCAGAACTTTATTTCTAATGATTCAAATTCACTGCTTCGAATGTGTGAAAAATGCAGTTTTGATCAGTGGCATTAAAAAATTTCCCGAGAGTCTGGAGGGGGTCGCCCAACCTCACGTTGCTACGAACCAGGTTTTCCATGGTGCAGCGGCAGGCTATCCATAGCTCCACAACCGGTCCTTTTGGCGCCATTTCGGCAGTGTCCTTCCCATCGACTAACTCGGGTTCAGGGATAGTGATAAACCGGTCAAGATCCACGGATAATGGCTGTTCGGAGTCAGCAGGCGCACGAGAACCTATAGTTTCTTTCCCCTAAGCAGACCGTCCATGGACCAAACCTCTGGGCGGCTATTTTACATCCTGGAAAACCACAAGGCGATTCGCAATTTAGGAACTCACAACCTCTGGGTTTGTCAGTAGGTGTCCTTTTGCAAGCGCGTTAACCCGCTCGGCCACCCCGAACTCCATATATATATATATATATATATATATATATATATATATATATATATATATGAATACATAGGTACCCCATTCGATGTAAGATTGTTTGTTATGCCACATTGTATACTTGCTAAGCCATCCAGAGTTGGTAGGTCATGTTTTTCTGCTGCATAGTTATGGAATTTTTGCAAATATATTTCTCATTCAGGATGAAAATATGCTAATTTTCTTTCTATTGTAAGAAAATAATAGGATGTAACTTTTAAATTTATTAACACGACTTTCCATGTTTTATAAAATTCTTATTATGAATCTCGCCGACGGGTCAGGTATAACTTGCCGCATAGCATTATAATACTCAAGTCACACAGTATACTATTTATTATTTATATTTACAATACTATTTTAACGTCATTTTATAGTTTGATCCCTCGAATAAAGAACTAGCCCATCCACTCTAATTAAACTGTTTTTATGTTTTACGTACTTAATTCTAAATGTGTATCGGTTTTAGAAACAGAATTATAATTAATTGTACTTTATTATAAGTATTAAACAGTCATAGTGCCTACGGAGTTTCTGAGACTCATTCTCTATTTAAAAGGGGTGAAGATATATAATAAAGTGGGGGACCTGGCTGGGACCCTTAATACCCTTCTGTTTCCATGAGAAGAAAGTAAGATAATATGAGAATTCAGGCTGTGATAGGCTCTCTCCATTATAAAAGACTATTTCTACAATTTTTTATGGATTGTCAAATAAATTTTGGTTTTAAAGTAATTCTATTAATTTGCTCTTTTGATTTAGTTGTAAAACATTTTCAGCTGTAAAAAAAAGTTAAATAAAAAAAGTTAAGTATATACATATATACATATATATATAAATTAATTTTGAAAAATTAAGAAATAAAAAAGTTAAACAAATAATAAAGTAAGTACATATTAAATAATAATATTCGAAAGAAAAACTCCTTTTTATTCATTTGATGTAAGGAAGTTCTTCAGATTCTGTAGTACTTAATTGTGAGATAAAGAGGTTGGCGCTGAAAGTTTTAAATTTGCTAATATTCCTTTCCAAGTCTGCATAATTTAATGATGATCTGACGTTGCGTGGATTTTAGTAATAATAATACGATCTGTATTATTTTTAATTCTATCTTATTCATAAATAATTTTCGAATGTCGGTGCTACAGTTCAATTATTTGAAAAACAAAAACAGGATTACGTGAGTAAAGAGTTTTTATCCGCGATATTCCGGGATTTGTAAGAATGGCGTATCGTGAGATCTTGTTTAAAAGTTTTACACCTTCTAATTTGTTTTCGTTTCTTATTAGAAGTTATAAAAGTTTCCTACATCTTTTTTATCAAGTTTTCAGTTATTTTTTATAATAAAATATATTTCTTTTTTTTTCCTGGAGTAGAAAGGAAAAAAAAAAGGTAATCGTAATTTATTAACTTTGATCTCATTTTGCAAGTTTGCCCTAAAGTGGAGTGATCCATCTTTGTCAGAGATAGTATAAGAACAAGTTGGATGGCGCCTCAACACGCAACTAATCAAAAAAATTACTAATAATAAATTCAGGAAACTCAAATAAGTATTTATTTTATGTTCACACTGCCATAAATATATTTTAAGAGCATACCCATTATTTTAACGGTTCAATTTTAATAACTTATAACAAATATTTTTAGTTTATTTTATGCCATGATTTTCGAATCCAAAGGAATTTTTTCATTCTTGGCTTAGTTCTTGAGTGGTCTTTTGTAGTTACATATAATGTCACTACACAATTACACGAGTACATCAATATTTTCACTACAAATATCCGCCGCACAGTGGGAAAAATTGTCGATTTAGTGGCCAAAATTCTATAACTCTTGATTAAAAGATGATAAACAAAAAATTCTTTTTCATTTATGAGCATGGAATGCCCTTTATTACTGAGAGTGAAAAAAAAATATATGCAGGATGTTTTCGGGCCTTAGAAATTAATTTTTTCTTAATAATTTCATTTCTTTATTTTAAATGAAAATTAAATAAAAATAGTATATTGTTAACTTAATTTTTTTTTCTTGAAAGAATAATTATTTATAAATCTTGTAAACGTAGTAACAATACCTGAAAAAGGCAATCATATACGTAGAAAGCTCTATAGAGAAGGATATTACTTCATTTCTTCCCCTTCTATTGGTCCTATACCTAATAACCTGCTTTATTTAAAATAAATTGATGAAATAATTAAGAAAAAAAAAATAATTTCAAAGGCCCGGAAACACCCTGTATATAATTTTTTCACTCTCAATAATAATTCCATGCTCATAAATGAAAAAAGAATTTTTTGTTTATCGTCTTTTAATCAAGAGTTGTGGAATTTTGGCCACTAAATCGACAATTTTTCCCACTTGGTTTGAATCCGGCCTGGGCGGGTTGAAATTTATTTCATGGCAGCCGCACATAATAAATCTCGACCTTCCCACTCCGGTTAGAATAGGTTGGTAACCTGTAAGATAAACCGTTCTGTTTGACTAAAAAGGATAGAAAAGGATGTTAAACCCAAATAAAAAAAGAAGTTTTGAATCTTGAAAAATTAGCAATTCAAGCATAATAAAATGAAAAAATTCTCCTTCAATCATAAATATATTTAATGACATTACTCATAGTTAATTATATTTACAGTGATATCTTTCCTAACGGGCACCTCTCTGCAATGGACAATTTTCATATGTCCCGGCCTGAAAGTATATATGCATTGTTTCATTTTATTTTATTTTTTTTATTGGCTTGCATTATAATTAATCCCTCCGTCTGATACTTAGTCTCAAAATACGCTTCCGTGATTATATGGAATTATAAACTATAAATTATAAAATAGAATATATATTTTCTTTTGTTATGTAAAATAAGTTTGTGGATAAAATGTTGGTAAAACTTATTCCAATAAATGAATATTTTTTATTTACACTTGAAATTATTGTTTTTGTATTATATTTTCTAATTGTTTTTATTTTTTGCGATGCGTTGAGTGTTAGACGTTTTTTTCATTATTAAACAGAATTACAACTTTTGTAAAAATTCAAATTCATTTTCGACTT
Organism: Rhaphigaster nebulosa; assembly: GCA_948150685.1. Lineage (NCBI taxonomy): Eukaryota > Metazoa > Arthropoda > Insecta > Hemiptera > Pentatomidae > Rhaphigaster > Rhaphigaster nebulosa. The sequence goes on from OX411306.1 coordinate 180,562,796, forward strand.
TTAATTTTATATTTTATCAGGAGAGGACCAAATACTTTTATGTTTTAGATTTTGTTTTAAATTGTAACCAATAAATTGACGAAAAGCGCCTTGAAATCCTTGAATTTTTTCATGCCTTATCGCTGGACACTCTGCTATTGGATTGCTTTCACAGATTATATTCATTAAATAATATCTTCGTTTTCCTTACTAATTGTACTATCGCCTTAATGTACGTTAGGGCCAAGATACAAGTATGTGAACCGCTCATCATCTACACAGCGAACTGTAACTAGCAAAAATGTCGAAGTTGATGGAAAAATGAAAAAGTACATTTAAATACCAGTGGAGCTTTCATCGTCGGTAATATATATATATATATATATTGATCTAAATATAGTTACTGAAAGGAGCATTTGCGAAAATTATTTTGATTCAGGTTAAATAATATTATTGTGAATTGTATAATACCGATGTTGAGTTTAAAATTTAGTATTGATAAATAATTTAAATTCTATATTTGGTCTTTGTATATAGTGATTTTTTTTAAATGTTAAATTGTTTTTGTAAAATAACTAATCGTTATAAATAATCGACAGTGGTAGTTGGGTAACAAAACAACTGAAATCTCGTTGTTTACATTATTGACATCATTTGTGGTAAAAAAATTCAAAATATTCTTCTAAAGACTGTCTTTCTGTTGTGTTGTTTTTTTTTTATTATATTTGCCAAATAGTCATTTCCAACCCATGTTAATAGATATATTCATAATCAGAATGGCATTATTTATAAGAACCATCAATCAACAGATTTTTGTCTAGCACACCCCCCTATACACGAAGCACTGTGTATAATGCCAGAAGAAGAAATCTTAATTAATAGGATAAAAATTATGTTTCTTAAATTAAATTATATTAAGCTATGTTAAATGCTTTGTAAGGCCGTAATGCCTTCTTATTGTATAACATTCTAGTGTTCGTAAAATATCCATTACTATTTATAAACTGAAATAGATTTAAATAAAATTATTTTACCCGTTTTATTTAGTTCAAGTCAAATTGCCCTTGACAAGAGATGATTTATAAGAGTGTAGTAAGTGTACTGAACTTCGTGAAGTTGGGCTAGATTTACAGCCTGTCGCTACAGGACCATGCCCGAGGACATCACGTTCTGCATACATAGATAAGAGTTTTTCCCTCGATTTTTCTCGAAGCTACCATAGATCCTGAGAGCGGAGAGGAGACTAAGTGTTCTTGTAAACATCTATTAAGGATTCAGTGCGTGCTGAAGAAGATAAACCGCTATAAAAAGGAGAGCAGCCCGTGGGTCTCGGGGGACGGCAGAAAAAAAGGCAGGATAGGCTGGTGTGGAGCACGTGTTGCAGGCCCCCAGTGGAGGCTATGTAGCCTATCATACGTCCCTTACTAGCGCAACTGTCCTATACTTAATTTAAAAGTAACAGTTTTAGTTGTTCAAATATAAACAGTAAAACTTTTGAATAGAGGGCATCCATTTTGACCAGAGTTTTCTGCTCATGATAGTGGTGGATCCACAGGGAGAAGGGGAAATTTCCCCTCCAAAAATTACCACTGAAAAAAAAATACAGTTAATTTAAAATAGATCTACTACTACCAATACTCGTAACTATAATAAATTATCATTCATTTGGAAGGCGGGATATTAATCTTAGCTCAGCTTGTGAAAAATCGATCGTCACAATTGTCAAATGTAATTTTATAATTCAATTTTGACATTTTATATTAATTCAAATAAAATAAGAATGTTTTATTTCTATCGTTTTATTATTTTTTAAACCTCAAGGAAATTCAAAGCTTATTTATACGGTCCAGTAGGTAAGTCGTTAGACTCATATAAATGAAATCCTAATCAAGGTCAAAATAGTTTTAAATTGATTCAAACTATTCCTATCATTTGTGATTGGGCAGTGAATTACTGAGATATCCTGCCGATCCTGTCTGACACAGAATAAGACAACACAATGACATAATTCTGACATTCTACCATCCTACCCATATTCCCTTATAAATATGCATTACAAATTTAAAATAGTTGGTGCCCCAAATAAAGAACATTTACAAACATTACAAAGTATAAAAAAAAATTATGGGATAATCCCGATCTGCTCTTCTAGTGCCCCAAATTCTGTGGTCACCCCGATACAGAGCTAGATCGGCAAATTTCGAACGAAATGTTATTTTTAGGTTAAGTAAAAAATTTATGTTTTTACTTTTTGGTTTTATTGACCCTAATTCAGTCAATATTAATGATACTAGATGATGTTATTTATTTCGAAATATACTACCTATAATACTGTTATAGGGGAGTAAGGATCACTCTTACAATTTTGTAAGAATGGCAAAATTGAGCTTGTCTTCTCTTGCCAAAATTCTGGTCCCGGCACTGCTCTACTGCCCCTCCCCCTCTAAAAATTACATCTAGAGCCGTCCCTTGCTAATGAAAGCTGGTTTTAAGAGGTTTTGCGGTGTTTGAATGCACTGTTTGAACCTAATATATGTATAGATGAAATGGTAGGTTCATATCGCTTATTTTAAAATAACAAAGAGTTTGAAAGTTTTTGAATTTGAAAAAATGCTTTATTGTAAAAATATTTACAATGAGAAAATGAAATTTTTAACGCTTTTTGTTTTTCAATGTTTGCAATTTTTGATGAATTAAGAAAAATAATTAGAAATTTGATGAAACCAAACTTAGTTGATTCGTTTTAATCTTTAGTAGAATTTAGGCATAATGGATGAATATAATTTATATCGAATAAGGAAAACAAAGCACTATACCCCATGAAGGGTCCTGGTTTCAATAGTTGGTTAGGACGTGCTGTTATTTCTTGACCAACGATTTTAGAACGAGATGATAAAGTCAGCTTTCACGCTCAGCTACTCACCTACTCACTTTATAAAGGCTGGGTGCGCCCCAGGAGGTTCTGCGGATCCCAGACGGCTGATGTAACTTAGAATAATTTTTTTGCCTACATTAAGACTCGAGTTTGGCCCCGAGAGATTATTATTTTATTTTTTAAATCTTGGTATAATGATTCCGAAACACTTTTATTAATAGTTAATAATTAATTTAACTAATAAATAATAATATTTAAAAATTAACCCTTCTTTAATAATATGAAGGTTTTTTTGTGTGTGCCGTTCTGATTCAGAGCGTATTAACAACCAATTGAAAACCTTATGTGGCAAGACCTATTTTAAAAGTTAGATTTTTATTGTCGGTATTAGAAAATATCCGGGTTTTTTTTTTTCGTTCGCTGAATCCGGTATACCTTGTTACCCTTTTTTTAATATTTATTAATAACTTATCTTTTCTTAATTTCAATGAATATCTTTTACGGATCCTTAGTTATGGCTTTTAATTATGGTATGTAGGTGTGAAAGCTTTTGGGCACTGACTCTTGTTGGTCATAAGTAAAATTACGATAAAAAAAAAAAATTACGATTTGTATAGGATTTGGGACAATGGCCCCTCTCTCTCCAATATACTGGTTTTGTGGTGGGTTCACATCTGGTGGTATAGACCAGTTGCTATAAAAGCGGAGTTTTCAGAGAGGAAATTTAAAGTTTGGATTTTGGGATCACTGTCTTTTAAAGCTTTAGCATTAAATTTTTGTATGATCTATCCTTAATCCAAAGATTTAGATTGGATAACCATGCATTTTTCAAAATACAACTGGATTTATTGTTGTTTTTATTATATTGTTGAATCTTTGAGAAATGGTGTTTGTGAGTGAATTTGTTTTGCATTGAAACCTATGTGGGAATCCAGTCGATAGAAATCAATGGTCACAGAAGTTAAGGCGTTTCATTACCTTAAAACAATCAGCCCATGGTAATATTTCAGCCTGCATCTGAAGCAGGCAGAGAAATGTTAGCTAGCTCTCATTGAAGCTGATGGGTTATACTGTTACTCCTCTGCGCTAACAGAAAGCGAGGAAGCTCAATCCGTTTTGTTCCATGCCAGCTGGAACAAATCTCCTCTTGCCCACTCGAGACCGTCCTCCAAAGTCAATCCCTCACCTCTCTTAGCGTTCATTTTAATTAAAGCGTTAGCAAGAGGCCGGCTAAATCCATTCATTGATCTCTCTAATGAAAATCCCCCTTCCACCTACCTGCTGCGTTAAGCCGTTGCAATCAACTATCTCAATTTTCACTAGAGGGTCTTATTAAAAAAAATTGAGCTTATAGGACTTCTATCGCAAAGGTTTAATTCGTCGATTCCTCTCAGAAAAAAATGTGACCAAAAGATTTTCTATGGAGATATATTCCGAAACTTCAACGTTCTATCTTTTATATCTCCAAAAACCTAAGGTGGAGGAAGAACAGGAATGAATAGAATTAAAATTTTCGAGATCTCTTTAAAGGTTTCCTGACTCCTTTATTTATAGACTAAAAACCTTTATTAAAGACGCTCAGACGAAAATCATTGTAAAATTTGGTGTAGAATATCATTTACAGACAAGTTTTTCTAAAAAGATTAATCAGATTTCTGTCCAATTGTTTGAATTTAAAGAAGCACCGTCTAAATTTTACCGAAACAATGAATATTTTTTTTCTTTTCACGATATTAAATGTAAAGAAAATAAAAGGTTGGTTTGACGGTTAAAACATTTTATTAATGAATTCCGCCTGCCATTAGTCGCTACAAAGTTATTCCAAGCGTTCTGACAGGGCACAAAACAAACCAGTATTTGAATAAATTGCAACCCCTAATTTTATGGAATGATGTTCATTTTCATAAATAGAAATCTTATATATATATATATATATATATATATATATATATATATATATATATATATATATATATATATATATATATATATTTGACAGTTGCTGAAAATTATAACAAAGCTTTTTTTGTTGTTGATATTTTTGGAAGACTTTTTAATTTAATTTTGGGTAACTAAACAAAATAATCCATCTGTTTATGTAAAATTAAATTAACTAAATTAGAGATTAATGTAAAAAAGAAAATTGTTTTCACTATAAATAAAATAATATATAAGTTAAGAAAAATTATATATATATATGTATGTATATATAATAATTCCTAATAGGCTTTCTGGGCCTAATAGCTTCAACGGGTATGAACTCGGAGATTGTTAACAACAGTGGCTTTTCGTAGCGGTAAAAGTCGGTAAAATGTATACATATATTGTAACGCTCTACAAATAATACTACTTTTGGCGAAGATAGAGGTCCTTCGAGAGGTCCTTATAACAAATATAGTCGGTTTTAACATTGATACAGGCTCCGATAGATCCTGCCTTCTTATTAAATGGGAACAGACTATGTTAGCGAGTAGAGGGACATCAGAATAAACGCTACAATAGTCTATATGCATATAGACCCTTTTTCGTGGAAGGGCATTAACTTTTTTTCAGATTTTCCTCAATAACTCGCTTCCAGTGTATTTTAGGTAAAACTCTGAAATGACCAATTTTAAAGAACGTTAAATTTCATGTCAGTTTTATATTTAGTATTTTTTCAAATTCGGGACAGCTACTACGGGATACGGGGCCGTATAAATCTGCAAAATGTCAAGAAAACGTCTACTCGCTAACATAGTCCGTTCCGATTTAATAACAAGCAGGATCTAGCCAAGCCATTAAAAACCGACTATTTTTTTTATAAGAACCGCTACGAAAAGCCGCTGTTTTTAACAGTCTCCGAGTTCAAACCCAATATATATATATATATATAATAAAGAAAAAGAAAGTTTTTAGCGTTATAGCTTGATAATGGAATTTAAAATATTTGATTGACACATGTGTTAGAAGTTGTTTTTTTAATTAAAAATATTAAAATTTAAAATTAATTTATGAATAATAAATGTTTATTTATTTAAAATTGTTCAAAAATGTTGATTGTGCTTTAATAATGGTAGATAAAAAATAAATGAGCTTTGATGTATTTTCCATTTTGAAAATAATGTGTTAAAATGAAGGTGGTGGCTGGACCAAGAAAAATTTATTGCTGAAGATAATAAAGTCCAGTTTAAAAGGACAAAATTAAAAAAAAATTAAATTGTAAAAATAAGATTATTTTTGGAAGTCAACAAGTTTACTAACTGAACAAATAACAATCTTAAAATTATTTTACTTATAATGAAAACAATTTTCTTTTTTACATTAATCTCTAATTTAGTTAATTTAGTTTTACATAAACAGATGGATTGTTTTGTGTAGTTATCCAAAATTAAATTAAAAAGTCTTCCAAAAATATCAAAAAAAAAAAAAAAAGAAGCATTGTTATAATTTTCAGCTACTGTCAAAAGTTTTGCATGGCTAAAATTATTATATATAATAAAAACCTGCTTACGTAGGTAGGCATCGGTCATCGTTTTCATTCTCTTGGAAGGAAATTTACAACACTAACTTTTTTAGGTTAACTTTAGATTTATGTTTGTTATAAAAGAAGCATGACTAAACATGAGACGAAGTGGGTTTAGAAAAAAAATAAAGTTTATTAATTCTTGTTACTTATTTTTCATTATATATTTTTTTTTTTTGCATTACATGAAATAATAAAATGCACACATTTATGATATAATAAAATACACGAACATTATTTATTAAAATAGCTACTAATATGATGATTGGGAAGTATGTAAAGCATATCTATTCTAATTTGTGTTGAAATTAACATTATTAACATTTAATTAATTTTTAACATTATTTTTATTTTCATTAATCATTTCTCAACGTTTTAGCATCATTGTCATCTTTTATATAACTTATAATATCATAATTATCTCAGTACGCTTTACATACTTCTAAATTTTTATACCAGTAGTTATTTTAATTAATAGTTTTCACGTATTTTATTATATCATGTATAATGTATTTTATTATTTCATATAACTCTTTTCATATTATTTTAATTTTCATTATTTACAATATACTTTTATCACCATATTTTATTACTGTTATTGGTACTGTCTCTGTTGTCATCTTATTTGTCCTTAGCCCTGATGAAGGCTTAAAACTTAGGCCGAAACTTTTGCGCACAATAAAATAAGTTACACTTATTAGTGTTTTCATCATTGACCAACTTCTTCTTAAAATTACATCTACGGTCAACTAAACTCACACAAATTATATATTTTAGGCATTATTACATCTCTAAAATTGTTTATAAATAATTATAGCATCTCGGTTTTTCTTATGTCTTTAGTTTTTCTTTCTACCTATCACATATGTTCATTAACGTTGGCGCTTTTTTTTTTTTTTTTTTTTTTTTTTTTTTTTTTTTTTTTTTTTTTTTTTTTTTTTTTTTTACAATTAATGAAAATTTTTACAACTAGAACAAATTTAAAACAGCAATAATAATTGAGAAGGTGGTATAGAGTGGCGTAGTGGTGGTCCACGAGGTCAGGGAGCAGAGTGTGGTAGAGCATTAATTGATCTGACTCATCTGTTCAGTTTTTGTTGTTTTTTTTAGCCAGACCCGACCAGTGTTGCACACATGGCTCCCCTTACATCTGTTACAGGTGTCACGATCTGAGAGAATATAGTCTATTATATTGTATTATTTAAATAATAATTCTAAATGTTTAATATTAATTGCCATTATTTTTGTGCATGTATTAGAATTATTTTTAAAAAACTTCTAGAACCTTGTCCCTTAAGAATTATATTAATTTACAGGAAAAAAAAAATCACTACTGCCAAAAAGGCATTTTAAAGTAAATCGAAATAAAAATTACACATTCTTTTCATATGAAAAAAATTAATGCATTTAAAAACTAATTAGCATTAACGAAATCGTCTAGAATAGAAAAAAAGAAAGAAAGAATTTATTCCACTAAATAAAAAATTACGCTATATGTATCTATAGCTGGAAAAAAAAATAGTAAACCTCACAAAGTAATAAAATTTTAAATAATTATATAAAATCTCCTAATAGATAAAAAACTCCGGTACGGCATCACAATTTTCCCTTACGGCCCTACAATAATAATCTTTTCATCTTAAGTTGGTCGGGGGGTGCGGTCAAAAAGTAACGCTTTAATAAGCAATACTTATATATTTTGTGCCAACGGTTTAACCTTAATATTTTGAATATAATTAAAAGAATTCATATAAACACGATTTGATATAAACTCTGATATGATCTACCATATTATGTGATAAATTATTATCACATAATATTTTAGACTGTGAGCAGTTATTGTAAAGGACGATTTGAAATAGTCTCACTTAATATTTATATTGCTAAAGTGAGGTTATAGATATAATTATATTTTAGTTTAACATTGATTGATATCAGTTTTAAAAATTAGTTATTTGGCTGGATAGCATACGACTTCGTAGCATTATAGATCCAGGCATTTATGTTTACAAATATTTCAAAAATTTAAGCAGGACAAGAAAAGCTGTTTACAGATCACTGTATTCAGTTGCCATTATTTCTTTTCAAATATATCTAATTTTCAAATAATGACGAATTATTCATTTTCAATATAAATGTAACTTTACAGAATTCATAAACAATTTTTACCAAACACCACAACTTGTCTTAAATTATTCAGATCGCATTTTGGTAACATTGAATTATTATATTATAGTTTATTCTCCGAGTTAAAGCGATTTTTCACGCCTAAGCGCAAAAATGAAAAATAGATAAATAATAATCATAAATAAATTCCTTGCAAACACAGATAACACTCCTGAAGTAACATTCATGACAGATTTTTAGGAAACTTGAGAAATTAACATTGTTGCAATAATTTGATGGTATATCTTGTATTACCCTATTTTACTTGTTCTCCTAATAGCATATTAATACAACATTTCTCCTTTAATAAATTTATTTGTTTATACAGACATAACTAAAAAAGCTACAGCCTGGTCAAGGACATGAAAAAAAAAAAAAAAAATTTCAGCAAAATGTATATTTTTTTTTTACTGTAGATGCTTGTAGTTAGAATTTAGTTATTTAGTGTCAATTTGTTATAATTTATCTAACAAATCATCTGTGTAGAATATAAAATCATCTCCTAAGTGAGGTAGAAAATTTAAAAATAAATTGAAACCAATTGCAAAGTGAAACATTTCTTGTTTTTTTCTGGGTTTTTTTCTCACCTCTTCGAGAATTTAACTGGAATTGCACTGTTTTATCTGCGGTATCACCCTAAGAATTCGTTCAATATCACTTTTGAGTTACTATAACTATCGTCTGACATTATGTCGTACTTCGTTGTAGATAGATATAGCCATAGTTTCATGATTTGGATTGTATTTATTCATATCACTAAAGATTTCTTTTCAGGTAATCTAAGTTCTGTTGGATACATTGAATATTATAAAAGCAGTTTACTAAAAGAGATGTTAAAGCAATGTTATTGTAAAGAGTGCATAAATAAATATGAGTGTATTTTATTTCAGAGTGTGCATTTGAATTATTCATGCTAAAGTATTTATGCTTAGCTAGCACTGGCAACCTAGCTTTTTTCCTCCGTCCCTTGCAAATTGGGATCTATATTTCTGGAGGAAACAAGTAATATCCTTGATGTTATGTCTGTAATGATGTATTCATAGTTAGAGGCGGATTTAAACTGTCAGTTGTATTAATTAAAGAATATAAACGTTTTAACAAATAAGCTACAGATTGTTATATTATACTTATGGTAATCATTTATAAATAAATTTATGTCTATATCCGGTTTTGATAAATTAAAAATCATGTGCGAAATAATTAGATGATGATTTTCCTAGTATTCATTAAATTCTTTAGTAAATTATTGCAGTGAAACATACATATTTTTAATTGACCTTTGATCGAAATGACAGGAAATTCACTGTCAACCTGATTTGGAAAAGTACGATTCCTATAGGAAACTATTTTGAAGGAAATCAACTTTCCAATCCAAATATCCAAACCAATAATGAAGGGTATAAAGTTTTGAAATGCATTCAGGTTTATTAGAATCATGTTATAATAGTTTTATTAAAAATACATGATTTTATTAAAGATACATTTATAGAAGAAAAACTGCTACAAAACTCGTTTAATACGATGAGGTAAGCTTTTGATATCTAACCGCTGAGAGTTATCGACTCAGATGAACCTAGTTGCGGAGGAAGTTACAAACACAGGTGAATGTTTCAGATCAAAGGATGAGGTAAAGGTAAAATCTACAGGGAACTGGCTTTGTTCCTCTTCCCTTCATCATCATATTTCTCCTTTCAGTGCCCTTTGGCTGCTAAACTCAGGCAAGGCCGAAACATCAAGAATCTGTGAAAACATGTTTTCCTTTCTTGTCTCCTATTACCGCCTCTTTTTAGAACTAAGCTTCTGGGCTTAATTTATTGATGAAGTATTATTGTTGCAATTTACGTTTTAATCAAACGTGGACTTATCATATTTTGTGTAGTCATGGAATGACGTCAATATTTCTTTGGATGTCAACGATTTTCATATTTTTTATATATTTAATGGTTAACCGTATTGAAAATCGATTAATGAATTTTAATCCTAAACTGTAAATAATGTTAATATTATAATTACAAATATTATGTTGTATTTAGGAATTCCACATTTAACTAAATAAGGTATTGTTATTTATTTTTTCCATGTGGAATTGATAAAATGTCAAGAAATGTTGTGAACAAATTTCAAGAAGGTGTAATCCAAATGAATCGTTCTAAATTAGCTCTCAACTTCAACCCCTCTAGGTCTGAGATTAGGAACGCTCATTTTTACCCGTGTTTGTAATCAACCGATTTGAAGGTTTAAAAAATCCTCACTTCCCTCTCGCATTTTGCCCAATACTGGGAAGACACTCAATATGAATATATTTATTGTGATGGATGGTAAGGTAGACAGCCCAAATATCGCCTACTCAAACGATTTATTTATTTATTGGATAACATATTGTATTTGCAGTTTTAATTTGTTATCTTTAATTTTTTATACAAATAAATTTATTTGCAATAAAAAGCCATTATGTTTACATTAAAAAAAAAAATGTTTTTTGCTACTTCCAAATATATGCTATTAGACCAAAGCTGTTCCAAATATCGCCTATATATAAAATGGGATCAAATGTAGTAAAACTTATGTTACATTGACATTTGCCTAAGTCCATAATATATATATGCAATATTCAACAAATTATTAATAAGTAATGCCTTCGTTCTAGTGGCACATCAAGCAATGTTTTAAGTTCATCTCCGGTTCTTTTTACATAGTCTTTTATTATATATCTTATGATCTTACATGAAAAGCTTTAGATGCTTTAAGAGTCCCGTCTATTTATTTTTTACTGCTATTACCGCCTCTTTTGTAACAACTCTATCCAATGTCTTTCTGGGTGGCATCTGACGTTTCGGATTGGTGAGTATCGGACTATAGCTCAAATGTCTCTCAATATTGTATTGAAAATTCTTCTTCTTTCTCTACAACCTCGTCGCCGTAAGTTGTGGAGGTTTTAGACTTGGTCCATCTTCAATTAACGCGATCATTGAAACTATTTTTAAAACATATATTATTAATATAGTGTATATATACATACATTGATATCGATCACTTCTGCGGCCTCTATATGATTATATGAAGTAGAATTATAATAATATACGTTGAACATTTTTACTTCAAAGCCTCTAAGAGGTTATAGTTAATGGTTAGTAAGTTAAATTATTCCTGTAGTTTTAGTGGGAAAGTAATTAAATTCCGTGGTTGCGCGATGGGTTATATAACAATTAAGCGAGACCTATGTGAGTTTTCCTTCAGATTAAAGTTTGTTAATTAGTTCGTAAATAGTGGATCAATCTCATCACCCTCATAATTTCATGTTGTGGTTTCGTAGTGATATAATAAAAAGGAACGGGAAACGGCTAGAAATATTTACAACTGTGTGTTAGTTAGGAATCGAGATGCTTGGAGTCGGTTAGTTGCCTTGCCTAAGTAAGATACTCACTTTAAATGAGGCCATAGACCACGCCAAGGAAGCATAAAATTATTCATGAAGCCCAGGGTTGGGCACCTTTCGGTTAAAATAAATCTCGGCTGGGTTTAATTTGGAAGGTAGCATTGATAATCCGTTTAATGTGCATTCCGGAAGCGACTATGAGAAGAGCAGTTAGCTGGAGATATATTTACATAATGTCCCCGCCCAGTGCTACTATAATATTAAACCTACGCTCCCACCCCTTTTCCCTTAATCTCCCCCAGTCTTATTACCCTATTCATGACTTTGCTTTTTGTTTTGTACGTTTTTGTTTTTTGTTTAGGTTTTTTTATTATTATTATTATTGTTTTTTTTCGTGCGCATATTTATAAAAGTTCCCCTTTGGGAATCCCTTGCATGTTGTTGATGGCACAGCGGAGCGATGCATTCATTGTCCTGGCGTGTCTGCCGTTAATAATAAATAAACCTGCTGACACTGCTGAATAAATTAAGCAGTGGCGATTTTTATCCGGTTACGTTCCGGTCGTACAGCATCCGATTGTTGGAAATTCCCTTTATTACAGAAAACATTTTATTCGTCTAATAAATAAAAAAAAATTATCCTATTATAAAAGTGGTTGTTGTTCAGGTGAAATCCGATAACTTTAATTTTTCAAAATAGTAGGTTGTTCAAAATTTTGAAATCATCATACATTATTATTATTATTATCATTGTTAATTTTTAAACAGTATAAAAAGTACAATTTTTTTTTAAGTATTTGAAATAATGGAAAATTTTTTCGTTTTAACTGATATTCTGAAGGAATATCGAACGAAATAAATGCGTTGCTGCACAATCTCAGCCAGGAAAAATCTATATTTATAACATACTCCCAAATTAAAAACTATTTGTCAGTTTTGGAACTTCAAGTTTGAATATGCAAGGATATGCTAAGAAATTTTATATTTTTTCTGGCTATGATTAGAACCGTAATGCTCTGAATATTGATTTTGTTTGAAATATCTTTAGGCTGTGAGTTAAGGAGATATATTTTTTAATTTTTTGTTTTTAAACTTGAAAAAAAAACAATTGTTATCTTCAAATCTACAATTTAGCTTCAAATGCATATCGTCTGTTAAGAGGTAAGTCAGGAGCGTACGCAGAATTTTTTTTCGGAGAGGAATTTAAATTTTTTGGGGGGAAGAGATTTAATGAGAAGACAAATAGGATCTAAGTTTTAAGGATAATAAAGAAAATAGGATAACAAATTATTACTCAAAACCCAAAACTTATATGAAAATATTTTTTTTTTCTCATAAATTTCGGGAGAGAGGAGAGACATATCACCCTGATCTCTCCCTCCCATAAGAAATTATTAATTTTTCTGGGTAATGATTTCTAGTTTCGCATCCGTAATTTAGTATATTTTTGTTTTTTTACTAACTCTTTCGATTTTTCTCTTTTTTTGCCTTATTATAATTTTAAACTTGTTTGTAGCAGTATTTGTTGAGGTATCTTAGATTGATGTAGGTACTACTTCTATTTGATGTTTCTTTTTTAGAATTTGAACTGCCATACAGACTTTTCACGATCCCCCACAGAATCATTTATAGATTATAAATTAGATTATATTTATTTATCAATTTAGATTATATTTATATATTTCAATTTAGGCTACAATGTGGTTAATACATTTTTATAACCAATTTTTTACGATGTTGACAAATGAAAATGGGCCTATTTTTTGCATTGGTCACTTTATTATATATTTTTAATAGGTATCAAAGCTGTGCTAGTTGCATTGAAAAACTTTAAATTTTCTCTTGTTTAAGTTTTCCTCAACTCATTGATTTCTATCAAATATTGTCAGATCGTTCTGCGTGCTCGTTCTGCAGAAGTGGAAAAGATTGACAATCTTTCGATGGCATACCAAGTTGAGCTCTCAGTGTAATTACAGAATTTCCAAGTTCAAAGACTAATGAGAACAAATAAATTAAAGAAGTACCTCCCTCCTCTTCTCATTAAAGTTAAATGGAAAGAGTAATTAAAACATAACATCCAATGAATTAGTTCTTTATTTAATGAATTTAATGTTACAGTGTTACAGTAGCAGGAAAATCATCACCAAAAAAAAAAAAAAAAAAGATGTGAATATACTAATAGCTATTAAATGTTCATAAGGGGCTATGAAAAAAAAAATAATTTTCTTTGACATTGCCTGGAACACGTTGTTGTGGATTTTGCTATTTTTAATAAATGTAGGATAAGATGGTAAGGAAAAAAAGAAATTAATTCTTTTTCCTATTAAGGGTTGGACTGTAAAATTAAACACTATAAGAAGCTATATATCAATGTATCAATCTATGTATATGTATGTACGAATATGTATATGTATATATATATATATATATATATATATATATATATATATATATATACATATTCGTACGTACATACATACATACATATATATATATATATATATATATATATATATATATATATATATATATATATATATATATATATATAGAACCTAGATGCTTTGTTTATTTATAAAAGACACATATTACTGTTTTTTAAGAATAGTTATTTTCTTTTAAAAAATATAATTTTAGAGACATAGGTATAATTTCCAGAAGCTTCTTCTAGCCTCATAGAAGCAATTATTTTTTTTATGACCTACCATTCCTTCTCTCTCCTATCAGTTGCTACATTTCTTTATCTTATCTTTCTATAATGTAAAACTTAAATTTGTTTATAAATAACTAGTAAGCTAATCCATCACGGGAGGGACCTGTTCCAAGATTGGCTTCAGGTAGGGTGCGCGTTTGTTATCTTGACTATGTACTTCTCACCCAAGACACATTCTGGAGTTAAGCCCTTATCCTCTGCTAACCCCCAGCAAAGTTTTCCTTCCCCGCTAGTAATTAGGCCTTGCGTGGAAACTCTACAGCCAAATTATCCCCTCAAAGGCATACCCCCTTTCGAGAATTGCCCATATTGTTGGTTGGAAACTACTAGTGGATTCAACCTCCTAGGAGAAAGAAAATCTGCCTTGTACTCCTTATGCACAAAGCAGTGCATCTCTGTTTTCTTTTTCTTTCCTTTTTTTTTAATATTTTTTAATTAGTAGTCAATCTAACAGTAATCCTAAACTAATTATGGAGAAATGACTTTCTTCAGGACTAAGAAAACCAGATACGAGAATAATGATAGTTATTATTGATGATTTATGATACATGAAAAAATAAATCAATTGGAATAACAAATACTAAATTAGAATACATAAATATAAAATCAAAAACATATTCAGCTTTATATATCTCCTATACGTTTATGAGCTTATATTTATGTATTTTATTTTAGTTTTGTCTATTGTAGTTGTTGTCATACTGCTAAGCAAGACCATTATATTTTTCTTTCCATATATTTTGTTATTCCGTATCTTGGTTTTCTAGCCTTGAAGAAGGCCTAAAACGTTGATAATTGTACACAATAAAAAAAATTTCCTGCGGGTTTTATTTCGAAACGCTCCCCAGCCATCATTTCCTGTATTATTCAAAATGCTGAACATAATTTCGTTATAAACGAATCATAATTTCGGCAGGTTTTATTTATTGTGAAGTTAATTTTTCTAGGAATTTTATTTTTATATGAATGATATTTCATGAGTTATATTTTATTTATAAGTTGTGCTTATTAAACCCATATATATATATATATATATATATATATATATATATATATATATATATATATATATATATATATATATACAGTTGATGTGGAAATAATACCAATTAAGTGTAAGTTATGTGATTAATTTCTTAATTCAATTTTTTGAAAACAAGTTAGCAATTACTTTTCTTTCTTTTTTTTTATATTTTCTGTAATCTTTATATATTTTTTTAAAATTTCTATAACTATGCCATTTTCTTATTCCACCTCATTTTCTCACTGCTGTTATATTATTAATAAATAAAAAGGTTATTCCGTTGCTCACTAGTAAAATGATTCTGTACCTTAGAGATGAACTGTCATAAATAGAGCCCGGATTTCGTGTTGTAAAAAAATTGTAAAACGTGCAATAAAAAGACCAAAACGTGCAAAGATGTGCAACGGAAAATAAAATTGTGCCATTTAAATCGTTTATTCTTAAAAAAAAATCTACATATTTTGTTTTCTTTCATTAATTACTATTTTTCCTTAATAAATTAGGTAGGTTGGAGGTTATGTAAACAGGTTATGTAAAAACCTCACGAGCTCTTATTAGGGTATTTCTTGCTACTTTTCGCACGATCATAAGTGATTCACGCACTATGGCAACGCATATTCTGTCTGAGTATTTTTATTGCCAACTGTTAAATTTTTTAATAACGTATCGCATGGTAAAGTGAGACAATCCCAAATTTCTGCCGATATATCGATAACTCAATCCTTATCGAAAAAGTTGAACCATTCATCTTTGCCGGTAGAGCTCAACTCTTTGGATTTTCGATCCATTTTGGTGGATTGTCTTTCAATTCTGATCATTTTTCCCATTATATTTGAATAAGATATAATTAATTAGATGAAAGCTATCAGCAGGTAACTAACTATCTAGTGAATATCACAACTGTTAGAGCATGAGCAATTTTTTTGCTCGGCCAATATCCGATATTTGTTTTTAATTTAGGTTGTACTAATTTTTAATTCCCTTCACTCGTAAACATTTATACGGGATGTTGTTTGTTATCATATCCCCTAATTAATTTATTTTCAATAAATTATTGAACATATTTTTATCCGAAAAACTGTGTGTAAGCATAATTATTTTGCCAACTATAGATTGAGTGTAGCAGGATATTAAAGGAAGCGAATGGATTGGTTAGGATTAACTGGTTTTCCATGAATCTAAAAAGAGCAACAAAAAAAACTTCAATTTTCAGTTTCAGCTCCTGAATTTTCCAGCAAATTGAATTATATTTAAAGTGTTATAAACAGTAACGTATTACAACGTGAATCTCTCCTATGTAATTTTTGTTTAACGGTTTAATTTTTAAGCAATTCACAAATGTTTTTTGTTTTTTTAATGCAGTAAAAGCAAAAAACGTGTAATTTACCCAAAATTGTTTAAAATGTGCAATTTCGTGCGAAATAAAACTTACGTATGTTAATCCGGATGCCTTAATTCGTTTAAATAACTTGTCCCCGATCGATTTCAAGCAATCGAAAAAAAAGTGCAATTGCACGAGAATTCGGGCTCTAGTCATAAGTAACATTTTCAATGTTTTACAGGAGAGAAAAAATAACTTTCTGATCGCTCTGTTTTGCTTGTTTTTGAATACTGGTCAATCTTTATATTCCAAGTATTGTATATTTTACTACATTTTTAGTTTATTCATGAAACTTATACTCGGAAAATATGATCAGGATAATGCAAATAGACTAGTAAAATCATATTCAGCAAAATTGGATTTAACAGTTTACCTCTGTCGTACAGAATTAGTATGCAAAAATATGGAACATTAAGATTTTTTTTTTTTATATAGAACAGAAAACTTGTAATCACATTAACTGTTATTTAATATATTAATTATATCCTACTTTCGACATACAGATCAAATCATCAAATGTACGTTTATATATTCATTTAATTTCGTTTGTATCTCTTCTCGTGGTTGCAGTCTTAACGCCTGAAATCATTATTTCATGTTTTTAACAGCACCTATCTGGCTTAAAACGTTTTGCTTTAGCTTCGAATATTGCAGAATACACCCAGCAATACGGTATAACTATAACTGGAATATATAAATAATTAATAATAAATGATAATATTATCGTTTATTTGAATTTTAAACAGTTCTAAATATGATCTAAACTTAACTTGTCCTTGTAACAAAGATTGATGTGAAAAAAAATTTATTTCGAATTGTTAACAGGTTGCACCACTTTGCCTAAATGGGATAAAAACGTTTGATTGGGTCTTCTAGATAATCTTAAAATATGTCGTATTTTGATATATTTTTTTCTTATGATTGCCCTTCATAGTCGAATTATATATTGTCCATTGTATTTGATGTCAATTCCTTTCTAGCCATCACTCATATTAATTAAAATAAATAATTTTAAATATTATAAAGCTGCACAGATATAATTATTGCAGGTTAATTAAGTACGAAACAGGTTTTATTTTTAAATTATTAGACAAGGTACACTAGCTGACTAGATATCTGGGGTGGTAGAATAGAATTTTCGGTATTTTGAAAATCTAACTATTTGAAGACCAAACCGAAGAACTGCTGTTCTCTAAATAAATCCATGATGAGCCTGTGATAATAAGACATGCTGATAGAGTTAATCCAAAGCCCCGAGAGAAGAACCACTTACAAAGGAGCAGGGGTTTCTTCTCAACAGATAAAGCACACAATTGGATTTGCAGAAAGCCCGCCTCTCCCCTCTCCCTTTCAGCTTCTTACTTTCAAGTTTTACGAAAAAGAGACCGGAAAAAAAAGACCAAGTAAAAGAAGGAACTGATAACGTCATGGGTTTGTCTTTTTCATTGTGTTTCCCTTTTCGTGCGATAATACTTTTAGACTTCATTGTATTAGGGTACAAAGAAAGCAAGTATTTATTTTGTCGTTCTCCGATTCGTTATCGTCGGAAAGGGACAACTTACAATCGTATTTCATTAAATCTCTTTCCTTTATTTCAGAATTTATTTTTTCCTGTTGGGAAGGGTAAAACTGAATTTATTAAACTAGGATAAAAAAAAGAAATAAGAGTTGTTTTGTGACTCAGGGTGCCTGAAATTAAGATCTTCTTTCTGAAACATTTATTTCATAGCCTTTCTTTGTCATGAATTGTATTGAACTAGTGGCAATGGTACAGATTTATATCATGATTATTATAGCAACGCCATGTTAATATTATCTCAAGAATATAAATACACATCACTCTGTGTGCATCGTTTCTGAAAATTAATGCTTACACATTCATTTCAATTAGATTCATAAAGTATGGTTTTAGAGGGTCTGTACGACCACAGGAGGTGTTTGAAGATATGTTCCCATGATCCAAATTATGCTTCTGATATACTTTTAATACTTCCTTGAAATAATTTAAAAAGCTTTGATTCCTTCATTCCCAGCTATCACGAAGATAAAAACAGTTGTAAAATTCGACGATCTATTTATCCAATCCTCCAATCCAAGTATAGTCCATATTCTTAGCCAAATAATCGAATAAACATAGAGACGTTTGTACCTTTTAAACTGAAAAAAATATGCGTCTCTTTTAATTGCCTTAGTCACTTGGCTATGCAGTATAAATAAATGTAATCATGGAATTTTCGATGGATTCCAAGGACAAAAAGAATCGTTTCTACCATTCCTTCTGAAATTTATTCCAGATCAAGTGATCACGTCTCTTGCCTTAATGAGCATCACATTAACTTAATTTTATCAGAACTCATTTCGAGCAAAACCTCGTAAGGGTCAATCCATTTGAAATCACATTGATCATGTTGCTCTACCATTTTTTATTTTTATAATTTATTACTAGTTATTTCTTATTATTTGGCGAGTTCAAAATTATAGTTAAAACAATTTTCAGGCTCATTTTGTTTATGACCATTTAGAATTTGCTTTTCGGTTAAAGCAAGTTTTACGAAAATGTCTATAACTCTCTAAACGAAACAAAAATTAAAATTATGATAATGATGTGCGTTATATTTTTGCCCCCACAACACATCACCTAAGTAGTAAGGAAAGTTGTTTAAAAAATTCACAACTATAAAACAAATTAACATAAAATGAGACTTTTAGCGCTGTAAATGTGTTTTACAGAAAAGATAGTGGCCTTTTCGTGTGCAGTTTTATCATTGTAATATTGCTGTAGAAACTTCAATCTTTAAAACTATTTCCTTTTTTTTTTTTAATGTGAATTTTTAAAAATGACCAAAAGTCATTGTCGCTATTCAACATTTAAGGCTAAATATCTCAATAGAGACTGATTAACATTTATGAAACTGATACTGTTGATGCGAAAACATGACAAAAATTTAGTGACTGAGACTCAACCGGTTCCAGATTTATCTTCTTCTTCTTTCGATGGCTCTACGGTCCTTGAAGAATCTTGGCCTCCTCCACTATTCTCCGCCATTCCTCTCTCTCCGCAGCCGCTCTTCTCCACCTTCGGACCTCCAATCGCCCGCAGATCCTCCTCCACATCTCCCGGCCGTCTCAGTCTGGGCCTCCCTTTTCTTCTTTCACCGGGTTGTCCTCCAGGAGTTTCTAATGGATACGGTGCTCCTCCATCCTTTGTACATGTCCCAGCTATCGGGAACTGCCCTGCTTGACCCAGGTGACTATATCCGGTGACTTGTATAATTCGCGGAGCTCTCTATTGTCCCTATGCCTCGGTGCCCCTCCTTTATCGCTCCATAAATCCTTCTTAGAATCTTTCGTTCCCATACATTGAGCATGTTCTCTGCTTTTTTGGTGAGGACCCATGTCTCACTTCCATAAGTCATCACTGGCCTTATAATCGACGTATATATCATCTTTTTTAAGTGCAAGGGCAGCTCCCTAGAGTTAAGTACTCTTCCGAGCCCCCAGAAACACCTACTTCCTGCCATCATCCTGGCCTTTATCTCTGCTTGAACATCATTCGTTTCATTGATGTTGGTCCCAAAGAATTCAAACTCCTCTACTTGCTCAAAAAGGAACTCTCCAGCCCTCAGACCATTTCTTGCACCATAGTTCCTAAGTGATGTCTTCTTGTATTTTGTTTTGCTCTCATTAATGGTGAGCCCTACCATTTTCGAGGTCTGTTCGCATTCTTCAAAGGCTCCCAGTAATGCTATCACTGAGCGTCCAGTGATGACCACATCACGCAAATACGAGCTGTTGTGTCAGGCGATTATAAATGGGGACACCCTGGTTGTCCTAATGGCTATCATCACTTGTTCGAGGGCTATATTAAATAGGATGGGCGACAGTGGATCCTCTTGTCTTAGTCCTTTACCAATTTGGAAGGCAGCAGACTTTGTGCTCTGGATCCTCACCATACCCTGCGTTCCTGTCAGTGTTGTCCTCACCAGTCTTATCAACTTATTCGGTATGTCCACCCTGGCCATGGCTTGATAAAGCTTTTGCAGTTCCACCATGGTATACGCCTGTTTGTAGTCAATGAAGAGGTGTTGAAGGACCACATTATTTTCATAACATTTCTCCAGCATTATCCTTATACTCGATATTTGGTCCACACTGGATCTGCCCCTCCTAAATTCACACTGGTATTCTCCAACCACTCTCTCAGCATGTTGAACCACTCTCTCTTCATTACTAATGTGGAGAAAATCTTATATGCTGTACTCAGGAGTGCTATGTCTCTGTAGTTAGTGCACTCTAACTTGTCTCCTTTCTTATATATTGGGCATATTATTCCTGTTGTCCAGTCCTTTGGCATTTCCTCCGATATCCAGACATCAAATACAAGGTCGAATCACTTCTACCAGCATCTCCCCTCCATGTTTCAGCAGTTCGGCTGGGATTCCATCTTCTCCAGGGGATCTGTAGTTCTTAAGGACTGCCATGACTTCCACAACCTCCTCTTTCTCCGGCGGTTCGATTACATCGCTATTGTCCCAGTCCCATGCAACATGTCCGGGTAGGTCAGTAGTTTTCTGGCGTTTTTGGATTCAGTAGTCCCTCAAAATACTGGGCCCATCTATTCACAATACTTGGTGGATCCCCCAACATTTCACCGATATCGTACCTTATTAACGCTGTTCTTGGCTTAAACTCGCCCTTATGCACCCTGAGTAGACTGAAGAATTTCCGAGAATTCCTTTCCGCAAACTCCTCTTTCATTTGAAGGAGTTTGGCCCTCTCTGCTTCCCTCTTCTTTCTCCTGAACATGGACTTTACTCTCTTTCTCAGTGCTTTATGTCTTTCCACATTCATTCTTGTTCCTCTTTGTAGCACCATCTGTCTGGCCTTGTTCCTCTCCTCTACCATCTTCTAGCACTCCTCGTCGAACCAGGGCCGTCGTGTTTGCTCAGTATTTCCTCAGCTGCCTCAGTGACTGCCTTCCTTCCAAATTTATAATCCATCAAATCTTGCTTTCTCGCCAGAGTCGGCCTCAGCATATCCTCCCATCCACTTATAGACTCCTAACCATTTTTATAATAACTGACTACCTCATACATGACACTTGTAAAATGTATGACTTTTAGAGAAGCGTTTTATCAATGAAATTAAGAATTTTTGACCTCAATTCCATTGATGTAATATTTTTAACATTTTTCTTACTGGGACCCACCCACACCTTATTATTTTGGAATGACTGGAAATCAGTTTTTGGTCTTGATCGAACAAAAAATGAGCAAGTTAGTAATTATTAAAATCAGCCTTTCACTATTCCGAGTCACCACAAATCCTTGTTTCTAAAATATGATGTGTTTATAAACTCAATAAAAGTTTTGAGTTCATCAAATTCATTGCATGCTGAAGTTACATAACATCTGATTTGATTGTTACGCTTAATAACAAATCTGTGGTATCGTCTAGTTCCTGTTACGTCAAGCAAAGTTCAAATCTCTTTGCTAATTTAGCTACAGTTGGTTTATTATCTTTAGTAAAGACAAAAATGTATTTCATTCCTGTTATTTTCTCAGTTACTTTATTTCTGTCATATTCATTTACAGATTACGAGCATATGTTGTGGAGTAAGAATTTGTTCATTGTTGGGTCTTGCCTACTCGCTCCAGTAGCACCACCTATACATATGTGCACCACCTACACGAGTTCTTCCTATGTGATGTAGTGAACAAATTCTGGAAACAAAAATTATGAAAATAAAAAATGTCGAGCAAAAGAATGTATTCTAATCGATCGACACGTAATTGCTTCTGGCATAATTTTTCAGAAGACAAAAAAATTCAACCGCATCTGAAACCTTCTAAACCTGCAGATTATTGCATCTGCTCATAGCCAAGTGATAACGTAAACATGATGTATTATATTCGATCCGGAACCTTGTGTTTTGTTATAGAGATGCGAAACTCTTTATTTTATAAAAACGTGACTTACAAGATTTTCAGGTATCTTTTTTAATTATCATACATCTAACAGTAAAATTTAAAAAAACAAAACAAGGTAATCTTGCAGAGAGCATTTTTGAAAGGACAAAATATCGTGCAACGTGTACATGAAGCGGTAGAGGACGTACTGAACCCCTCCTGCTGAACTGAACCTGTCAGCCGTCTATCATCCATTCCTTCCAATCTACGAATTGCAGTTGACATTTGAACAATGCCATCATCAGATTAGGGCGTTTGTTGTTTAATCAGCAAGATATTGAGATCTCTATTTCTGGCTTTGTGTTGTGACAACTATAAATTAGGCAGTGAACAATAGGTAACATACGGCGATTATGCATTTCATTCAATTTCAAATTTGTTATACTGTTGTTATATATCACGATGTGTTTTTACTCTAACTTACTTATCTATGAAAATATATTATTTAATGGTAATTAATGTTCCTTCATAAACTAAATGAAAACTTCTAAAATTTATTTCAAGTAGGGTGGTAAGTGAAACTTGTGTGATTGACAGCACCAGATTTTGTATGCTATTTTTAATGAGAATTTTAATTAGTTGAAATGAATTAATTCAATTAAAAATTTCCCTCAGTATATTTTTAAATTCAAAGCAGTTTAATAATCCTAGTGGGATTCATGGTAAAGTCTCTAGTCGTAGTATGAATATATATATATATATATATATATATATATATATATATATATATATATATATATATATATATATATATATATATACAATGGCGATCCGATCCACATGCGCTCCGAACGTGAGCAGAATGTTTTCCCTATTTGTACGTAGTTTTAAATAAGAGCGTGAGCGGAAAGCGCTCGGAACGCGACGATCCAACCTCCTCTCGGTTTTCTCAAGGAACGCTTTGATGCTGCGCTGTTCCGATTTGGACGGCAGCGTGATAGGTTTGCTAATTTTCGCGCGCATGTGATTATTGTTTTTCAAGATAATCGAAAAGTTGAACTAAAATACTACATTTCGAATTATATCTTGAGGCTATATTTTTAATGAGAAGATACTAGGGGGTGCTGTGTTCTGGAAATTATTTTTTTTTGGAACTTAAGCCTTCATCAGGATTAAATAGAAAAAAAAATATAAGTAGACAAATATAGATAATAAAGTATCGGTATGAAAAATAGAAATAAAAAGTACGACAATATGAAACTCACGCATTAGTCTCTAACCATGACAAACGATTCCTCTCAGAAAGCATCTACCTCCAATTAAAATCCCTTCACGTCAATCAATTAAAATCCCTTCACGTCAATCAAGAAACTGATATACAAAACCCTGACCCATTCCCAAATTTTCAATTTATTAAAACAACAATAACTTGTTATGGTCCATTATCATATCGTACCATCCACTCTTATTTCTGTTATCAATACTAACATCTGGTTAACTTTTTATTTCTTTTAAATATATATATTTCTTTTTTTTTCATTTTTGACAACTCCTTATTTAATTAAGGTTCAATTCAACCTCTTCAACTATTACCCATTTTGTCTCTTTCTACCAGAATCCCAATTTTATATATTTATATCCTTGAGCCATCCAATATTTAAATCCCTAAGTTAAAATAATTCTTCAGATCAATAGTTTTTACCATAATTTAAATATTATTCTAGATTTTCACCTTAAATATTATTCTATTTTTAGACATGTTTAAAACTACTCTGCAAAATGACTACTGATTGTTCACGGGTTTCCTGTGGATCGCCGGATGCGGGTTGAAATTAATAAAAGTTTCAACGCACACCTCAATCGCGTTGAACGGATCGCTAGTGTGTAACTCACCTTTACGGATCTGTTAGAGTCAAAGTTGTTTTTTTTTTAATTTTTTTGTTAATTCATATACATCATTTTTATAAATACATTTCACGCTAAAGTAAATCAACTAAATACATAATTTGAATTTTTTTAATTTTCAATTCTTTCAACTTTTAAATTAATTAATGAGATAAAAAAAAAGCATATGAAAGCTGTCATCAGTTTATATTGTAAAAATCCAAACCAAAACCCACTGTTTCATCCACATCCAAACTTTATTAAGTCAACAAACAAATATTTATGCTTTGTTTAATGTTCTCTATTCCTCTAAACGAATTTATCTTTTTATAAACAGTTAATTATAATTACTAATATACACCATATTGATTAAAGATTAGCTCTCAATACTTTGCGCGGATTGTGGAAACTTATTACCCAGCGGGCTTTTGGTATTCATCAACGGTTGACAGGATGTTTGTTTCTACTGATTGCTGTAACTTCAGCTGCCTTTGCTCCTCCACCTGGGCGTGAAAGGGGTCGGTAAGGATCTAGGAGTGCATTCGGGTCTGATGTAAGTCTTTTGTATGCTTGATTGGTTTAGGCATCTGTTGTTTTAGTCGGCACAATCATTTCCACGTTTTTCAAAGGCCAAATCCTCCAGCTAAAATTTCAGTTTCGCTGACTATATAATTTGAGTTTTATATATAATTGCTCATATCTTAGTAGTTATTCAGTTATCCCAATTAGGGATCGTCGTTCGAAAAGCAAATAACTTCATAGTGCAAATAGCTTCATTAAGTCATAAGTGCAACCGTTAAGGTTAGTTAATAGAAATTATTTCTTGATATTCTGTCGTTTCAATTACCTTTTATTAATTAATTTATTTTTCGCTTTATAAATCTAACTATGAAGATATATGTCCAAGGATTTTATTAGGTATGGGTCAAAACGTTTACAGTATATGGCACAATGGTTTACGCAGTAAATTGAAAATATTATTTCTTACAGCAAAATAGTAAATGTTCGTCATATCTAAAATATAATTTGTCAAATAAAATAAATATAAAATAAAAAAGTATAAAATAATAAATAATATAATAATAGTAGTAATAGTAATAGTAATAATAATAGTATATAATAATAGTAATATAAAATAAAAGTATGGTTCTGAGGTTTCGGAAGTAAAACCATTCAAAGTGTCTTAAAGCCTTTCCCAGCATTTATATTTCAGATATGCTTCTACATCCAGCCTTTAGCCTACATCATCAATTATAGCATGTAGACTTGTTGAGGGTTCAGTTACAACACTTGCATAGTTTTTCCCAATGATGGAAGATAAAGATTACGGAATTGAAGAGTCTATTTATTTAATTTATACTTTAAATGATGATTTTTCATTTCAACAGTTCTCTTATTCAATACTATGTACGATTTTTTGGAGTATTTAGAATAACGACTATCATTGCCGCATCGCTTGTAACTACAATACGTCATTTTATTTCAAGACTATTTGAAAGACGTTAAAATTTATCACTGACCAATAAATTAATCATAGTTAGCTATGGAAAACAGTGTTCAACTCGTTAAATCCTTCATATCTAAAGTGTTTGGAGGTAGAGGTAGTAGATGGCCCCAATACCATTCTGCACAACGACCTTGACAATAAAATAAAAGGATTGTCAAGGTCCTGGGCATCTTGTATGGTTATTTTAAAAATATCAAGTTATATTTAGGATGTAGTGAATAAGATATTTCTATTTCTTAAATTTTAATTGGATGCAATGTCATTTTTATTCCTCCCTTCTTTTTTCTTCCATTTTTTAAAATTTCTTTCATCTATAATGTAAAATGATCAAATATATAATATATTATAATCCTGTATTGTACTTGAGCAAACATTACCTCTCGAAGTGCATCGAAGTTACAAGCATCATCTTAATTGTTGAGGAGCCAACGCGCTGTTTGTTAAAATGTGTTCCTTTATCATAATCTACACATTAGGATGCTCTGTGTTTCCTTACAGGATCTATAATTTTCCTTCTTTCGCGGCCAGGGTCAAAAACATAAATTTGTATCTGACCTTAAGCGAAACGTTCTCGTAGAATTTATATCACCCTTAACTTGTATTCGTCCGACTGATCATCATTAATTTTATACTGAACCGTGAATATATCTTGGCACCGACGACATTTATGAAAAAATATATAATTTAATCCTTAGGATTTAGTTCATGATGGAAATCTTAATACTTATCAGTCGATTGCTTAGTATTATTTATAGGCTTGTTTCTTTTCAAGAAACTTCTGTAAATTTGTAGAGTAAAACCTATACTTCCCCCATTTCGTATTTACAATCTATCGACGGATCATCGTATAGGGCTACCACACACTTGGATGTTGGGGATATCCCTGTTTTTGTTTGTTAAAGTTTCATGGCTTTTTGTAGCTCATATCTTAGGAAACTTTATCGGTAATTAGAACGCATTTAGTCACAATTCCATAGATTTTTTAATTGTCGAGTTTACAAATTCAAGTATAATTTGCTATGGTGTGATTTTGGGGCAATTGGCAATAATGGATTCGTTGTGAACACTAGTGTCTCATAAATGTTGCAAGTTGACATTATTATTATTCCGGTCTGTGAATGATTAACCGTAACTGATAATAAATCTCAAATTTATCAAGCTAGAACCCGTCCTGCCTCTCCTTTGTGGAGTTCATAAAAGTTATTTATGTATTTAACCATTCTATTTCTTCAATCGCCTATGGTTTAGTAAGAAAGATAATCGGGAAAATGTTGTTTTCGGAGTCTCAATTAGTCATCCGAATCAAAAAAAAAGCTCCGACCTGTCATTATAAATTATAAATGAGATCCTCAATATTTTCACTTTCCGTGATAACAATTTTTCGTTTTAACTGCACTCTAGGATACTTTAGTCAATATATTATTCGTAATACAAGAATACTTAGTACTTAGTTATACTTTGTGCTTGGTTATAGTACTTTAACTGTAAATGTATGTATCTTTAAATGTACATCCTGCAACAATGACGTATGGGTTTTTCAAAAACAGGGGTTTGAGAATGTTAACTAAGCTTAATATAATTTCCTGTTGAACATGACATTGAACTTCCTGCTGTTTATTTGATAATGTCAACATATTCTTAGTTACTTTTTGTCATTCTTATCAGACCAATAAGGAAATATATCCAGAAACTACATCCATCTTGCACCATTAAGTCGTGCGGAGGTACTGCCGCTATCTTGCACAAAATGTTGGCACTAAAGGCCGAAACTACTCACTTTTTGCATGTTGAGAATGAGCGATTTTTTTTTTCTGGGAATCCGTTCTAACTGAAAAACGAAAATAGGAAAAATATTCCGAAACGCTAGCCGTATTACTAAGTGTGATTACTTTAATAAAATCTATCGAGGAATGTTTTGTGGTCACCATTACTTAATATATTGCGAGCTTTTCTAATTCCAAGTACATTTTCACTTTATTAAATATATAATCGTTCTTATATTTCGTGTTTGTGCAGATATTTGCAAAATATGAATTCTTTACCGATAGTTGTCCATGTTTGTCGTATAAATCGCGAAGAAGTTATTACTATGCTAATCGAAAAGGACGACAGAGGATGCAGGAAGACATGAACAGTAGCTGAGTCACATAAACAGCGGGACTGCAGTGTCGTCACTTCCGGCCAGCTGCCGGGCTCAGCTATACATCCTATACTCCTCTCTTGGAGTACAGCTGCGACGGCTCCACGACCTATTTATTCTAGCACGACATGTATGGATGTATCTATTGTGGGTCTATAGATAGGAAACAGTGATAGGTGTCCCAAATGATTTATCCTAGCAATGGTGTAGGTATGTTTTTAATAATAGAACTTATATACTCTAACCGCAGGATACAAATAAATATCTAAATTAAAGAAATAAAAAAGAGAACATTATGCGATACTCCAGCAACAGATTGGATTATGGTTAACATGTGTCATCCTCAACATGGAATCCTCAAAAACTTGGAATCAACGAGTATTTCGACATTTACTTGAATAACTTAAATACTTCTTATCCACAAAAACCTAATTAATATAAGTTCTAAAAATGGCTCAAAAGAGATACACTAAGAACCACCCGCACCCACTCAAATTCATAATTGTTGTATGTAAAACAGTCAGAGCCATGTTAAGTTTTATTTATAATCTATTTAATTAAGAGAAAAATCAAATTTCATGATGAAAGCTGCATCCCATCATTGACTGCTTTCATACGGGTTCCTTCCAATCAAATGTGGCTATTATGCTGTCCATTTGGCATTTACAGACGAAGGGTTTAATATGTATAGGAAAAATAAATGCTGAAGACTGATTGAAACATATCGTTCCTCCAACTACAAAACTGCCATTTTTGCGAATAAAGTTTTGAATGATGTAGTAGGGCTATAAAAACATTTTCAATCGTTCTCACCTTGGCACTGTCTGAAACGAACAAAAATATTTGGATTCAGATGAGATTTTGTCATTGACCTTTATGGGTCGAGGCAATATTGTCAATAATAAGTGAATAAATTCAGGACACATTTGTCGAAGATTAGAGCGTATAAAATGTACATTACTTTTATCTCACCACAGTGTTTCGACCCAGATTTAAATCATCAAAGGTAGAAAGTGTTTGGGAAAACAGAATCATCTCTGTACGGAGACATTAAATTTTATTTGGAATAGATTTAAAAACGTGTTACAATTCAACGAGATGAAGCAGTAAGGTAATGTGGGGTATTTGCGAAATCTTCTCGTTAGATCCAAACCATGAACAGATAAGAGCCGGTTAAGATTTCAACTGCAGTACAGCTATATCCGATCCGTGTTTATCCATCACTTGGTCAGAAGTTGTTCTTCAAAATACTTAGTGATTTACATTTCTCCTTGACCGTTTTCTAGTTATTTAGTGCTTGTCTGTAATTGCCCCGGTGAAACTTGATAGTAGCGGTAAGAGCAGATCTCTTTTGTGGGACAAGTGCGTGTGTTGTTCATTTACCCCATCTATCATATTTTGCCGAGGCAATCACGGACAAGCACTTGAAAGTAGGAACTGTCAAGAAGTGTCAATTATTCAAATAAATATTTCTCTTTTTCAATGCATTTACATGCATGTTCCACAGCCCATTTGCATGACAGACACTCACTGAAGATGGTAAAATGTGAATCTCGGATTAGTTTTAAAGTTTTTTTGATGATTATATCAGTATAATAATCCTCCAAAAAAAAAGCTACTGCTTGAATAATGAATCTTTCAAATACCTAGTACGCACTAGGTACTTATTACTCCTTAAGTACTGTTACCCCTTAAGGTAGATGCAACTCCTTACTAGATAATATTAAATTGAATTACCAATCTCATAAAAATGGACGTGATTGAAACTTAGGCTTAAATGTAATATTTAAACATCGGCTAAGGATCATTTTTTTTAAGAAACAGGAAAAATCCAGCTCCAAAAATTGAGATTAAAACCAGCGTTCCATGAGTTTATCAAAATTATTACTACTCCGCTCAAGCCTGAAACGTATGATTTAGAACGTTTTTCTCCTAATAAAAAAAAATAAAGTAAAAACTTTAACTTTTAAGCTTACTTTCTCTTGAACTAAACCATAAATCATTATTTGGGCACCATTTGTAATTATTGGACCTCCGATCCTGAATTTCTGTAACCAATGATTAAAGATATTAGAAAAAAATAAATAAAGAAGGCTTAGAAAAGGCTTTGTTTGATGTCATTAACACTAACAATTTTAGTCTACTTATTTCCCTCCAACGAGCTCTATCATGATCCAAATCTTTTAAGATTGGATCCAACACGATCCTCCCATTCAAATTTCGGTTGACTCCAAGGGCGTTTACCTGCTAGTTGATCACTTTATTCTCTTTTTTACATTCATTTCAGTCGCTGTGATTCCCTCACTTCGAATATATTTACCGGGTCTAGATAACGCTACTTGGAGCCACTTGCATTCTTATAAATACTCTGGACGGCTTATTCTTTATTCGGCCAAATATTCAAGGGATTATTTAATTTTTTAAAACTTCAGAGCGTTTTTCTTTCCACGTTAAGCAACTGTAAAGAGATGAGTATGAAGTATAAGGGTCCATTACACATGTCCGTGACGTGACAGTTCAGTACTAATCATATTCCTCATTTCCACTATCAACAAGTTTTCAAAACATAAGTTAGCAAATATTTCTCTAATTTCAAATGAAAAAATTCAAATAAAGAAAAAACGTAAAGGGATTCATGAGGTATGAGTGAAAAGAAAAGTTTGCCATCTGTTTAAGAAATGGATTGATGGTGGAAATCCATAATCTGTGGAAAAAGATTAATACCATATTTAAGATGCATAATGATAACAGAAAGGTTCACCTTTAGTATTTATTTATTGTTACTTGAGAAAAGTGCAAAATTATAATTTGTTGATAACAGTCCAAAATGATTTATTTTGCATTAAAATTATAATTTTGATTAAAAATTTTCACCAGATTTTTATTTTAAATGAATTATTCATCTATTTAGGATTGGATAAATCGTACAAAATTAGAAATTTTATGAGGCATTCAATAAGTTTTTCATCGTTCGTTGTAAAAAAAAAAAAAAAAAAATCAAGTCTGTAAAACGAAATAGCATGCATTGTATATGGACAACATTAATCCTGAACTGTGACCCACCTCCAATTCAATTACACAGAAAAATATCACTTTTTACTGACATGAAAAAGGGACATATACAAATGGATCCTAATAGTTTTGTGAATTCTTGCTTTCAGATTTCTAAACTTTAGAGATACTGATTAGTTTCGCGACAGAGACAAGGATTGTTCGCTGAATATCGTTGTAGTTGATTAAGTTATGATCATATATCAAAATCATGATCGAATAACAAAACTTCGAACATGGGACTATACCGTAAGAGTTTCTATTTACTCGTTTCAGATTAGAACTGTATAATAAAATTACATTTTATTGCTTATCATTAATACATATAGGAAATATGAAATTAAAATATTCAAACCAAATTCAGTTAGATATTGCAAAAATGATAAATAAAGCTGCAAGAAATCTCATATTGTTCTATCAAATTGAAGTTTGTTTCGTCCAATGAATTTAAACCGTATTCTGCCTCCCCCTCCCCTTATCCAGTCATCCATCAATTCATCTTCAATCTGTCAAACAAGAACTTCCAACTTCCAGTTTCTGTAATTCAATTCATATTTATAGTATCCTTCCTGTTCATTATTTAATATTGATAAAGTTTTTCAATTTTTCAATGCGCCTTCTGTTTCTATGAAGATTAGTAATTTGTTCTTTTGGATGACAAATGTTTTGTAAGTCTTCAGAAGGAAAATTTCTTGATGAAAGAATTACTTTATGATACAGTTCAGAAGTCGAACAGGTATTTTTGGCCAATCCTAAAAGTATGAAAATTAAAATGTATTTAAACTTTGTCTCTTTTATCATTAAATATTTATTCATATCAAACAGAATATTTAATACGTTTCTGAACGTTGGAAACAAAAAACTTTCTTATGTAGGGCAACTCCATAAATGTTTTTGAATTGTTTCGTTTTATTTTTAAATTTCAAATATACTTCATTAGCGTAATATTTTATTTTGTTACGTAGGATATGACTAAACCATGTTTACTGGAATAAGATGCTAAATTATGACAAGTAAATATAAATTTTTTGTTATTATGGAAGAATCTTTTTTAAAAAATAAATTTAATTTCTATTTTATGTTTTATTAAAAACGATTATCATATGTTTACGTTATATCATTATCGATGTTTCAGAGAATTTCCTCATCCTCAGGACAACCCATTTATTGACTTAATTCTCAACTCTTTTAGTCATATTATCGATAAAATTTAATTTTATATTGTCTTATAATAGTCACTATGTTTTAAAAAAAGTAATAAAAAGAGTTTACAACCTTCCTTAAATATCATTGTCACAATGCATAGAGAGAGTAGGAGAGGAAGAGGAAGAGGGAATATCAATAAAATATAATAGTTTGGATATAATGTATTTATTTAAAGGGCTAAAATAAAATTCTTTTGTTGGGAGTTTTTTGCACACGATTATCTTTCTGATCAATGCATTTCATGGAAAATTTATTGTTACAATATATAGTCTGTATTTGTTGCATAAACTATATATGTATATATGTGCGAATTATTTACCTATGCATTTTAAATTGAAAAAATATTAATTTTTACTCAAATCATATTTAATTTTAGAGGATAAATGACCTTATTGTTTTCGTTAAACTGTGTTTGTGTTTGTGTGTGTGTGTGTGTGTGTGTGTGTTTGTGTGCGTGTGCGTGTGCGCGCGCGTGCGTGTATGTATCCCACACTCACATCATAGAATAAAAATATAAGTCTTTTACTGCTTACTTCTCATTTATAAGTGGGCTACAATTTTTTTATTTTAATAAACGTATGATGTGAAACTCATTTCTTCATTTTTTTTTAAGTTTTATTTAAAGCATTAATTCCCCTCTTTTTAACTCCAAGAGTATAAAAATCAAATATACTTCAGACGAGAAACATAGCTTCAAAAAAAAACGTAATTTATTAGCCCCTCGGATCTGAAAAAACAATTATTATTATTAAACAGTTTTCATCAAGGTATTTTATAAAGGTTTTTTGGTGTGCTGAATCATTTTTGGTCATTTTAATTTCAATAATGAACCTATGTAATTGACTGAAAAAATAAATTAATCTTTCCTAAAAATTCGATGAAATTTCAAGGTCAATCCGAAAATCGGATTTAAAAAATTCGTTCGTCGTCTGCGGCTTTTCTTCAAGAATACAGAGCCAATTTTTTTTATAGATTTGTCACCAAATTCACAGATCACTCTAGGCTGATTTTCAGAAATCTACATTACCCTCCGCCAAAAACTTCGAAATTTTATAACATATTGGGTTTTTCGCCTTTAATTCCTATTCGGTGCATTCAATCGATAACGTTATAGCTATGCTATTATGATAGATTAAATAACATTAAATTCTGTGTTGAATGAGTACTACAACACAATAATACGGTTTAGTGTTGTAGTCGAAAACCGCGGCCAAATAAACCGCGATTTTTTCAAACTTTGTCAAAAACTGTGATAGAGTACTATATATGAGTCTGAAGCGTGTAAATATGTACCCTAACAATATGAGAAAAAACTCTAATATAGAAGTGGCAGAGCAACGAATTCTGCGTCCATTGAATGTAAAATTTTCAAATTCGGTCTAGTACACCTCTCAAACTTCACAATCTTCCGATCTCCGGCAATGGGCATATTAGCTCAGTAGGGATATCGTTTTGGAATTTAAAAGTTGAAGTAATTTTGTTTTTCAGGTATGTTGTATGTATTTCCCCTTTCGTGAAAAATCCAACTATTCGATCTCATCTTTCTTATGTGTTTCTCTGAGAGAGATGGGAGAATATTAGGTATCGAACCTCCAGTTTCATTATGATTTATTATTATTATTTTTGATTATTTGTCAACACTTCAAAAAGAAGGGTTTTTTTTCAAAAGAACCCGAGAGAGGGAGATCGTCAACTCCAACCACTTTAGGTCAGATTTTTGAAATGCGTATAGGAAGCTCCTTACAATCCTTGCGGTATTTAACTGCACAGATTTCTGGACTTCATTTTTAACAACTGTCGAGAGGTCTAGGCTTTCATTAGCTTCCATAGTGGGACACTGGGATCAGACGATTGCTGGTGATCTCCAAAAAAAAAAGTACTTTGCATTTTTCCTGCACATATTGAATTAGTGTTGCCACCATTCGGCACAGCAATATCGATTATCTCAGCCGTCTTCTTGTTGCTGTCAATCATCACGATATCAGGTCTGTTGTGGGTCACGGTGTAGTCTGTTCTAAACGACTGATTCCAATACAATTAAATCCTTTCTCTCTGACTGAGACCTTTAGAATGTATTTATGATGGGAGGGGTCAAGTCGTTCAATGATTTTCTTTTCAGACCAATCACCTAGTGATATACTAGCGCCCCGCATCCTCCAGTCATGTGCTGAATAGATTCTTATGTGCTAGCACAGAGCCTGCATTTGTCTGATACGTTCTGTTGCTTCAAGGCGTGTCGCCAGCAAGACCTGGTAGTTACAACCGTGTCCTGGATTGCTGTCTGAAAGCTCTCTGTCTCGGAGAACAGACTTCCTCTAACCAGCCAGCCTATATATAAAGATTTATCTGTTTCAGTTTGCTGAAGTTGGTAAAAAAATCTTCTGTGCAATACTTTTGACTTCAATTTATCCAGTCTGTCGTTGTCGGTAATGATGATGGACACAGCTTCTTGAGAACCTAATTGCAGAGCAGAGTGACCGCGGTGAAGGTTGCATATTGTCTTAAGCAATGGCATGTCGCCTTCGGCATGTTTCAATGTTTCTCAGATTCCTCTCTCCTTCCTTCTTTAGCAGATAAAGCCCTGCGATAGATGCAATTGTTATTATTATAGTTACATTTAGATGATGCCAAGTTCCTGTATTATTTTTAAGACAAATTAATATTAATAACAAATTATATTTATAGACGAACCTCGAGTTATAATAATAGCACATTAAATATTAACCAATTTCAATTTAAAATACGACGTCAAATGTTCGTAAACCAAATTATTAAGTCTGATAATTTATTATCATAACTAATTATAATTAGTTATTGATTTGTGGGTTTATTCTCCATAAATAAAGTGTTAAAACTTAGCTAGGCCCATACTTTGGAAATTCCTGTGCCATTGTTGAGGCCGACCACTTGACACTGGAGAGTGCCAGAGCCCGGCGGTGAGCAAAGGCCCCGGTGCGGGAAATATAATGGAACTGGAAGTAGGAGGAGGGATTATTGCAGGGGGCTCTGTGTACACAGGGATTGTTGGATTTGCCGATTGTTCTAAACCAATTAAGGCTGTTCAAATGGACAACTCCCCTTTTGCAATCAACATGTTCTCGGCCACTTTATTAAACCATTTCGGGTCGGTTGGGGCTCCTCATCTAGACCTTAAGGGTGTTGATCGATTTACTGAAATTCACAACTGTATAATTAAAATAAAAGTAAACGTGCAACCTGATTCATTTGACGCTACTGAAGAAACCAGACGATAGTTGGACAAGGGCAGTTCTACATTAGAAGGTTCCGAAATTATCGGGAATCGATTGAGAAGCGACGATCGAAACTTGTGTAGTTTTGTCGGTATGGAGTTTATAATGGATAGAAATGTATCGAGTTTGGGCTAAATCTGGATATTAAGGGAAATCAATGCGGAGTATTAAAGATTTTAGATTGTAATAATTTGATAAAAGAGGAATTAAATGGTGGAATTCTCATGTGAGGATGTGTCTTGTGTGAGGATTCCAAGTTAGTCGCTAGCCCTGATGAAGTCCAATCTAACGGCTCTGTTCAAAAAAGGATGTGTGGAATATTTTTCAAGGATAATCAGGGAGAGGATGGCGTAAGTTTACGACGATCAATAATTGTTGATGTTTAAAATTGTTTATTAATTGATATATAATAACAATCTTCTTTTTAATTGTTTATTTGGGATGAGATAAGAATTTTTTTATACAGGTGTTTCAAAAATTGTTTAAATCAATTATTCTCGTTGTTGATAAAAAAAAAATAAAAAAAAAAAATAAAAAAAAAAAAGAGGGGTGTAGTATAGTAGTAGTGTAAATATAATAAGGTATTATTATTTATACTACTTCATGAAGAACTTGACATTTTAAAGCAATCCACTGAAGGTTGGGGAGTACACTGACACTTCTTTGGCGATAGCTGAACGATAGTCAAACGCATTGTTCATACATTGCATGAATGAAGACTCGTGCGCCGACTGTCTAGCTATAAAAATACTGATATTGCTAATTATGAAAATCCTCTTAGGTACTATTAAGTACTTATAGTTTAAAGTAAGCAAAATATATATATACTATATCTCAGCGAAATATACTAATATTTACTATATATAAGTATATAATATACACTCATACTAATATCTATTGTTATTATGGTTTTATTCAATATAAAATTGAAAAGTGGTTAACGAATTGAATAATGTTTACTATTTTTAGCAATAACCTCTGACAAAAAATTTTACAATCACTAATTTATTCTTGATGAGGATAAAATTTTAATTGAACAACTTCGAATGGCAAGGTTTTTTTTAGCCCTATAATTAATGGATCTATACAGCCGTAGTTCCCCCCTCCCTTGTAGATAAAAAAATTTTGTCGTGTTTTTTCCATGTTTCTTTGCTCTAATACAGCACCGTTTATATTTTTGGTTTGAGATGCAATGTTATCACTCTTGAAGAGAATAAAATTTACGTTAAGTTTTTTTGTAACCCTTGTGTCTGGTAAAATTGAAACCATTAAACTTAGCATAATTGATCAATTTTAGTCCAAATACTCAATTGTACAAATGGTAGTTTAATCGCGTTATGAACAATACTATAGGTGGATATTTTTTTTAGTAAATGTTCAGGTAAATATTATCTCACTCCCTATTTATATCATCACAAGAGAGTAATTTTCTTACCTGATTGCAATTCGCTTAAGCTTTTAATCATGAGCTTAAATTGTTATGCAATAATCTTTAAACTTTGTTAACCTTATTTTACAGGCGGCAATATACGATAGAAAAAAAAAGTTATGATTCAGTTTAAAGCACGGCGCGGGACTAGGGACCGGCCCGGACCGCTCCGGCCCTTTTAAAAAATCCGTTCCTATATTTATAACTATACCCCGCGGACTAGATCGGACGGCCCCGGACCGGCCCAGACCGCGCTTTTCGAACTAATCCTGCAACCGGCCTATTTCCTCCAAAAAGGGACAGACGAAAAGGTCGGTCGGGTGATTATACAGGGAGAAGCTCTCTCATATATATAAAAACAATAAATAAAAATTAAATATTTCAATAATTTTGCTTAATAACTGATAACCTAATTAATAACTGAAAACCCCTATGAACTGAAATCAGTAAATACTTACTTAAGTAATTTGTTAATTCAAAATATTTACTATACAGTTCAACTATGGGAATAAAACACAAAGAAATCGTTCTGTGAACAGTTTATTTTTATTAAAACTCTATAATGGAATTATTAAAAAGTTATGAATTAAAAAATTACCAGGCTTATAAAATTTACAAAAGGTGAAGAATCACTTCGTTTTAAATTATAAATCGTTTCTTGTTTAATTTGTGAAATTAATATTAGGTAATGTTTAAATCAGTGTCACATCATTGTTTATGACAGTGGTTCTCAACCTGGGGGGACGCGACGTGATAAAACTAAAGGGGGGCGCGAGTATTTCGAGAAAAAATATATCGACAAAAAATAAAAAAATATATTTATTTTACAGAAAACATTCTGACAAAATAAAATACACTTTACACTGATAGGTATAATATACTTATAAATAGCTATTGCACAATGTATTTAATTGTGCTCTAATTAACTTATCAAAACTAAATTAAAAATACGATTAATACTCATTAGTGACTCCCTTCGGTTCAGATTCTAGAATATTCGAAACAAATCTATGCATTAATATTTTGAATATTGACTTGATCTATATAATGTATTTGAAAATTATGTAGAGGGCTGTGGTAACTACGAAGGTTAAAATATGAATATGAAAGTATTCCTATGACAAGTCTAGAAATAGAAACTGGGAAATCGGAAACAGCCGAGAGCATCCGATCTAGCCCGATCTCACTCTATAACATTAATAGGAGTGAGCATTGTTAATGTTATTAATTGTTTATTAAACTGTTATATTACACACGTAAGCGATACCACCAACATATTACTCACACTATCCAATTATTCTGTATATAACTCCCATTCAATTGATAAATATAGAGTTTATACAGTGATCGAAAAAAGAAACATAAAAATGGATCATTCAGACTAATTTTTTTATCTTTGGCATATATATTGAATGGCAAAAAAGAATTTCCTGCATCACACCCTTTCATAGCTATAAATATACAATGAGTCACATACGTGATATGATCTGACGGAAGGATACCAATTAAAGATTATCCTTATTGGGCTATAGTTGCACTTAACAGAGTATAACATTTTTTTTTATTTTTTATTACGCTAAGGAATTTGTCTCCATTTAGTTTTCTTTTTATTTCAATGGGTTTTTTTTTCCCCAAATTTTAACTTGAACTTTATTACAAGAATATTATAATCTTGATAACAACAATGATGCTAGTTTTTCGTTTTGGACTGGCAGCATTGCATTTTAGCATGATATTATTTTATGATTATGTAAATATTTTCATAATTAGCGAAAAAGAATAGAATTATTTTTTAATAAAATAATTTGTTTTCTGCCAGTTTGAATTATTTAATGGTTGCCCTGCAAAATCAGTTTACTCTTTTTCAACTTCTCTGAAATTTTCAAAATTTCATAACTATAATATTTTTTGATCAAATTTTCTATATACTTCAGTACAGTAGATTCTTTCGTTAGTTCCCAATCTACTGATTGCATTGATTTAATAGTAGCTCTTATTATTTGTAAATTAGTATTTCAAATCACTGCCATTGGACGGTTTCATAATTGTCCTATTTTCTTCAGAAGTCGGTTCCACCATGCTTACTTTTTTATCATCTTCTGAATTATAAATTTCAGTTAAAGTGTCTGAGTAAAACCAAGTTTTATAGCTAATACGAGATCTGCTCTTGATAACCATCTTGTGTTAGATACTCTTTTCACTCTGATTTAGTGTTCACATATTGCTAGATTTCTGGTTAAAATTTTCCAGCGATATGGTTTGGCGTGGAAAAAAATATCAGGAAATTCTGCACACACATAAAGTATTGAATTGCAGTTATTTTTCTGCAGCGAAATTTCTAACAAAAATTAAGGAATGGTTAACACACGGAATAAAAACCACGCTTAGCTATGTTTTTAAGATGTGCTTGTAAACTTCTCTGAAATATTAGAAGCATTAGAAAATGAAAATCCTCGACAGATTTTAATATCAACTCCTAATTTTATTAAAGTTAGCTAAACTTCTTATTCTAAATATTAAGACGTCTATTTATTTATGGGAATCAATCCTACAAATCTTGTATTACCACAAGATGAAAAATATCTTATCATAAAAGTTATTTGATCGACGTTAGATGCCTTTTCATCTAATAGTGATGTTCTCCCAGCTTTATTGTGCTTTGCTCCACCTAAGCCTTTCTAAAAATCATATGCCCCCGTTATAAATATCGATGGTCAACTTCACCGATGTATGTGCAAATTGTATAGTTTCGAGGGAAAAAAAGATTTAAGATTTTTTTTTTTTTGCATCCTTCTATTAATCTATTAATCTATTAATTTTTTTTTGTATTATATATTTGGCTACTTTGATATTATTATAACACTAGTCAATTCTGAGTACTGTAATGGCCAAATTGGTACTTACAACATCCATGAAGTTCACCATTGATATACATAATTTTGAATATTTTCAAATTTTATGGTTCGCTGTAGGCATTTAAATTATAGATTTTAGAAAGAAATTATTGGAGAAGTAAATAATTTCAAAAACATTTAATGGAGTACTGAAATTTAAATATGAAATAGTTTTAATGAAAAATCAATTTAATATCTTAAAATCTGACATCAACTTTCTTTAAAATTAATATAATTAATTTCAATAACAGTTAATGATGACTTTTGAACATTTACTGAATTGAACAGTTCATAGGCGTGTCATAGACACGGGGGTGCTCTGGAAGTCAGTGTTATATCTTTTGTAACCCAAGAGTGTGAAATTTTTGGTTTGATTTTAACACAAAAACGGTTTAAAATTCGTTACAGACAGCATTTTCTTTAAACAATTTCCAGGTGAGTAAATAATACCTCCGAACCCTCCACCCGACGGGAAAGAAACTCCGGCACTATGTTTCGTGCGCCCTATAATAACGGATGCTTTAT
This sequence comes from Rhaphigaster nebulosa, assembly GCA_948150685.1. Lineage (NCBI taxonomy): Eukaryota > Metazoa > Arthropoda > Insecta > Hemiptera > Pentatomidae > Rhaphigaster > Rhaphigaster nebulosa. Next base: position 180,603,608 of record OX411306.1, read on the forward strand.
TAGCTCGCCTACGAAACTGTTAAAAGAGTGCAACCGGGCACTCTTTTTAATATTTTAGATTCGTTCAATTATTTTATGGAAGGATTTTAGAACATTTACGTTATCTCTGAAAATCTTTAAGTTAACAAATTTTAAAACCTCGATGCCCCTTCGAGGCCCTTTGCTATCCGAGGCCCTACGCGGCTACTTGGTACACCCCTGAGCAGGAAATGTTGTGTATTTACAATATATTTTACTGTAGCTTTGCTTTGATACCACTAACTGTAATTATTTCGTAAGCTTTGATTGAAACTATTTAATGAGCCTCTGTGACTCAAAAGCTAGGCCTAATAGGATTCTGTCTGGATACTCTCTCGTGCCCGTGTTGTAAATTCGATATGGAATGTATCGCTGTAATTTAATAATACTAAAGGCTCCCAGATCAATAGATAGATGTACAGGTAAAGAGGTAAATGCAATTGCATTTTATTTGTTCGAGGAAACCCAATTTCTACCTAAACGCCATCTATTTAATATTTTAGATTGTTCGATTATTTGATGGATGTTTTTTTTAACCTTTAGATCATTTCCAAAATCTTTAAGATGACAAAGTTTTAGGCCTTGGAACCGCTTCGTGACCCTTTGCTATCCCTAGCGGGCCCTACGCGGCAGCTTATTCCGCTGACCGCTTAATCCTCCCCTGGTTCTAAATATATTCAATATAGATTTAACTGATTACTAAGTGCAAAAGTCGTTAAGAGACCAGTTTTGATTTACTGGAACTATCATCATTCTTTTACACTTAATGTGTGATTTTGGCGTGGATGATTTTTTTTTTATGAGAGGCGGAATCCCTACACTACTGCATATTAACATAAAGAACATTTTCTCAAAATCCATTTGATCAATCACTTTCAATTTTTTTAATAATAGCATTGAATCTTAGTGCATATCCTGAGTTTTTTTTAGTACCTATATTTAAAAAATCTGTGGCCATTTTTTTTATTAAGTCGTGTTTAAAGTTTAAACTATTTAATGTATTTAATTTTTTTTAAGTTATAGTTTTTATAGTTTCCTTATTGGCCAAAAATATAAACTTTGTGAAAAACGCAAACAAAAATCAGGTGTACTACTTACACATTAGACATTTTTAAAGTAAATTTGGGTCAGATAGATTTTTTTAAATTAGTTTCGATATTATTCATTTTAATTTCTGGAATACTATAAATGTGTAAAAATATTCCTAATGCACACGTAAATTATCTGGAAAACGTTAGTGCAGAGGTACTTTTTTTGTAACGATATATTCATGTAAAGTATACACATATATTATTATTTATAATTCTAACCAGATAAAGTTTTAGTTTCAATTATAAATATTTGTTTTATTTTTTCATATTTTCTTATTATTTTGCCTCCCCTTAAATTTTCACCGCAAACTGTTATGGAAATTAGAAGTAAAAATGGTTCATAGAAATAGGGTGTAAACCAGATAGAACGAACATTTTTTGAAACCACTTTTTCAGAAAGAGCAATCTCAACAAAAAAAAAAAAATATATATATTGAATAAAAATACCACAATTTCTCCACCTTAAGTAGTTGAGGGAAAAATGGAAAATTTAAATACTTCAACCTATCCTAATTCTAAATCCAAAATTTGATTGATAATCTTCAGGCGTTATGTAATAATAGAAATAATGATTCGACAAATCGGATTGAAGGAAATCAATATCTAAATCTATTATGTCATTGCGAGAACTGGGTTAAGTCGAAACTCATTAAAATTGTAATTGGGTGATGTCATCATAAGTGAATGTCATTATCTACACAATGGACCGACGTCGAATATAGAACGTCTAAGCTTCTCTTCGTATTGAATTTATTTTCGTTTTGTTCCATTCGTTATAATTATTACTTTTGTTTTGTTATTCAATGCATTATATTATAATGTATGTATGTTCAATAATATACAAAATTTTTATTAATTACATAATGACGAATTTATGTTTTTTTTACATATGTTATACGTTTGTATAATGTTGATTACCCTTTTCAGGTTTATAGATTGCTATGGTTTATAGATTCTTAATTATTACTTATTTTATATCTTTATATATATATATATATATATATATATATATATATATATATATATATATATATATATATGTACACACAAAATAAGTAATAATTAAGAATCCATAAATATATTGTTATACATTACTATATACAGACAGATATATATATATATACAGAATTTGAAAAAATAAATTTACATGTTTAAAAAAAATTGAAATCAAGTGCGCTAAGGTATTCGTTATAGAAAATGAATGAATTTTTCATCCTTCAACTTTATAAAATATATGATTACTGTTACTTATTTTCAGTGGCGTTTATTTTTTTCAAGTGAATTTATTCGATATTCAAAGTGTGTGATGATGGAAAAAAAGGATTAATTAATTTATATTTTGTATTTAATCTTCAAAATTTTCAAATGTCTTTCTAGTTCATATGAATTAAAGAATTCACTTAAAACTAGTAAATTGTGTAGAAAAGATTATTCCAAATGTACTGCAAAGAATCATAATAAGAATACTAACAACATTTGAAACTTCTATATAGAAAATAATAGATTTTAAATTTTTATATATATTTGTTTTGTTTTTTATATAATATCAACAAAATATTTCAGCTTTACTTGGTCAAGATCAGCAAAATTAGAATATTTAGATTATATATGACATCTGAAAGTTTGCTTAGGTAAATCGTGGAAGGGGAAGTGGAAGGAAAAAAGCAAGACCTAGAATAGTAGGAAGATGTAGTGGACGAAAGTATGGTAGGACAAGGATGTAGGAAAAACTTTAGATTGAGAGGAATGAAAAAAAAATTATGAAAGTAATTTAGGTTGAGGACCACGTTAGTGGAAAATTCTTACGAAGGATCTATGTATATTTAGATCAGGTTAGTATTTTAATGGATAACTCTCATGGATTTATAGATGATATCCGATTACTGCAGAATTGTTAAAAAACGTTTTCAGTTTGCAACTAAAGCTGCATTGAATGGATTGTATAGATCATTGCGGCAGATAGTGTTTAAACTAAATTAGTTGTTCTTTGTTCGATTCATTTAATATAAATCCATATATTGTATTACCCATCTTAACATCTACCTTCCTTACTTAATATATAATATTATTATTGTTAAGTTCGATTGCTTAAGAATACACTCGTAGATTGCTAAAATACTTAAACCTAAGGAATCGGTTCCTGTACCTTACTAATCCAACCCACCCCCAATTAGAGACTAGACCCCACTTGACGAAGAGGAAACTGATCGGGGGACGATGATATGAGTTATATTTGTTACTTGCCTCTGTGATGCGCCAGCCTTCCAAAGTTGGCTCTCCACCGCGCACTATGCGCCGGCACTACCCCCACTCCTTCGCTCCCCTCTCGTCCACTCCTCTTCCGTCTTCTGTTTATCTCTTCTTATTACTCATTTGCTCACTGTCATGGGTCTACCATAAAATGTCTAGATATGTATAATTAATGGATAAGAGCTCAAAGGTTAGGTTGATGGTAAGTGGATAGTAAAAATGTTTGAGTAATAAACCTGATAGTAATAATTATGGTCCAATCACCACAGGGGCGTAACTGGAAGGTGGCAAATGCCACGGGCCTCGAATTGGTGACAATTAAATGTAATATCAAACTGTATTTATATGTTTGAATACAATATTATATGAAGTAATAAAATTAATAACTAACATTGTATTATTAAGTATAACACACAGTCACTTCTTCAAATTTTGTGTAAGAAGCTTAGGAGGCCTCATATCATGGCATCACACCCTATGCTAAATTATATTACAGTAGAATTTCGTCAATTCATATCCCAGTAATTCATATAGATTTTCTGGTCTCTTGAAAGTCTCTCTTCATTTCTATAAAAATAGTGCAATCCGGTTCCCCCGATAATTCGTATTTATTTTCGTCTTCCAAGTAATGTAAATGCCTTATGATTCGAATTTCCAAATAAAAAATCTGGTTAACTCTTAATCTTTTCAAGAAGAGTGAGTGAGAGAGGAATTGTTTCTATGAATTTCGGTCGGTTTACTCTTTTTTTTTTCTGTTCAATTCTCTTTAAATAAAATTGTAAAAAAAAAAAACTGTAACCATACTGTTAGCCGACAACATAGATTGATCTGAAAAATTAGGTTCGCTCATGACTGCCAAATCCGCGAATGCAAGGAGCTTTATAAACAGAAACTTTACCGAACGCCTATCATGCAAACACAAAAGCATGTATAATAAGTGAACTTTCCAACGAAAGGGTAAATTTTCAACTGTTTATTGGTAATTGTACGGCCCACAACAGTACCACATCATTCAGCGATGTTTATCTTCTGTTTTTGCCTCCCAGTACAACCTCTAAGCTGCAATCTCTAAACTTGGTCATAACCAAACCGATTTTAGACATTTAACGCAAGGAAGTAGTGAAGCAACTCTAAGGAAACATCGAGGATGGGAATCACCTACCTCAAAATTAAGAACTCCCATGACTTTGACGAAGGTTTAGCAATAGCTAACTGATTAGAAAATTTTGACTCCGTAAAAAAAGGAGATGAAGAAGAAATTGATGTGCCGACGATTAGTTCTAAAATGGCGAAATAATGTATCTACAGCGTGTGTACCAAAATCGGATTTTTGTGTAAACGTATTTTCTCCTCTGAACATGCTTAACGAAGCCATCGATGAGATCCGTCTTCAAGGATTGTTCCATAAGAAAATTACCGAATTTTTTTGTTGATCTAACTATATCGTTTGTATTTCGATTCATATTAATAAAATTTTGTAATCATTTTGTTATTTCCTATTTTTTACCGGAAATCTCGTTAATTTGGATATCTCGATAATTCATATTTACCTTTCGAAACCTTGACCAAACGAATTATCGAGATTTTACTGTATTTTCCTTACAGTAAATTTCCTTATGATTCCTGTATTTCCTTACAATTTCCTTTATTCGGTAAAACTTCGGAATCGTAACCCCAAAATGGCGGAGGTCTAGATTTTTAAGATCAGCCAGGTCCTAAAAATCTAGGTGTCCTCCATCTTGGGGTTACCATTCTGGAGTTTTACCAGTAAATATAACAATAAACAATATTTAATTACCAAACAATAATTAGTAGATAAGATTTACATACAAATAATGTATTAATTATATAAATAATGTGTTTATATATTAATCCTATATAAAGAAAAATTTGATGGTACTTAAAATTACATGCTTTTAGATGAATGTTTTGAGAATGTACAATATAGTCGGAAGAGTTATAAAATAAATAAAAATTTGAGAAATTTGAAGGTTTTATTATTGAAAAACTTCTAGAAGACTATAAAGATCAAACATAGCTAAAGTCCTTAAAAATAAAAATATGTTATAACATTTTTTTTTTTTGAAGTATAGTTCTTTTCTATCTTTTATGAATAATAATGATTCATGGCTAATAAAAATATTGTTTTATCAATAACAATCATTATATTATTTCGTAATCTTCTTCACAGTTTAACATTATACTCATTTTATGCACTTTCTTTGCTTTTTCATCCATTTCCTGTCGGTATATCGATATTTTTCTAGCGATTATCGATGGATATCGATATTTGGTTTTGCTATATATCGAAAATCGATATTTTTCTTTCGATGTTCCAACCCTAATTTATATCTTATTTTTCGTCCATTCTGCCTTGCCTATGCAAGCATTATTGGGATGTTATGCTGAATTTGCGAATATCAATAATGCCAATGGTCATCTCTTTTCTATTAATTCGTATACGCACGTGGGGAAGGGGGGGAAGATTACATCATGATCTCGAAATTATTGAGGGTGTCACATCGGCACGTTTGTACTTCCTTGAATGCAGTACTCGTAACGATGAAAATTTTGGTTTTCAGATTTCAACTGAAATATCCATTTTGACAAGTCATCGTGACGTCTGTGCGCGTACGTTCGTTCGTTCGTACGTATTTCAAATAACTCAAAAACGGTTACTTTGGTCACTGCTTGATAACCGGAGGTGGTACTTTACTTGAAAATCATAATTGATTTACATCAAAAATCATATTAAAATGCTATACAAAACTTCTCAAATTTTGTTTTTAAGACTTACATACTAATATAAATAGCATAATAAATTTTGGTCAAAATTGGCAAACCGGAAGTGGTACTTTTTTTGAAGGTCATATTAGACTTTCATCAAAAATTATACTAAAATATAATGTAAAACATTTAAAATTTGGTAAATTATACTTTTATATCAATATAAGTAATATAATAAATATAATATAATATATAATATAATATTAGTTGAAATTGAAGAGCCGAAAGGATACTTTACTTGAAGGTCATAATAAACTTAAATCAAAAGGTATACAGACATTTAATACAGAGATCATATGGTTCGGTAATAAAGGTTATAACAGCGATTTTTTTTTCCACTTTAACTAAACAAATGCTTTACCTGTTTTATGTGTTAAAATTGAGTATAAAATTGTTTGCTTCTTTTCCTCTCCATTTGTGAGCTGAACATGACTGCAGCAGGAGAATAACTTATAAGTTAAACGGGTTCTTCCGCTTAAAATGTTGAAACCGTCGATTTCCAATGCTTAGTCTTATGACATAGACAGAAAACGACATATAATAACGGAATAAGACCTTCATAAAAGAGAGCTTATGTGTGTGTCAATAGATGGACGCCGAATGTCGTTTTTGAGATACTGCTATCTTCGGAAACTATTAACCAAATTCAGGGTCAATTTCGAGCCGCCGATTTATAGTTTAATAGGCGTACAAGGAAGTCATGGGGTATCTACATCAGATATTTTCATAATGTTCTCATACCTTCCTATCTCCATTCCTAAGCTAGATTAAGCTCCGATCTGTGTTATTTCAGCAGATTAATGTAGATAAGAGTTATGATAGGTCTAAATAGATCTTTAAATTAGGTACTAGTACATAACTGAGTTTGGCACACTACCAAAACATAAGATCCCATTTTTCTGGCCTTTAGTTACCAATAAGCTCCTCCACAATATGACCGCGAAAACATGTAAACAGTTCGGTAGAGAGAAAGAAACTTTTCCTTCTCTTCACATTCAATTGACATGACGAACAGTTGAACTATAAATGATATGATGTTTCATTTCGCTGTAAATGTGAAAACTTTTTGTAAACACTTTAAATAAAAAAAGAATAAATAAATAAATTGGAATTAATAATTTTTTAATATATATTTATATATATATATATATATATATATATATAAAAGATTCGTTTTGCTATTAATATGAAAATAACTTATCTTGTAAAGTTACGAAGAGGCGGGCAATATTTTCTACTTACTGCCATGTGTGTTAGCCCTTAGTCTCCTTATTATCGTAGGTGAGCTATATCTTGTAAATCATATAAAAGACAAAACCTCTCTGAATTGAGCGAATTATTATGACTAAAATATTTCTGATTGTGCCATTGGAAATGCCTACATAAATGCTATATAATGCAAGATTTGGAGGAGGGGTGGGAAACTATAACACTACAACCATGAAATGCCTTAGTAATTGTCAAGGAAGTATTCTCTCTGGAACAAAGGTTAGTCAAGGAAATGAGATGGTCAGCATTCACCCTCAACCTCCATGTTCAGGAAAAACTTGTGTGTGTGTAAATATTAAATAGTCTTAAAATATCACCCATTAGCACTCAGAGTTTGGATAGTCGCTACTTTTGCACTAATGACTTTTATTTCGATGGGATTCTCCATCCATTATTATATCGGATTGTTAAATAGAAACTTTTGAGTGCTTTTAAAGTTTTTTCTTTCTAAAAGTCGACATTGAAAAAAAAAAAATTATCATTTTCCGTTTTTAGTTTTGTTACATTTGAAGGTAGTGCGCAAGGTTCTTTGTCAGATTCATAGCTAATACTCGTTCTAAAATAACAAAGTCATTTTAACCATTCTCCATATGCAATAAATTAACGACCCGTAGAGCATAATGAGAATAATTGTCTAGACACTCCTAGGGGGCAATTAGGATGTTCTTAATATAATTCTCTCCCTTCTCCTGCCGGTTTATCAATGGGATCGCATGAATTTCATCTTATTCAACTGTAAAATATCTTAATTTCTTCATTTATCCAACTTTATCAATTTACTAGCAATAATAAATTATGTAATCAATACCTTAATCAAATTTAATCGATCCATAAGCAAATCGTGAATACAATTTATATTTTTTTTTAAAATATGAAAATTACCTGCTTTATAACAAATTATTTTGCTTATTATAAAGTAATTTATCATTACTGAAGCCCGAATCGGAGAAGAGGTTGATATTGCAAAAATCGAGTTAAGTTCATCGTGCCTTCTGATAGCCTGCGGCGTCCGAAATTTCTAGAAATTGGATCTTCTTATTCAGAGCGAGATGACTATCATTAATTTTGTATGCTCGATTATTATTAATCGTGTTTAAAAAAATATAAACATGATATAAAAATTATTTTACTGTTTTAGAATACTTATTGACGAAGCTAATACAAACCACAAACATATTTCAAATGACTAATTGGAGTTCAAATCACTGGCGTACGCAGAAGTGAGTGGGGACGTGTATCCTCCTTCCTCCAAAAATGCAAGAAAGATAAATAAATTTTGTATTTTAAGTTTATTTGATCCAATTTTCATGCTTATCCTTAAAACTTACTCGCAATTTGGCGATTATGGACATTCAGGTGATTACTTGCCTGAATCATCTCCCACCGAAATATAATTCTGCGCACACCCCTGGCTCAATCAATTGTCTGCAAAAACCTGAAAAAAAAGACTCACTGTCACAGACTATTAACAGCATGGTACTATTAATTTGCAGAAAAATCAATTCAAACACTTGTTTAAAACTTCAGAGATTATTCTGGATAAAAAGCTTTGCAAAACTATATATATATGTGTGTGTGTGTGTGTGTGTGTGTGTGTGTGTGTGTGTGTGTGTGTGTTATTTATAATTAAATGTACCCATAGGTACATATTGTGAGTCATTCACAAATAAATATATAAAATAAAAATTTGATCTTAGTATGATGCATTTTTCTTTCATAACTTACGCTAAATGGTAGTGAACTTTATTTCCGCTCTTAAGGATAAGTTATACTTAAGGATAACTTAAGCATGCTGTATCATATTTTTTTTCTTTGCTAGCATTGAAGTATACTAATGCACTTTCCAAACTTGGTCCTCTCACTTTGATATCATTTCCAAACAAAAAATAAACTGTCAGAAAAAAAAGGAACAATAATAAAAAAATTTCCAAGTGTAGTGGTAGCTCTGAAGCCACCAGCGGACAACGGACTTGAATTACGGAGCTTACCTCAACGCAGATGGTTCGTTAAGTAAGTCGCGTGCCTTTATTGTTGTAATTACCAGTGTCTTTATTAGCACGCTACCTTTTCCAATTATATCATTCATTATAATTTAAGTTTGATTACTGTATGTTGTAAGAAGTTTGCAGAAACAATATTTTTTAAATTTTAGTTTGGCCGAGTAAAATGCTTGGCAATGCTATAAGCAAATTAGCAACTTGTGCCATGCCCGAATTGTTAGCTTGGTAATGACATAAATTCTGTGATGTTTGGAGAAAAGGATATAAGTCATTTTTTGGGGGGCTCAAGTTGTGTTTTGTTCTTTTTAGTGCACTTTACCTTTGAGAAAAAGGAAATAAGTCAATGTAACAGTATTCACATTCCATGTCAACACTGCTTCAGTGAGTAGTAGCTTTTTTGTCAAAGTTACAGTTCATTAAAAAGAACAAACTTAGATAAAATCCATCGCCTCCACGGGGTATGAGCAATAAAAAGTCATCAAACATTGAATATGTTGTACTATATTGTGTTGTATTTTGACCTCTTCTCATCCCCTTTCCCATTCCTCCCTCCGGCTATAATTTATTCAATTGCTGTTTTATTAGTTCATAAATTTGATGTCATTACACTCACCAGTTTCAAAGGGCGTCTTCGTTACTTCTAACAAATTTTATAATATTTAATTGAAATATGTATGAGATGTTTTTAAAATAATTCAGGCCACAAAGGATTTTTGAATATTTCCTAAAATAGCTAATGAAATTTCATATTCCATTTAATCAAGGGAGAGACTGTAATATATTTGAAAAATCTGTAACTTATGATGTCTGTTCTCTCAGTCCAATTAACAATCCAATGTAAATGGAAGTTAATTGACTGTGCTTCCCAAGGGATATATATGCGTCGGGAGCTATTATTGCAGTTATACAATAACCATCGTCCATATTCCAATTGCCAACATTATTTTGTGGTCGCTTTGATGATCGACCGCTCAATGTTGGCGCTCGGACACGATATGCTTTAATCATGCTGTAGCTTTAACAAGTAAAATATAGAAGTCATTAATCGGCATTACTGATATTGGTCATAAAAAAATAAATAATCATAATGTGAAATTAAGGATAAATAAATATAGTGTCCGTGGAATAGTTGAGCTGTGGTTGCTGAACTGGAATCAATACGAGCCTTACCTACTGGTCCAGTATTATTATCCTTTTATTGCAAACCCCCGAGGGAACAAACAGTAGCCAGGAAGGAGGACGAAGCGAAATTAGAAGACGGTCGGTAAAGGTGAACAAAGCCCTCCTGTAAGGTACTTGAGTAATATTGCACTAGGCCACTAAGGGTCGTAAAGGGAATCTGCCACAATCCCTGCACCTCTGGGACTCTTTTAGTAACTGCCTGACAGCCGCTCTTACAAAGTTTCAGTTCTTAGTTCGCATTGGAAATACTGGATAGGATTATCCTGTCAGCGTCGGTCTTCTAACTTCTCCTTCCGTCTTAATTTAGAATCGATCTGGATGTTTAGCTGAAATACTGTATAGTGTGGATGAGGTATTGATGATTATTCTTCATACTAAGAGATGTAGTGTGGGATATTTAACCATTTACTGATCAATTATTCCTGTAAACCGGTAGCCATAAAGTCGCTTGAATGGAAAAAATTCAAATAGTCGGTTTCTATGTTTCAAAAGTTTTTTGGGGTGCATAATCCGAATCTGAAGTTTGCAAACAAGATTTTCTAGGGCGTTCTTAGATATAAATTAGAGAATTTTTCGCACTTTTTTTTTTGTATATAATTTCCGAAGTATATTTGGTGACAAAAAAATTATGCTATCTTTTTTAAAGTAGATTAAATGTTCCACCATTTGAGCTGAAGTATAGATACAGATATATGTTGTATACATATCTGCCTACAGAGGTTTAATCAAGTGAAGTTATGACAAATCAATGTAGCTTATTCTCTTATTAGGCCCCATTGTTGGCTCATAATTTGCAAAAATCTAAAAAATGAGAAACTTGGATTTTGGTAGGGTTCGATCTAAACCCTTTTCATGACTTGAAAGACTCTCTAAAAATATTGACTTTCATTTGGCAAGCTTTCCTAAGTCTATCATATTAATATAAAATATAATTTTATTATAGTTATATTGCAAATTAATATATTACAATCAGGAATTAAGGTACCTATTAGAGAATGGTTAAGCACTTTTATTGTTAATTTTAAGCTGCCTTTACATGATCAGTTAACTGGTCCGGGTTTCTGTTTGACGTCATTTCTGAACGACAACTTCAGTAGCTTCAGCTACTCATCAGTTTTTTCATCTGGCCACCGAATGCTTGGACAGAAATGGTCCACACACCATCAGCTAATCAGTCCGGTTTTCTGTGTGATGTCATATTTGAAGAGTAACTGACAGGCGTTTTGTCAGGCCATCTAGCTTTTTTGTACTAAGCTTCGGGATGTCAGTTCTTCAGTTTTTTTTACAAATGTTCTGTGTTTAACTTGAAAAATTTCTGTCGCGATGACTACGAAGAAGCACAAACTAAATTTTGAAAATAATAAGTCTCTGCCCGCGTTGTGGGCTTCGATCCGTTCTATAGGAATAAAATTAAAAAGGCTGTAGGGTACGAATACTTCGTTGATAAAATATAAATAAACGAACCAAATGCAAACTCGTGAATCTGTTGCAAATAGATCAACAATATTCGTTCATAATTCCGAAAAAATTTCAAAAAATCGAGAGCTTCTGCTTCTGCTCTGACTTTTTTATTTTGAAGAACTATTGTTTTTATCAGATCAAGAGAAATCTGAGTAGTACAGGATCGATCAAATAAATAAAAAAAATTGTAAATTCATGAAACTTTGTGCATAAATTGATCTTGGTAGTAAAAATCGAGATTTGCTGAGTCCACCCAAATTTTGAAGGGGCAACCCTTCTGTGGGAGGTGGGATCGAAATGGGGGACATACTATTCGATAATGATTTGTCCAAAGAAAGGTATCGTTTCTTATAGTTTTTTTTTTTCTTTTCTGCGATTCCACGCAGAAAAGCAGGAAATTTGTGTTTTTTAAAGAAAGCCATGTTTTTTGTTAAATAGGAAGAGGCCAATCAAAAACTATTCAACATAATTAAGTTTCAATTGCGCTATCATCAAGATGACAAAATTCCCTGTAAGAAATATAGTTTGGTTTAATTGAATCCATTGTAAGGGAGCTTTCTGGTGGACCAACAGCGAAAAGTTTTTTTTTGTTTTTTTTTAAATCATCCTTTACTTGTGAATGTTTTCTCAGCTCCTGTCGGGCTATAGATACCCCACTTCTAGAAAAACTTCTACTTTTATTGAGCTTTAATTTCGTATATATAAGCCGAGATTTCATTTAGGATTGGTATAGATTTGGATCCTGATTCGCCAAAGAGTATGATTGGAATAAGGTTACCAGAAGTGCGGTATCTATAGCCCAACAGGAGCTGAGAAAACAAATGAATTGATTAGGTAAATGTTTTCCAAGCAAGCAATAAAATTTCAATAATCAATAATGCACTAGGATAAAATATTTGTAATTAAAGTATCAATGAATATTATCTATGTCTCTTGTATTGAGTAGGGAATATAAGTGCATCTCCTTCAACATATATTCTATAATTTGAGTTAAATAGTTCACTTCTAATCTTAATTATTCATTTTTATATCATTTTTTTGTCGCTAAATAATTATTTATTTCCCCCAAGGTTATAAGATAACTGTATATATAAATTAAATTCAGTATACATGTTCATCTTTTCCATGGTATTCATATAACAGCTTAGTTGCTCCTTATTTCTTAAGGAAAAACTAAAGAACCAGGAGAAAAAAAAAAAAAAAAAATGAAGCGTGGTCAGTTTTGTAGATCGGTTAGTTTTTCATCCGGCCAGGCTTCAAAAAACCGGGCCGGTTAACTGATCGTGTATGGGACGCTTTAAATTTGCTTTGAATGTTTGTTCATTTTAGGAAAAATATCAATGTTTAAAATTTCAATGCAAGCATTTCATTAATAAAGGGGGCTGTAATAGATTTTTTTAGATAGATTTTAGTAGATATTTTGAATGAGGATAAATAAACTTTAAAAATGTATAATTTAAATTATTTTGATACCAGTGTTTGATTTATTAAGGCTCCTTCAAATCATTATTTTGCGTAGACGGCAGGTGGTCGTCCTAGAAGTCCCCCATCCTAGGAATCGTCGTTTTTGCTTATTCGCTTATAATTTCAAAAGTATGTGTGTTAACAAAAAAACACTCTTATATATTTTTAAACGAGACTAATTAGCCAATAAAAATTAATGACTGTTAGCCATAATTTGATGTTAACAGTCATTAATCTCTGTAGGATTAATCGTTCCCGAGATACAGATAGCACTTCAAAAATTGGTCATTTTTTCCAAAAAGTGAAATTTTAAATATTGGGTTAAATTTTGAGCTAAATATTGGAAAAAATACTGATCCTCGGTGTATAACAGACGGTTTGTTTGTTGATTTTATCGAATTTCAATGAGAATCTTGTCAATATAAAATATCAAACTGTTACCCATTAAATCTTCAATAAATTAGTTCGAGATTTTTATTAGAAATTTTATCTATAATATTTATAATAAATTGATCGTTATGCTTATTTCCTTTCGACTGTATGACCTAGTTTATCTCTAGGCCGGTGTTAACCGACAGAATTAAGTGCAGCCCCGCCCTTGAGCTGTTGGTACTATCTCTGTGGAGATAGTCTACCGCTGGCCTATTTTTCTAAAAGACCATGACCCTCTTCACAGTAATGAAATATTAAAATAATCTCATTGTCCCTCGCAGTAGTCGGATATTCTATTTAAATTTTTACTGATAAGATTTTTATACAGTATGTCATATGGACTACCTAGGAACGATTTAGGTGAACGATATTCTTTAAGCATTTTATGCATTATCATTAAACACAGACTTAGCCTCCTATAATTAGAATTTAAAAGCAGCAGCATACACTTCTTCACTTCTCTCACAAAAGTACAATAAAAAAGTTTTTTAAACAACCGCAGTACGGCAATGTGTGCACTATAAATTTTTATTTTGTCAAGCTGGAATTACATTTTAAACGTTTTCATAGAAACATTTAGTTTCCATTATATAATATAAAAGTTGAAGTTATTAACTAAAACAGCGTGAAGTTAATAACAGAGTTGAAAATAGCGTATTGCTGAGAACCGAATGGAGGAGTGATAGGAGATGGTCCAACATCCGTCTGCTTTCGGAACACTCAACTTTTCATCTAGGGCAGAGGCTCCCAGACTTGATGTCACTGCGTACCATTTCCACTTTTCAGATAACTAGGCATACTTCTACCTGATCTTATGATATTAGCATTAATGATTCGCCTTCAATAAAAATACAAAGTGATTTACAAAAATTCAATAAACAAAATAAGTAATATGTTTATATGTATTAATACTAAATATTAGTATGTTTTTGAAAATATAGTTCGAAAATACAAAATTAAAAGTGAAATTAGTATCGCATATCAAAAGCAAGAGTAAGATTATCAGCATTAAAAATTCTGCAGATAAAAGTGTCCAAATTTCCAACGAAAATAGGAAATTTGAACAATATTTTTCAGTTGGAAGCATGTTGTTTGTTTACAATCAGAGCGTAAAAGTTAATAAAACTCACGCTTTATAAAACTCACCTTGATTCTTAAAAGTCCTCTTTAACACTGATTGTGAGTGCTTTCGCCTTTACAACGATAACTATCCTAAATCATTTTTATTAATTATACATCGTGTTTATTCATCTTATAATTTATACATTCAATAACATTTTTTTAAGAAAATGTTATCCCTCATTGAAGATTGTAAACATACGATTTTATTCTTGTCTTTAGTTTTTTTCTTCGCGTTCCACTTGTAACGCCCTTGGGTATCTCTAGTGGCGTGCGTACCACGGTCTGGGGATCCCTGATCTAGGGTCCAGTCTTTGTAGTCCTTTAAGATACGATGTATCTTTGCTAATACTAGTCAATTTAGATAGATTGTTTTGTTTTTTTAGATAATTTAATTATCTTCCATATGATCAATTTTATTTAATGAAATTTTCTTTTCATCTTTTTTCTCTGCATTTTATCGATTTATGAAAAGTTAAAGGCTTTAAGGAGAAGAATTTAAGCAAATTTCATCAAAAAGTGTAAAATCGATGGTATAAATTTGTATTTTCGGTTAGTCGATTTTGTCGAAAATGTGATAGTAGCATCCCAGATATAGGTATACCTTAAGGAGTTTATATGGACGATATTTTCCAGCAATGTGTGCCGACAATATTGCTGCAAAATTCTACAATGTTGCCGAAACATTGTAAGAATTGTCCGATCATATTCGAATTTGACTTAGACAATTGCTTTTGAACGAAACAATTGTTGTTATCAGTTCGGAACTATAGTTGTTTGTTTTGAATCAAGAACTGTTCTTTTCTTTGTCCTTTTCATTCCCATCCCTATTTCTCCATTCTTTCACATGGTTCGAAAGTGTTTGTTTCGTTGCGATTTGTTTTATTATTCAAAGTTCAGATTTTTTATTACATGCAATATAGTTTTAATGGATGTACAAGTGGACTAATGAATTTTATAAATTATGACAATGAGTTTTATAAATGCGGTACATTTACGACCGGAGTTATGGAGCATAAAATTAAACTTTTGTATATGCACAAATGGCACTAGTATGGTCCGTCTGAACACTACTTTCCGGACATCTATTGTCGCAATATTCCCAACATATGGCCGGCAATATTGCTGGGATATATTTTCAGCAATAGGCAATTTTTATTGCCTGTGCAAACGCCCCGTTTGGTTTTGATCTAGGCTGATCTCATAAAAAGACAGGCACACACAATGAGTAAATTGTTTCCAACCAGTCTCTGTGTGTGTTGGACCAGAAACAGTTGCGAAATGGAACTCCATGGTGTTACTGTAGTTGTGAGTCACAAAAATGAAGTAAATCAATATTTAACAGTTTCGATGTAATATTTTCAATAATTCATCTAACCATTTGGTATTGATAGTGATGCATTTAACCTTATAATTCATCAATCAAAATCCAATGTTTACAAGTGAGAAAACTATATCCTGTTGAGTCATGTAAAACGAAACTGGTCAGAATGGGATAAAATTTCGAAAGGCCTGTGGAGTAAAAGTACATCATGAGTGGCGCGACAACCCGTCACCGAGTCTAGGCCTTCCTTAAGAGCCTCGAAGTCGTCGGCATACCCAATGAACTGAACCATACTATTGAATAGTATGGCCCGAGTTTGGATACCTGATCGGCGCAAAGCTCGCTCCACCGCTAAATTAAAAAGGAGGCATGCCAGGGCGTCTCCCTTTCTTACACCACAGTTCGTTATTATAGGTTCGGATAGGTCAGCTCCAATGCGAACCACGCATGTTCGAGCCCAACATCATTCGCACCAGACGGATCAACTTCTTGGTTATATTCGTTTCTTATAACACCTCGTTATGCTCCGTTCGGGTTACACTATCTTATGCAGATTTGAAGTCCAGGAAATGGTGATGTTTAACCATTTTGTATTCCTTTGCCTTCTCGATAATAATTCTCGAGGGGAAAATCTGATCTGTTGTGGATCTACCCCTCCTAAACTTGGCCTGGCACCTACCTATCTCCCTAAGGGCAAAAGTGCGCACTGCAAAAATAAAGGAAGCTGTTGCAATTAGTCCGTTCCAAACTAAAAATAAATTTGCAAATTCAAGTTCTGACAAATATCATCCTGCGCATCTTATTTGATATTCGTTTTTTTAATTTGATCAAGATGGTAAAGGGGATGATGATGGTTTTCCCTTACTTCAGAAAGGTAACTTTGTTATCATAAAGTTTGGAAAACCATGGATTCTTTTCGGTTTTATGTTTTTAAAATCAATATTTTTATCAGGATTGTTACGATGTAGTGTTTTACAAAAAAGTATCCACGCACATACTGACTCCAAGAGATTGAAGAAGACGGTTATATCGACTACAAAGACATAATTTAAACTCATAAATTTAAATATATAAATTTAAGCGAACTGAACTGTGTACTTTTGATTTATCCAATGGTGTAAAAGTTCGCATTGGAAGGGCTTAAAAAAATTGCGATATCTCTGTTACTAATTCTCCAATTGAAGCGGCTCTTGGAAAATACATAAACTTCATGCAGAACATTGGAGAAATTTATGACCAACTCTTCTAACTATCAAAAAACAAAATTTCGTACTTTTACGCCATTATGTATGCATGTGTGTGTGTGCCTTACAGTATTTAATTGAAATAATTTCAGATATCATTCTCGCTTTCTAAAATCTGTTAGGGCTTTAATTGATATTTGGTATAACCATTTAAACGTATGTGGTCGTTTATTTATTCTACCTGCCGCTCAATTATCTTGGTGAGGTTGAATTAAATACAATTACTAATCGGTATCTATACTATTCGTAGCCTGGAATGCAAACTTTTAATCACAGTCCAGTGAAATATGAAATATCGTACGGAAGTGCTATTTGTGTTATTCACCATTCAGATTTTCTGTATAGAGAATGCTGAAGTTTTATTTTGAAGCGACATTTTCTGAAATGTTCCAAGAATAAATTTTTAACTTTTTGAAAGAGAATTCCAATTTTTCATTCTCTTTTATGTAAATTTTTTGTTTTTGTAGCAATACCATTTAACTTTTAAATATTCATAAATGCTGTTGACTCTCAAATCGGTATTCAGAGAGGCACATTTTTCAGTGAACATTTGTAACGCAATGAGATTTTTTTTTTGTTTTACTCTTATTTGTTTATAATATTTAAAGTTTATTTTTATAATATTTAATATTTTTAAAAAAATAATAATTGTCGTCCGTTTTTTTCTGTCGTAGATTTTTTTTTTGATGCCTAAACCCAAATCATGGCGTATTTCAAAAGGTTTAAATAGAAAAAGGAAAAATCAAAACAATTATGTTTCTTATGTTCACATATAGAAATATTTTTTGTATAAAATCATATTTTTTTGTTTAACGTTACTCTCAAAATTTAAAGACTAGAGCTAAATCTCATAATCGCTCTAAGTAATTGTGTGTTATTATTATCTGGTTCTTATTTGGAATCAATGAATGTTATTAAATACAAAAATTAAATAAAAAAGAGGCTGAATATGAAACCTGATCAAATTGAATTGCCAATCGAATTGCAATTGAATTGTTCTAGGGCTGAGGGTGGCAACATGTGTTTCCCTTATGTCTTACCTGACCATGTCCTGATTATCTCATTACTCATGATTTGCATACGAATTTATACTAGCGATCATACTCCAAATAGTCACTCCAAAAAATGTATTTTTTTTTTTTGTTGTAAATATTTAACGGTGGAATAATTTCCTTATGGCATAGTGGCAGATTAAAGAGGAAAATTTTATGTGACTCTATCATGTTATAAAATCTGCAACTTAATAAGTTATAATGATTTCAAGGCGTTATTTTCGAGAGGATTGCAAAAGGAGAAATTAAATCGATTGAAATAAAATTGTAGTAATGATGAATATAAATAGTAAAGCTTTATTACTGGAGATTGGGGTTAGTTTGGTTCCAATATCAGCTTCTTACTCAAAAATTGAAGATGTGTTTATGTGTTATAAATAATAATAAAATATCATTTATTAATTTTATTACTAAACATAATATAATTTGTTATTGTTTTTAAGGCCAAGTCTAGGCTCTCCTTGGGCCCAGCCTCGTGGCATTTGCCAACTTGGCACCTGCTATTTACGCCCCTGGTTCCAATTCTCAACGATGGAAGACATCATTCTAAATGAATTTTTTTATGTTAGTCTCTTCCTTCCTCTTTTTCGTTAGCCCACTCTAGATCTTGTTGCAATCTGGATCCCAATGGTTTTATGTCCCATTTAATAAGTTTAGAATCATTTTAAAGAGGAGAAGTTAGTAAGGTTCACGAGGACGTGGCGGCCAAGCACGTTGGGGCGAGAGCCTCAGAGTGCCCGGTTCGGAACGTTGTGGGTTCGATTCCCACCTGGATCAGCTAATATTTAATTTGCGACGAACCCGTGAAACGAATCTTGACTCTTCTACTCTGATTAGTACGCGGCGGTGACGTAAAAGTTGCCGTCAGGGGTTGGCGATAAGGACCACAAGGCCCACTTGCCGGACTAGAGGGAAACCTACCAATAGCCCTACCAGTACCAGTACCAATAGTTAGGTTCACATCCTTTCCGCTGATAGTAGTGTTGAAATCACTTTTGTTGGATTTTAGAGGAAAATTTCGTCTTGCAGATAAACCGGAGTGATATATTGTAAAATATTAAACTCTTGTTATATTTCCGATTTCATGAATTTGATTATTTATTTTAGGAATTGGTTTAGTCTTATATACACTTATTTAGTCTCTATTCTTTCCCAGACAATATTTTATGATTTAAATAAAAAATTATATGAGAGAAATATTAAACAACACTTCGATTTTTGTTTCAATTAGGTTCTTTATCTGCCAAGTTTCTTATAAAAATGGTAATTTCCGTTTTTAATCGATTAATTTATTGATTTATTTTTCTTTAGAATATTGATTTTGAGTTTCAACCCATTCAAAATTATGTTTCGTTCACTAATTAGTTAAACACAAAATATATTTTTTTATTAATATTTTATTTTATTGCTTCTTCCTAGTAACACAAACAATATATAATAAGCATACAACCAAAGTATTTATTTCTTTTAATTAAAATTTTAATCGATCAGTATATCTTAACAAATATAAAACGAATTATACCTTAACCCTGAGATGACCATAAAAATTTCGAATTCTGAAAATCATAAATTTCACATATTTACGACCAGCGGAATACTTCGTAACTGATTCTCTAATAGCGAAGAGGAAAATTAGTTGAATTATGATATTTCAAGTCATCTGGTTATAAATGAACCAAAAAAAATTGTACAAACATCAGTTTGTGTTTTTTTTTATATAGTTTTGTAACAAACGTCTTCTCACTGAAAATAACTCTGTTGATACAGTTCAATTTTATCAAGTATGAATAGGCATAGAAATTTTCAGTTCTGCGGTTATTTCAAATAAAACGATTCAATGGCCGTAATTAACCAACAAAATAAACCAGATGGCACAACCGGTAACATTATGAGAACCGGTGTGAAGGCAAAGGCACAAAAGGCTGCTGTTGGTTTATCTCGACCAGCTCCTTCCTTCCACCTTATCGGCCCTTTTTCAATGACACTATCTGTTTATAGAATGTAACCAACCTCTGATGGCTCACTTTCTTTATCTACCAACCGGATCTAAAACGATCTCTATACCTTTTCAGGATTTTCCACCTGTTCTCTTAGTTCAGCTGATTGTATTGGAAATTTCACTCTATACCAATGACGAGGAAGACCTCCGATAAATGTCCTGAAGAAAAAGAATAAGGAACTTTATTACAGAAATAAAGCTGTGGCTCTAGCATGGTGATTTTATCTCAATCTTCCATTCCTAGTACAAATCACGAGTTGCACGAAAATCCTTATGAAAATATAAAGGACGAAAACTATCTGCAAATACTCCACATGCCCTTTTTAAAGTGACTGAAATATAGGAAATAAAAAATACTGTCTTCAAAATACATTTAACTAATCCCATATCTGACGATCCGTTTTCGAAATTAAGGTATGCCAAGGAAAATATGTTTCCGCATGCGCAAGCGAAAGCAGTCGGTGGAAATTGATAATAAACCATTTATATATCTACTAATTCCCATTTTTTGTTCTACTTTCGACTAAATCTGACGTGCCGTTAGAGGCGGGTCAAGCAAAATGCATTTACGCATGCGTAAGCGAAAAAAGTTGATAGAATTGATATTGATGACCACCAAACCTTATAATCTCTTAAAATTTCATCAAAATCAGATTCACGATAGTAGATGTTACCCGTCACATTATAACAGACAGACACGGAACCTAATTTGTTCCTTGATTGTCTAAAACGCTGGTGGAAATTTTTGATTCTAAGGAAAAATTTTGTTTCCATTTCTTGCATGAATACAAAGCTTTTCTATCTTCATTAGCGAGGAAGCAAAAATATCATTATAAACCGTAACTAGTGAGATACCCATCATTTCGAATTTATCTGGAAGATATACAGAATAATTGAAAAAAAATAGTATACTATTGCATATGTAACAAAAACATTTATCGTTGATATGTATTGTACATTATGTATAATTTAATATACCAAATAATTATCATTACTTGTCTAATTATTGTTATTTTTTTCCTTTTTCAGGTAAGTCGTAGTTACATCCTGGTGCAGAACTGATTTTAAATAAGAAGATACATTATCCGTGAGTGCACGACAAATTTGCAATCATATACAATGTATTGCTTCTTTACATTATTCTTATTCGAGCTTCATTTAAATTTTTGAGGTGTGATTATATTTTTCAAGCATCTAAAAAGTTTTTCCTAAATATGGAGGGTCGTAAATATCCTGAGCAAACCACTTATGAGTATTGATCCTGATTTTTTGGCACTGAACCCGGTTTCCTCTGGCTCGTAGTTAACTACCTGCGAGACGAACTTACTTTTGGATCCATGTATATTTAAACTGTATTTAAAGCGCTTTTTTTTAGGTATACGTAAATGTATTATTGTATTATGCTAATTTTAGCTCTAGGAATCTCAAAATTTAATAATAGACATAAAGTTCACATACGTTTATGAAATATAATCCGTAAAAATTATTAGCAGATACTAATAATCGTTGATAACCATCTCTAGTAGTAGTAAAATGCGAGATAATGTTTTTCATCAAATGAATTATTATAACAAACAAATTATATTTACAACAATATTATAAATTTTATTTATAATAAACAAATTAAATTATTATAACAACAAATTATTGTATGTACCAGATTCAAGTTATTTTATTTATTTATATACATTTATTATAATTAAATAATTCAAATTAATGGCATTATGCTGGACTTGTAATGTAAACAACTTATTCAAAAACAGGATAATATTAAATATATAGGAATCTAAAGAGTAAACATACTTCTCTGAGGTATCCTTTCTACAGCTCAAGTGCTTTCATGGCAGAACCCATCATCCCAATGCGAGATAATTTTTTTCATCAAATGGATTATTATAACAAACAAATTATATTTACAACAATATTATAAATTTTATTTATAACAAACAAATTAAATTATTATAACAACAAATTATTGTATGTACCAGATTCAAGTTATTTTATTTATTTATATACATTTATTAAAATTAAATAATTCAAATTAATGGCATTATGCTGGACTTGTAATGTAAACAACTTATTCAAAAACAGGATAATATTAAGTATATAGGAATCTAAAGAGTAAACATACTTCTCTGAGGTATCCTTTATACAGCTCAAGTGCTTCCATGGCAGACCCATCATCCCAAAAGCATTTGTGTCGAATAAAGGCCATTCTGAGGAGACAATTTTTTTTTTTATTTCTTCCATTTCTGGCTATATTAAAAAAAATATGTATAAAACTCCACCTCTGGAGCCATTACAACAAAATAAATATTAATATTAAAATTATAAAAATATATTCCTCGAAAATTATTATTAGAAAAATACAATTTATTAATAAATATACCTACTTTCATCTTAATAATACTTAATGTTTCATTTTTTTTTTCTTCTAGTCTATTACAAATAGAGAACTTGTCGGCCTCGAATAAAGAGGATCAATGTTACAAACGACTTTTAAAAAAGTTTATTAAAAACATATTGGTTAATACATTTAAAACTTTGCATATAATCCTTTAATTTTCAAATCATTTTAACTAAAAATTTTATTAATATGGAAGAGTAAAAACTCAACAAGTGCTATAAAACAATTGTTAGGATATAGGACAGGATATCTCTAAAATACTGTTAAGAAGACGACATTTATACAAAATGGGCATCAGGGCAGAAACAATAAAAACACATAAAGACCAAATGCAGTACATCTCTCATTAACTAAAGATAGTACTTCATTCCAAGGCATCTACATACTTACTTAAAATAAGGATAATCATTTTTTTCCTTTTTGGCGTTAGTACGTTTATGAATTTGAATCCAAAAAATGAACATGATGAAAAAAAATACTGTGTTTGCAGTAGTAACCCACTAAGACTTATTTTTGGGAAAAATAAAAATAAAATAACAGATAGGAAAACAAGGAGGAAATAAAGGAAGAAAAGTACGACGTACACGTATTGTAGTAGGTATGTATTGTTTTTTGACGTTCCAATATCAATATCTCTTCGAAATTCATTAGCTTTGCAAAGTGAGCTATAACGTTGGAAAGCTGATGAAATGAAGCAACATTTTTTTAATTCCCCAAGGTCATAGCTAGTCATAAATTAAATTCGTGATATTGCACCGAGTATTTTGAAAATTATTCGTTTGTTATGGTTTAGTTTGCTTTGGCTGCTATAATCGCCTGGCGAAGCAATATTTTTCTACTAATTGGTTGATACCTTATAGAAAATTCATGGTCAGTTACAATAGAGAAATTTGGAAAAATCGTGGTTTTCTTGGAAAATCTTTTAAAAAGTCATGCTTCAAAAACGGATTGAGGTAAGAAGGTGTGGTTGACGGTACTGAACTTCGCTGTTTTTTATTGGCGGTAGTGACATACGTACATCCCATACGCAACACTGCTGAAACTTAGTGTGCCAGAAATGGCCATATAGGGGGAATAAATTTAAAAAAAAAGAATAAAAAAAAGGTACTGAACTACATTTTTGAGACTATCCCTCCCTTAATTTCCTCCTGGGAAATATATATATATATATATATATATTTTTTTTATATATATGTATGTATATTTTATTTTATTAGTATACAACACAGTAACATCATTAATAATATGAGTACTAGTTCTGGGGCGTATCCACCTTCAAACAGCCCGTGTCCCATAGAAGCGGGACCACCTTGGCTTATTCCCTAGCCCTTTGCCCCCATTGAAGAGCTGTATGTTCCCTTTTATCCAAGGGATTACCTTTGAATCGTGTTCTCCCCTTTTAATACTTTTTCTTCTTCAGTTCCACGTTTAATGGATTGAATGAATTCAGGCGAAAAAGAAAGCGTACAAGAAACGGGAAATAAAGCATCAAATTCTCCCTTTTAAAATTCCCTTAAGTTTATAAGAAGTCGGGTTGTTTTGTTCCCAAGAAGAAATAACACCCTTCGCAGATATTGCCGATCACTAAAAAGGTTTTTTTTATCCATTATTTATTTTGATAAAATCAGAAATGGGAATAACATGAATAAAACTCTTCTAATTTTTTACCTCTTGCAATTTTAATATTCCTTCTTTTTAGAAGTCCTGAATTCTTTCCTGGGATTTCAAAAGAATTTTAAAGCTGAATTTTTAAGTAATTAGTTATTAAGTATTCGAGATAGAGTATGAATAATGAGGAGCTTGCAATTAATATGTTTAACTTCTATAACATCCTGGGATCAATTTTAAACTTTCTTATTAAAATCCTTGAGCTTATTATGTAACGTGAGCTCATTCCACAAGTTTTAAAGTTATTCACCATTTCGAACATTTTAGGGTGACATTCACGAAAGTATAATATTAAAAATAAGTTCTAAAATTCTATTTTTTTTTTTCTTACTTAAAGGTTCATTTACTTTAATTCTTAGTCTTTATATTCGTTAGGAACTATTACTTGAATAATTGTTTTTAAATGTTCTCTTCTACTAACATTTCTGGCATTCAATATAAAAATTACAGAGCTGATTAAAGTAATCGAATTCTAGACATATATATTTACAAGAATTTTTTTTTCGCTCCCTTCAGAAATGTTTCTTGATTTGCATATTTTCATAGGTGCTGAGTTCGAATCTGAAGTCCGAAAAATTCTATCAGGCACCATTTTTGAGAAAATGTTGTTTTTTTTTTTTAAATAACTGAAATAGCCCTTTTTTTCTTATTTAATTTATTTATTTAATTTTTTTGTGATTAATACATAAAATAATAAAATATTCTGAGCATAATACAGCATTATTTCTAGTCAATGTGTATATTTTTGCCTTTTATATTCTTCATCAGCTGTCTCCCGATGTAGTGTCCAACAGCAGTCAGCAAGCATCTTCTCATTGTGTTTACCGCCTATACCTTTTCTCTTATCTTTTCTCTTGATAAAAGCGTTCTCCGTGTTCATCTGAAACTGCTCCCAAGTTGGGAGGGAAAAGCTTTAAATGGGAGTGCAACAAAATGAATTTTTAATGATATGTTGCAACCCATGGCCTTATGTGATAAAAACAATTCTTCAACAATGTCTTTGTAATTTGTAGCTCTTTTGTTGCCAAAAAATTGTTGGCACACGTTTTCAAATGCAGACGCTCTTTTTTCAGTGTCATATAATTTTCCTTAGAATTCGAGATACTTAAAAAGAGCGCGGATTTCTGGTCTCACGCAAACCAGCGCAATCAATAAACGCACCCCTCTGTAATCTTTGCTTCACTTAATTTATGGAACTTTTATTTCAAGTACAAAAATCCTTCTCATTCATTGTCCATTGCTTTCACGAAATTCTTTGAGTCCTAATTTGATATGGAGAGGTGGGAGCGGATTTTTTTTTTCAATCAAGAGAGGGTTTACAATGTTTTTTTGACTAATTGTGTTAATGCGTTTTCGCCATTTTTTCACTATGTAGTGATCTTTTTTTTTTCTGCTGTTCCAATCACATAAAAAACAGCAAAACCTAGTGTAACCACCTTGGAGTCCTGTAAGCATTGAGATAACTTTAAGATCGGCACAGATGCTCCTTAAACTCGTTGTATTTGATTTTCTCAAGCACAATTTTTAAAAGTTTCCTTCATATGGACAGAATAGGCAACAGAGATGGATGGATGTTGGTTGCTGTTGTGAAGGAGCACTGCTTTCAGACTGAATTTGGAGCTGTCAATGAATAGTCCCCATTCACTTGGATTGATCGGAAGACCCAGTTGTGAGTGTAAATTGAACTGACATTCACAAAATGCAAGGTTGCCTTCCATGCTTTCATTTTTTTCATGTTGTAATACATTTTAATAGCTTCAAAATAAAATAGATTTTTTCATTTTTCGTTGAAGTTTTCAACCATAAAAAAATGCTCAAAAAAACACCTCATTTTTTTATCCAAAATACAAATTTGACATAAAATGGCGCCTAATAAAGATTTTCTGCCTTTGGATTCGTGTTTAGCATACCTCAAAACGTAAAAAAAAAAACACATTTAAGTCGAAGGAAGTTGATGCAGAACAGTGTTATCATTGTATTGATTGTAACATTATAACATCAGTGTATTGATTATCATTGCATAAAATAATATCTATTGAATAATTTTATTGAGATTTTTCACAATTAAAAATAGCTCTCTTAACGATATTCTTTCTTCCGTTTGTTTTGCATCTATTAATACGCAAGGTGTTGCTGGTATTAAATATAATGAAACTTGAGTCAACTCCTATCCTTGGTTGTTCAATCTTGAGATGCCGCACATATATATGTATGGAATTTTATGAAATAGATACTGGACCATTTTTATTCTAGTTCTCAACTTTTCTTCAAATTTGGACCAAATCGGACATGTCGTTTTTGGAGTATAGGCGTCAAGGGAAATACGTTTGCGCATGCGTATGCGAAAGAAGAGGATGGAATTTAGCAAAATTGATACTTTACTATTATTACACTAATCTCCCACTTTCCTCCATTTGTGGGATATTTGTCGAATCGGGCGAGCCGTTTTGAAATATGTGACAAGGAAAATACATTTGCGCATGCATAAACGAAAGTAGTGGATGGAATTGGATAAAACTGATACTGAATAATTTTTGTACTAATCGCCTGCTTTCCTTTAACTTTAATAAGAGTACCTATAATTTCATGTTCAAAATCGAATTTTGCACACTTATGCTGTCGGACGCAGCTGAATATTTTTAAATATTTTATTAAGATTCTTGTTTTAATTTTTAAAAAATAGGTTTTATTTATATATATGCTAACAAAAAAATTGTATTTGTTTTGGTTTTTTTTACGTATTCGGAATATTATTATCTGTTTACAAAAAACAAAAATTGTCTGGTATAGCTGTTGCTGATTACAAAGGAAAAAAAACCGTGAGTGACTTATAAAACTTATGTCAACAATTATTTTTCTTAAAAATCAAACATTATTACATTATTGAATTTGAAAGACACGCTAACAATTTTTTTCATAGTTAACATTTATCCATTTTTTATTAAAGCTAACAATGAGAGACGGTCATCAACCGAAACCCGTCAAACCCATTCGTTATTCACATACTCTAGCACCGTTATTTTACCCCATGGATTAATGATTTTTTTCTTTACGAATTGTCAAACTTAAAAATTCACAAACTTCTCGAAGTAATAATTGTCGATTCGAACTTTAATATATATTCCTTGATCAACCAAAATATATATACTGCATTGTGGGATAAGTTATTATATTATTGAACAGCAACTATTTGCACGTTTTCAATGTTTACCGAATTCGGCTAAAAAAAATAACCCTCAGACGAAGCCCTTGTATGTAATATGTCTCGACGTATTAGCTGTATTTGTTATGTTTTTGTGTGTGTGAGGCACGGCCCCTTTTTTCACATCTCACCACAAACAAGGCCCTAAAGCCTTTCTTCTCATCTCTCGTTATTGTTGCGATGTAAAGGCTCCCGAGGCAGATAGAAGAAACAGCCAATGTTTACCTTTTTATTTATTCCTTCTCCGTCTGGAGTAATGTGACCAAGGGCAGAGCTATCTGTATAAATCATTATATCGGCCCCGCTTCCTATCGTAGAATCAGGGGGAAGGAGCTAAAACGCCCTCTATATGTATATTGGTTAAAGTTAGATTGGAGACAAGGAAGAGATAGCGTTGACCGTAGAGACTTATATCCGTTAAGATAACCCTCTATAGACCAGTTTCTCCTGACGTTGGAAAAAAGGTTAAACTTCCTAAGAAGGGAAAGGGGTAAAGTTTTAGCGAATATCCTACTTCTTCATTTTTTCCCTTTCAGAATATATATTCTCTTCTTCTCTAAAATCTTATTTCCCATCCTTCTGATATATTATGTAATAAAGTTATAAAATATTGTTTTTAAAAGGGGTATTTTAATATTTAACTTCGTGTTTTAACAAGCAAATTACGATATTTTATGCTCTTTGGCTAATTTGCATAAAAAATTAAATTTAATAATAATAATTAAAAAAACAACTTAGATAAAATAAACCCTATTAAATATTTAGAGTGGCTGTTAACTATGTTGTAGTTATTGATAAATAGCTTGCTATTTAGTCTTTTAAGGATAATAATGTAAACAAATATAATTAAAAGGGGCTAAACAGGAAAGAAAATAATTAAAAGGTAGTTTTATTTCCAGTACTGTCGAATTCTTAAGGGATTTTTTTTTATTTGATTTTAAGCCTCTATCCTAAAGAGTAGCACCAATTTAATGTAATTGGTATTAAAGATCCACATGACTAAATTTAATTCTAGAAACAAGAAGTATGACCGTCCTCCTTAAGAAGAGAAGGAATAAATCAAGAATTTTTTTAGATAAACCAAGAATGATGTCAAACAAGTGATACACTGATGGAATATTAACAAAACCACGTGCTAAAACTTACTAATTATTAAAAATAAAGGAGTATTAATTGCACAATTTATTTAATTATAGGAAGAATGAACCGAACTGATTGAACGACTTAAAATCAGTGAATGAGGGCATGATGGAGACGGTACGCTTAGACCCCTCTTATTCACTAACGATGCATTAGATATCTTTACTTAGTAATGACCTCGTTAATTCTTTCATTCCTCCGCTGAAGCCCACTCCACTGTTCGCCGGTCTCTGGTTATAATTCCTTCCACTCTTTTCCCTTCTCAACTTTCCCTTTTGCATTAATTGTCAGAGAAAAACCTCTTTGTTAATTATAGTTTGTTGAGTGTGCTTGGAGAGTGGAATCAAGTTGAGGACTCTTGAAATCTTTCTTAACTTTTTGACTATTTACACTTCATTATCATTTTTTAATTTTATTTATATGCTTTAATCGGTTTATGTTCATTAGTTCGATTCCATTAAAAAGAAAGAGGTTTTACCTGCTTAAATGTGTGATTCTTAATATAATACTTAGAAATTTAGTCTTTAAGCTGGGTTCACTAAAAATTTTAAAAAATCTTTGCTTAGATATTTCTTTTTCTTTCAAATTGATACCCTGTTGGATTATCTCCTCATTTCCCTTACTTCGTTGCCTCTTGATCCAATGTGGTGATGCACTTATACCTGATGCATTCTGGCCAGAGCTCTATATGGCCTCCATTTATGATGTTATCTAAGCCTCTTTATGATTTGTTAATCTGTGTTCTTGATCTTGGTGTTCAACAGGGCCAGCTGGTCCGTATAGGCCCTTCTAAATCTTGAATTAAATTTTTTTTTTTAAACTACCAAGTCACTAATCAGATAAGTTTCATTTCATTTAACACTTAAACAAATAGTAACAATAGGATGATGTGGCGACAATCGCAGGGGCGACCTTAGCTTGGTTTAGTATTGGAGGACAAAGGAGTGGAGGGAGAAAGAGGGAATTATGTGGCACAATTTTTTTTTTAGGAAAAAAGAAAAACAACTTCCATAACTTAAAAATTCGAAACTATCCGCACTGGTAGTTATTTTGTGAAATAATTTTTCTTATTATTAACATTGATGGTTTAAAATTCTCGTGTTATTTAGTATTCACTTAATAATCCATTCTATTTTTAAAACGAAAAAGAATGGCAGATGGTAATATTCTGTGATAGTTGCTTCTACAACGCTTCTATTGTTCTATACAATTTCACTTGATAAAATTGTAATGTACCGAGGTAGATACTGACAACCAAAAAAAAAGTTATTTTTAATGAAATTCATATTAAATTAAACTTTATGGCAGGAGATGTTATATCTAAAGGATGCTTAAACTGGCAATGCTTTGTACCCAACTTTATTAAAAAGATTCTAATTGTTCTGAAAATTAATTTTAAAGTGATTCAAAGCGCCATGCCGCGTATGAGCTTTATCATGTCTAAAAGTAGATACCTCGTGTTATACACTGTGACGTTGACGCCTTCTCTGAGGTAATATTACATCCATTGTTTCAAGTTCCCAAGGCTGAATTCTTTCGGGTTCAGCTTTTCATCAATAGCAATTTAAAAATATTCATAATGAAATATTTTTCCATCTATAAACAGATGTTTTTTGAACCAGTTATTGGAAAAAACTCTAGGATATATAATCAACACACATTACGTCTTTATACATTTCCGTGCAGCCTACGGTTAAATGGAGGATGTTCTATGGGGCAATGAAAGAATTTAACATTCCCATAAAGCTTATAAAAATGGTTAGGGCGATAGTTTCTCGATGGAACTTTAGAATCAGAGTTTAGCCGCACGTGTCAGATCTAGTAGAAGCAGCGGATGCCCTAAAACAGGGCGATGGATTGGCATACCTAATATTCAACCTGGCCCAAGAAAACGTGATTCGCGACTCTGGCCTTAAGCTGTTATAAAATAAAGACCTTTTTACTATAAAAAGTTGTATTCATCTTAGAAAAATACTACATTATTTAGCCATGTAAAGTTAGAGACATTGTAGACCGGATGTAGATAATATAATCTAACAATTAAATAAACATATGTCACATTAAATATTATTAACAGTTTTATCTAAGAATACAGTTCATATAATTATATGGGAATT
The DNA here is from genome assembly GCA_948150685.1 of Rhaphigaster nebulosa. Classification (NCBI taxonomy): domain Eukaryota; kingdom Metazoa; phylum Arthropoda; class Insecta; order Hemiptera; family Pentatomidae; genus Rhaphigaster; species Rhaphigaster nebulosa. Next base: position 180,634,834 of record OX411306.1, read on the forward strand.
AATTATTATTCACATATTTAACAGGCAGATCCAAGTCCTGGCCAACGCGGACGATCTCATTGCAAGAACAGAAGCTAGCCTGAAGGAGACATTTACGACCCTAGAGTCTTTCGCCTGAAACATGGGCTTAGTCATTAACACCTACAACGCTAAGTATATCGGTGTTAGAAACTGGACCACCCATCTCCAAGTAGGAGACAAAGTCTTTGAAGCGGTACAGGATTTAGTATTATTATTTGATTACCGGTATTGATGTCATTAACCGTTCCTCTAAGGAGATCGAAAGAAGAATCCAGGCCGCAAACAGAAGTTACTACGATCTTTTCAAGCGTTTTAATTCAAGACTAATTACCGGAACCACGAAAGTCACCCTTTACAAGATACTGGTCAGGCCCATCCTCACCTACGGACCGAAATTCGGGTGAATAACAGGATCGATGAGTAAAACTGGCTGTGTTCGAGAAGAAAATATCAAGAAAAATCTATGCACCAATATGAGAGAATGGCGGCTGGAGGAGGCGTCACAACAGGGAAATCTTCGCGTCTAAAAAGAGTGATGCAAGAGATATGCCGATTAGAGTCGCTAACCACACACATTTAGAAGAATAGGAAGATCAGTAGACCGAAGAATAGGAACATCAAAAGACCGAAAGCCCGCTGAATGGACCAGATAGGCAGAGATGCGCGACGACCAGGTGCAACGAGCTGGTGGAACATGGTGCTAAACAGAGAGGAATGGGAAAATTTTCTTCAGGAGGCCAAGACCCAGACATGGCTGTAGCGCCAAGGATGTATGTATGAATGATACGAGATTAATAGGTCACAAACAAAATTATGGCGATCCCATATAATTTTTAAATAAGGACGTCCAGTTAATTTTTTTGTTTATAATATTTTATCAGTTTAGAATAAAATTTATGTGCAATATCAAATACTTATTTTTAAATAAATAAATTGTATTTTTTATAATTATTGTACTATGTACAATGTACAGTTCAATGTACGAGCATTACTAGAAACAACAATAAATGGAAGACATTGTTCATTCCAAGCATCATACAAAATCTTATTTTGAGTCAATGTTTTCGATTATGTAAGGATTACATCATTTTAACTTTTACTGAAGAACCTTTGGAATAACGAGGAAAATTAGATTAGTTATTACTAAAATAACCTGGAAAACATTGAAAAATATCGCACCAACTAAGGCGTTATCTGATTCGATGGGTCATGTCCCATTAAGGGATTTCGAACTTGGTTTTATTATGCCATCGAAATATTTCAGTTAAATAATCCAGTAGCATCCATACAAACATTGCGCCATCTTTAAACCGTACGCAACATAACAATATTGCTATATACGCTGCATCACAATATTCAATACGATTTTTTTAATATATCTAAAATTGATATGATGGCTGCTCACCAAGTTCAACGCCATGCTCATGTTAGTTTCTTCAGCCACTCAATTATCTGCCTTAATCAAGAGCCCGAATGTTTCGAGAACCTTATATGCGTTATCTAGTTCTTGCTAGGGGTTGTTATCCTGCTTTAGTCAATCCAAGTGCTGGTGCTCCACCTCTAAATTTCCTAAATTGCTTCTCTCAGGAAAAGTAACCCTATGGTGTATCAATTACATCCGAACTCTACTCTTTGTTGAAAAATATATTGCTTCGTTAAATCGGAAAAAAGTACTCCTACAACGAGATAACGCTAAACCGTGAGCTAGCACCCTCTTTGATCTAAGGTTAGGGTTTTGATCTTCTCCCTCACTCAGTCCAGATCTTCGGATATTTCCTATCCTTGACCTACTTTTTACTTGTTGGAAAATGTTCAAATATAAAGTGAAAATGAAAAGTTTTTCCATACCGGAAGGTCATGGAATGGTTGGCTCAGAGATGTGTTCAAGCAATAGGTTATATTATTAGGAGAAAGGTTTATAAGTTATTAAAATATCGATTTCTAAATATAAAAATGGGGGAACAGTACCTCTGACCATGCTAAACAAATAAGAACTTTGTTTAATTGTAATTCAAGATAATAAAAAGTTATCCAAACTTTTCAGCTCAGCTTTAGAAAATTGTTCAGAAACCAATTGAATCTGCATGCACCTTAATTAGTCGGTTGATCAATGGTTTAATAATCAGAAATGGTTTCAGACTATATATTCGTTTAAGAATTTCTTAGTATTTAGGTGATACTTTAAATATTTGTGCGGCCAAGACATTAAAGGTAGGATTACTCTCCACCGTTATTCTAGTTTAATAAGTATACTTACCTCGCATTGTTAGCCTGAACGCAGTCCAACACACCTTTTATTTATCGCAATTTTATTTCTGAAATGATTGTGTGGGTATTCCATAAAATAATATATTAGGTTTACTCTTAAGAGAGTGGAGAGAGGGAGGGTAGAGGAAGTCCGGATCAGGAGTGAGCAGTTGAAGGGGCTGATCGACCATTTGAGTGGACATTACATTCAGGATACGACCGTCTTACGGCCAGTATCGGATCCTCATTGCCATCAAATAGATTCTAAATGGCCTACTTGACATAGTTTTTATTAATTCCATTTCATTGTAAAGTATAATTATATCTATGCATCATTTTTTTTTCTTATCCTCCGTTTATTAAATAATCTCTTTTACATGTATAAATGAACAATATATATGCAATGTTATTTCTCAAGGCCTTACATTACCCGAAGGTATTTCAAGACAAAGCTATTTAAATGTCCGCTGCGTGCAGGGGTTTCACAAATAGGCATTGACCCTCACTAATTTTTAGAGAATGGGGAGAACCATTCTGCTTGTTAAGGAATATGGAGAAATGGCTTTCGACTGCAGAGCCCAGACCCCTTCCCTCGGCGAGCACGTCGACCAACGGGACAGAGTCCTGCCACCTCCCAGGCCTTGGTGGTGGGGTGATGTCTCTGAATAGAGGATTGGCACAGGTCTTCAGCCCAGCAAAGAATTTGAGAAATTGAATTTGATGGTGGTGTTTCTCGCTCGTTAGAGTTAGGTCCTAAAGACGATCCGTCGAAGAACGGAGTAGCATTGACGGACTAAGCGGCCATGTAAGACACCCACTTGATCCCCTTCTGATCTTGCGACCCAAAATGTTGTAACACATCAATCGACTGGAGCTGCCAGTAAGTCTTCTGAGATATTCTTTTTACTACCCTGCAAATATTTTACATTCCCAGTGGTATAATTCAAGTAATATTAATTTCAGAGTGACGCTCGCCTTGTTTTCAATTAACTCTTGCACGATCGTCTGGTACATATTGCGTATATTATCTGAAAAGATAATATACCTAATATAAATAATACATAATACATAATAATACTTAATAAATAATAATACATAATATAAATCTTCCGTTCATTTTCATTCCTTATTATATGTGCTTGAGCAGATACTAAACGGGAACTTCGATGATTTACTGGTCTCATTTTGTCTAGTCTTAATTTTTTTAGTTTTTGTTCCTGATTGTGATATCACGATCTCTGAATTAGCCTTAGAAGGAGTAGAAGACTCAAATACGAACTTGCTCTCGCGATAACTGCCTCGAACATTAGGAAACAACTAAATGTTCCAACATTGTACATATGCAACTATTTTAATCCAGATTCCACAGTGTTAACTATTCTCAATGCCACATAATAATATTTCTACTCCTTACACCATTTCAAAATGTATTGAAATGTCTTAATTTATTCGTTTGCGTCAAAAATAACAAGACGATTTTATTGAACTGAAATTTATTTACAAATAAAAAATATATAATAAACAATTGTACACAAAGTGAAAAGACTGTACTTACAACCACGAATTTATAGAAAACACCATTCACAGTTGCGCAGTCCGTTTCATATTTTTTTCTTGAGTCTTACCACTTTTTCACTTTCACCACAAACTAATCCAGCCTCAGACTCTACTTATTCTAAACTACACTTCTATTTTTACCTCTTTATATTAGGTTATAGAACCTTCTCCAATCGCACGAGCTATAACGTTCTCGAATAATCGATCGCGGCCAACATCATCATGTCTGTCGTGTTCTCGACTCACTAAATAGATGTCATAACGTTGTAACATCAGTGATAATATATTTCTTTAAAATATTATTTATATATATATTTAACTTTAAGGCCTACCAAATTTTAAAGGCTTTGTCTAAACATACACCATTGCGCTTGGATGGCTTCAATTGCCTAGTTCCGTCATTGCCTTCCATAACTGAGGAAATTGCCTTGTTTCTGGATTCGTGATCTGACATTGTTTTAATTAAATAGATCTTTGATTTGAGATTTCATGTCAACATTTAACAATGTTGCTTACGTATTGACCATAAGTTACTTCTGCATTATTTTTAAATATTTGTCTATCTAATTGATTTAAAGTTTACTATAGCAACCAAATTTTATAAAGGAGTTTCACTGAATCAATAATGTATTTTTCTGTCTGAAAAACATTGTTACGTTTTGGGCAACAAAACAAGTTATCCAGCCATTTTAATACTCCTATACCATCTCTATCCATCCTCCACAAAGATTAAAATGGCTGCATAGCTCTGGTTTTGAATAGAAAAGATGCATATCTTTTCTATTCAAAACCAGAGCTTAAGTATCTATGGATATAACACTAGATAGTTTTTACAAGCTTATGGACGAAAACCCTTAGGGGGCTTATCTAGCGATCTTCTTTAAAACAGTTTTTCAATTTTTTATTTTCATTATTGCGAGATCGTTCGTTTCTGAAACGTATATTCCTTTGGTTTAGGACAAGAACCTTAGCCCGAAATCGAAAGAGGACATAAATTCGACTGTGGCAGTTCTGTTCAGCGCCAATTGATGAATGTTGTGCTGTTTCATTTCGCCGATGCTAGCACAATAGCCTGGTTCGTAATTGCCAGGAGATATTACGCTGTTCAGTTTGTCCTTTCATGGTCCTTTCCTTTCTTATATGTACTATATAAAATATTTTTGAACTTATAATTATAAAATCTATTACTCATGAAGTACCTTTTTTTTATATCTCCAAAATTACAATAAATATAAATATTTTAAGGTATTAATTTATGATAATATATAAAATGTATCGTTTTGAACACCTTGTTATGTAACTACGTTACATTGTAAGACCGGATTATGGTGATGTAATTATTTTGTTATTGTTTACATGTGAGTTTGTGTAAGGGCAACATTGAAGGTGATGGGACTCATCCATTTTTTGTATTTATATCTGTCTTATAACCAGCCTATTAACTAACGCAAATTCTGATGATGGAAGGATTGTATTGAGCTGTTTTTTAGAATAGCAAACTGGAGCTGGTTCCGGTGTCAGAATATTGAAGAGAAGGTTAGAAAGGGCTTTTCATTTTTCAAAAGAAATTTTATCTGTTTTTAATTATTTAATTATCATTTCTGATGTTTATTCTGAATACGAAAAAAAGTTCATAAAGCCATCAAGCGTGTGCCCATCCGACAAAAGTAAACCCAAAGTATTTGGATCATCTTCCGATGGCGTATCGATCTGTCCTTGCATCACCGGATTAGATGTAAAGTTCCCGGTTCAGTTATTAGACGGGTCAAAAGTAATCCCCAGATTCCAATTTGAAATTTTTGAACAAACATGTAGACAAAAAATTATATCGACGTCGTTTTTTGAAAAAGGCTCAAGCACAATTTAACAAATTTTACAGAAAACACATGAAAATGTTGTTTTTTCCACTTACATTTAATTTATTTTTTAAAATTTTATTCTTTATTGTGCACGGCAGCAGTTTATTTAAGTGGAAAAAAATTCGTAATTACAATAATTTTTTTAGGCTTCTAATTCTGGTCAAGGCCAGATTGACGACTGGAAGTCATCAGTGTTTGGTGCTTACACCATCAATAGTCAATTTTTTTTTTTATATATCGAGAACGAGAATGTGGAGATTTAAGTGGAGTTTCATAGAGGTGGGGTTAAATCGCATAATAAATTGACTCCTAATTTTTTGGCGCTTAAGCCTTTTTCAAAAAACGTTCGCGATATTTAACTTATTTATTAAATTATAATTTTTATTAAAATAATGTATGCTTGCGGGATTATTAAAGTTATTTATGAATGGGCTAGGGGTAGGGTTTTTTTTATCAGTTTATTGACGGAAAAGGATTCTAATTGGATATAGATGCTTTCTGAGAAGAGATGTTTGTCATGGTTAGAAACTGAGGCGTGAGTTTCATATTGCTATACTTTTTATTTATATTTTTCAAACCGATATTTTATTATCTATATTTGTCTACCTATGTTATTTATATATAAATAACATATATATCGTTATACTATATACTTCAAAAATGCCGTATTATATTGGTTGTTATCTTGTTTTTTTTTTCTTCTATTTAGTCATGATGAAGACCCACAGCGTAGATTGAAAAGTTGACACACAATAAAAAATAAGTTCCACAAAACCGTACCCCCGACCAGCTTTCATTAAAAATATAATAACGTGGCTTTTATCCGAGACTACTGGACCGATTTTCTAGGAACCTTGGCAACAAAGTCACAGATCATGTCAGGATGATTCACGGAACTCGACATTACTATTCGTCCTTTCGTTTCAAAATGGCGGCCGATTACAGATTATAAGCCCATAACCCAGCCATTCATAGAGATAGAGGAAAAACGTAAAGTGTTATGGAACCAAAATACCAAGGAATTACAAACGAAAAAAGAAACTCAACATATAAGCATTTGGTTTATTATTTTCAGTAATGAACCTTTGTAATCGACCAAGAATAAAAAATTAACCCCTCTCAACATTTGAGGTTTTACGTTTCAAGAAACGTAGAATCCAAAAAAAAAAAATAAAAATAAAAAAAATCCGTTCGTCCAAAAAAATTATTCGGAGAAAAATAAATCTGTTGGGGATATATTTTAAATTTCTGCCTATATTTTTCTATTGTACGTTTCTTTCATGAAAATTGTCATCCATCAGCTATAATAATGCTAAATAATTTGTAAATAATTAATTTGTTTCATGATTTAGTGCAAGTAATAAAATATTTTTGCATATTTCAAGGGCTTGGATTGTTTTCAAATAGCTCCTGCATTTCTTGTAAATACTATAAATGTATAAAGAAATCTTTCTTTAACTATCAGTTGTGTTAATTATACTAACTACATTTTTAAATATACTTAGAAATTAATTAATTGTCAGCTACAGGTGTGTATCGGAGATTAATTCCAAACAGTTGGAAATAACATGGTACCCAGCTGTTGCCAACGACCAATATAAGCGTCGTGGCTTCCTGACCACGGAATACAAATCATCCCCAGGAGGAAAATATGGCTGTGCTTGATTACCGCGAGGGTTTGCTTTGTAAATTCACAATTGTGATTTCTCTTAAATATTTTCTTGGAAATACTGCTTATATTGCCAGTCTGTATTCAGAAGGAATTCTCGACAGCAAAAAAAAAAAAAAAAAAAAAAAAACAAATACTGGATATATACATATTAGTTAACGTGTAAATTCAAAAGTTTATGAGAAAAACTTTATAGTCTAGTCTTTATATTAACTTCCGAAAGTATGAGTTCATTGTTCTTCTTGAGCACCAAATATCGCTACTTAATGCATTTTCTTAATGCGTGAAATTAATAACTGTTTCTATTTTATTAGAATTTTAAATATCCCTGAGCTGATATTGAGATTTGAAAGTAATATAAATCGACTTTTTTAATGCACTGAAGTAAAATGTACTCAAAGTAAAATAACTAAACATAATTTCCGAATACCGAAAAGTTATTAATAATTGTGATTATTTCGAAGAATTTTAGAATCAAGAGGAAAATTACATTAAAATTTGAGTAGTTTTGTAACCAAATTTAAAAGTTTTTTCGTATAATATTGGTATACTTTTATATCCTGTTTGGAAATCAAAAGTAAAAATATCGATCCTAAATAGAGACAAAACCATTCAAAACCATCTTAATTCTGGATTCGTTGTGCTGCATAACGAACTGTCCGGAACTCAAGTCACACCGATTAAGCTATACAGCATTCCCAAGAGCATAATTTTCTATTGGGGTTGTTATTTTAAGTATTAGATAGATTAATAAGGAGAACTATCTTGAATTTTATTTTTAATTTAGATTTGTTTTACATTCTTTCAATCTTGTACTCTTATTGAAGTTGATTTTTATCTCAATAACAAAAGATTATTGGTAGGCGCATGCGCCATAAAAGGTCCTCCCTTACGTATATATACAAAGTGGAAGGTTAAATTTATCAAAGGTAAAGGTTGCACATTGCATCATATCTATTCTAAATTAAATAAAAACTAAGTCATAATTGCCTATTTTACATATTGATACAATAATTTCCAATTCCTTAATTAGATTCAATTGAGATATTCAATAATTTCTTTCCCAGTGTCATTTTTGAAAATCACGAATATAAAACGAGCAAAGAGCAAACTACTTCAGAGCAAATTCGACATTTTCTAATGATACAATATTAGTTACAGAGTTTCCCTTTTACAGATATTACAGTTCTGGTCAGTTTCAACATTCCATTGTCTAAAATTCAGGACAATTATCCCACTCTTGTGCTAATCATTTTTTTAATGAATAAAAGTGACTTATTCATTGTTGTAACGGTATACAATTATATAATAGTGTGAACATACATTTGAATCGTTCTTTTGGAAAACAATAAAGATCAGTAAAGGCCAAAGCGTAATACTAGTAGTTCAAGGCAACCCAAAACGACCGATAATTAAAATAGGATTGAATCTGAACTTATTATATGACCTATTAAGATATTAAGATTCATTATGGCATCAAATTTAAGTTGACCTATGGGGTTTTTCAAATCAATCAACTTTATGGATCAATAATTACTGATAAATTTGTAAATAAAAAAGTGTTCAATTATGATAAAATTTTTAGTAAAAGTATATTCAGACTAGATTAGTCACCTTATAATTCTCCATCCCTTTCTCATATCGGACTTAACTTCACTGACTTCAGGGATTTCTCAACTAAATGATAGCTAACCACCATTACAAACAAGGGAAAATGCGTCGGACTTACGGGGCTATGTTCCCAAAACACGTGTCCATCTCAATATAAATCCGTCAAATTTTAAGTATCCCCAAAAAGTGACTAATGGGTTTTCTCAACCGAGCGGTTCAGTTATTTTAAATATTACATGTATAAGATGAGAAGTTTATAAAGCATGAGGCACTCCGTCGTAAAACATGATAACTGACAAAATGAAAACTTATAATGTTAAAATGTTTTTTCATTACAATGATTTACCTTCAGCCAGCAGGTAATTACCATAACTTAATAAAAACATTCTTTATCGAAAACAATGGAATCAGCCGAAAGGAATCATTTCTTGCCCAAAACTTTAGTTCACAAAAAATGTAGATACCATGTTTTACGACCGAGCGCTTCAGTGTTGGATATTTGTTAAAAATTGTTTAAAAGCAGTTTAAAAGTTGTTTTTTTACTTTCTTGTACGAAGTAAAGGAAGTATTGTAATCGCGAAAATTTTCGGTTTTCAGATTTCAACGAAAATATCCATTTTTACCATCCCTCAATCCATTTTGACTAGTTTTGTCGTGGCGTCTGTACGTACGTTCGGACGTTCGTTCGTATTTCGCATAACTCGAAAACGGTTAGCCGTAGAAAGTTGAAATTTTGTGTTTAGGATTGCTTTAAAATCTAGTTGTGAACCTCCCTTTTTGGATACTGCTTGATCACCGGAAGTGGTACTTTACTTGAAGGTCATAATTGATTTCCATCAAAAATTATATTAAAATACTATGCAAAACTTCTTAAATTTAGTATTTATAGCTTATATATTGATTTAAATAACATACTAGATTTTGGTCTCAATTGGAAAACCGGAAGCGGCACTTTTCTTGAAGGCCATATTAAACTTTCACCAAAAATTATATTAAAATATAATGCAATACATCTCAAATTTGGTAAATAGGTTTTTTATATTGATACGAATGTATTTACTTTATTTTCCTTCAAATTGGTGAGCCGAAAAGGGTACTTTACTTGAAGGTCATAATAAGCTTGCATCAAAAATTATATTTAAATTCAATACATAAATCATATGTTTCGGTAATAAAGGTTACAAATGCAATTTGGTTTCCAATCCAATTAAACATTTTTATTACTTGTTTTAAGTGTTAAAATTGAGTGTAAAATACTGGTTTTCCTCCCCCTTTGTGTGTGTGTGTGTGTGTGTGTTAATAGATGGATGTCGCAACGCCGACTGTCGTTTTTGATATACTGCAATCTTCGGAAACTAGTAACCAAATTCAGGATGACTTTTTGAGCCACCGATTTATAGTTTAATATGCGTACAAGGAAGTCATGTGTTGTCCACATCAGATATTTTTTATTGTATTTATCCTGTACTTTGAAGCTATTAAGGGGGTCTTATCCCTCTAAATATGTGTAAAGAGTGTTTATTATAAATATAGACATATGCAAGTGAACTAGAACCCGCTCCTCCCTTCACTGGGCTAGCGCAATTTATTATTTATATAACGGAAAGTAGTATATAAAATCAGAGAACAAAATTAGAGTAAAAAATTAGAGAACAAAAATTTCAAAAGAGGTTTCATTTTATTTATTTGTTCTTTTACTCTTGATTTACACAAGTGCAAAGTTCGTTAATTAGTTTTCTTTAAAAAAAAAAACAACTTTTACTTCTAGCATTTCTAACAAGAAATGATAAACGTGAGGTATCATAGCCTAGTATATCTCGTTGAATCTTCTTCTCAAATAGCATCATCTTTATGTTTTCTAGCTAAAACGACGGAAAATAAATTGTACAAAACTGGATGGTATTAAAATGTTAAAATTTATGACAAGTTGCTAGAACATAATATGCTTCGGTTCCAGGACATAGGATAGCTGATGCCAGAGGAGAGAGAAGTAGCGTTAAAAAATGGCTGTGGATGAAGGGTAAGGAGAAGAGAGGATGTGGAATTATGGGACGGGAGGGTGCTGAGGTGCAGGGAGAGGCAGTATAGCGATCGCCTTCAGCCGATGCTCTATATTTACCATCGCCGCAAATAGACTCTCCCCTCGCCTCTCTCACAATGTTTTATAAACACTAGGTCCTCTCAATCTAAATCCTAAATCACCGGCCCCATTCAACTTTATGGATCGTCGGGATCCGCTTACTGCACGTGATATACCATAACTACCCGGTCAAAGCACCTCTTAACTTCCAAAGAAAGTGGTGATGAGGGATTGTCCAACAAGTACCTCCAGAAAGGGTTGGAGCAACTCGAATCATAACTCTTATATCACTATCGTAAAGTTTGATAAATTATAAATGAAAAAGTATCATTAGACTGGGAATAGAGTATACATATCGACGTTAAAAAGGTCAAATGGGTGTAATCCGCAAAATGAAAACTTTACAAGAGACGCAAACAAAAATTTAAACTGTTTTATTGGAATTTTCACGAATGAATTTAAATGTTTTAATTAATAAAAAATATTGTGGGCACCGCCAAAAATTTACGTCTATTTTCCATAGAACGGGGAAACCGAGAGGAACCGTTTTCAACAAAAATTTTTTTTTTTAGGTTTATGTCTATTGACATATTTACCGTTGATATAATTCAGACAGAGTCTATTTAAACTCTAGTCATAACTCTGCCTAACTTGTCAATAAACGAAATGAACATGATGATAAAGAATTTTCAAGGGAGTCACCTTACTAACCCAGAGGCAATTCATGCCGCGTTGTTACGGAACCAATCCTGAGCGCTCTTGCTCAGATCACGACCGTTCTTATTTTTCCTAACACTGGTGCGGGCTAGGCTCTGGCCAGTTGGTCTGGGGTTGCCAGCCATGAATCAGGAATAAAGAAGTGCTCGAAAAAATAGCTCTTTTCATTATTCAGCACGATACAATACAATAGGATGAAGAGAAACAGTGCACAAATCTCAAAGTGAAACTGTCACCTTTAAGAAACTGCAACACTCTGGTCCTCTTCAGTCCGCATAATAACCAAAGGGTCTGACAATGAAGAATCGAAATAACTATGATCTAAAGGTCCAACCCTTAATAATAAATGTAATTTGAAAAGAAAAAGGATTGCATGCCGTAACCTAAAAGATTTAGGATTTCTGAGTTATCATAAGGGCTGGATTAACCCAAGTAGAGGGTAATAAGTTAATAAATAAGGTAGAGGGCAAAGCCGATCTCGGGGCTCCTCTCTCCTTTTCAATTCAAAATACTTAGCTGCATAAACAAGAATAGAGGCACAATGAAATAAAGTATTGAGTTAATTTGTGATTTGTGAGTCCATCATCCTGATTTTAAATTAAGTTTTATACTAGCACTTAATTTTAATATATAGGCTCTAATGTCTGTCATTTATTTAAACAAAACTATTCATACGCAATGATAATACGCAATTTATAAAATATTCGCAAATAGTGAAAATAAACTAAAGTTACAAGTTAAGGTCGGATTTATATGCAAATGCATATTATTCCTGATACGTTTTTCAACCAGAATGATCATCTTTACAAATCAATGCATTTAGATTAGACATATTAAATTTTACTATGCATATTTTTGCATATTTGATAAATTATTGCATATTTTTGGATATTTGACAAAAAAAAAATTAATAATTTTTCTTCCAATTAAAATAGAAAATAAATAATTAAACTATTTTTTGATACATGCTCAATGCGGGATTAATGGTTTGTTTTTTAATTATTATTGAATGTTCCAATTATAAGATAGATGAACACCATTTGCGATGAATAAAAATAATCTACGATCGTAGTAAAGGCAAAAACTCACAGACAAAAACTTCAAATTTGTATCGTTGTGGTTGTGATCATAACCGCATTTAACGTGTAAATGTAGTTTACAATAATTTATAGTATATCATGGCATTTCATAACAAACAAAAATTTAAAACATCAATTACGTATAGTTAGGTATTCACAGCGAATAATTTTTAGCATCGTAACTTTAATGAATGCTAAAACACTTACTTCCGACTACTTTCTTTAACAAGTTTTTTTTTTAACGAGTTTTTTTCTTGGAAAAATCATTTTTTTTTTTTTTTTTTGCAACTTATGCAATAGATATGTGCCATCTGAAAGAAATTTTCTAATCCATCAGCACGTAATTACACATACTTGTATGAACTATTATTGGAATTTTATACTCTAATTTGAGTTCCAAATGTAACATAATTTTATTGTTTACTGTACGATTGCATGTGAAGGCTTCATGGAATTTTTCTACATTGGAGACCTCAGCCACCTTTGCCGAACTTGATCAAATCTAGACTTTATAATGAAATACCTATTTTATTTTGCATTGGTTGCATCTGGTATTCCCTTATTTAATCTTATAAAATCTCCATTGGCGAAAAAGGAAGAAAATTAAATAAACAAGCTATAAATAAACAATTCTGTGTAAAAATGTGTTTTTTATGTTATCTATGTTTTTTCTTGTTTATTAATTATAATTATAATTATAATTGTTAAACAAAGCAATTTAGACAATTTGTATAGCCTTTTGTTGATTTTCTGCACGTTTCTTCAGGCTTCACTGCATATTATTGCAGTTTTTACTGCATGTTCGAGGACTTTTTACTGCATATTATATGAGATATTTTAACCTTTTTTGCTCCATATAAATCCGGTCTTTAGTTATAAGAACGGTTTATTTCTAGATTAACTTTCATCATTATCAGTCGGATAATCGCATTAAAAATATTTGAATATTAAATCATATTTTCAAAATAATAATTATGACATCTCTTCAGTTCTATACATTTATCTGAATGTCCTAGAAGCCATAAATTTTAGGGACCATAGCCTTGATATGGTTAATCTCTAGCACTGAATATCAGTATCTATCTACCAATGCTGAAATAGTTGCGCTGTTACTTTCAATAAAATCACTAATATTGCCTCATCAGTATGTGAACTCATATTCTTTGGAGATACAAAGTTTATTTAAAACGTGATGGGTTCATTATAATTTCTTAGATTAAAAAACAAAACAATAGATTGTGGGGCATGTTAGAGGACCATTGTCGTAATGCAATAAAGTATATTTGTATGTGAGTATCTATTTCATTTTCTTCTTTTCGTTGATTATCTATCTTTCGCTGAGTTCCCGTAATACATTATTCAAGGTAACTCATCAATGCTTAAGATCTTTACTAAGAACATTTGTGCTCTTTAAAGTATTTCCCTCCTATTCTTAATTATTCTCCTATATATCTTACTGAAAATAAAGCCTTCTTTCTATAATATTTGGCGAGTCTCTCACTCGATTCTGTTATAATAGTTTGATCATCCTTCAGGTTTGTCCGTATTTGATAAAAGGTGAGAATTTATAATTCATTCATAACTGATCATGAGCACGAAAGTCATATTTGATTGCTTGTTTTCCAACGAATGTTTTGTTCAAGATTTGTATTTTGATGAAAATATATTTGGAATGGACCACCAGGATAAGCTGTGGTTTGAGGCCTAGAATAGTAGCAATGAAATAATTGTCCATTCTCTTTTATAGCATTCCCTGTCACTTGTTCTTACAGCATTCCTAGAGAAAGATGCTGCAGTTGTTAATTAAAAACCAATACATAGAATATTATTTGATTATATTTCGAAAGTAATCGAACTTGGGATCCAACTTTGGGTTCAGAACAGAGACTGATTGCCTTACGGTTTCTAAAGAAAAACAGCCCCAAGGGAAAAGCAATCCAAATAAATGAAAATTGCCCCTCGAATGAACTTGAGTAAGAAAACACTAAAGGAACTCTGAGGGAAAGTGTAGCTAAAGAAGACGCCGACTAAGAAAAAGAGACTGGTAGAATTAATAGCCACGGAGGCTAGGAATAAAAGACTTCCGGGAAAGGGAATTGTATTAAGATAATTAAAATCCGTAACTGCTTTTATTATTTTATCTTTTCAAAGCTAGCACACCTCCTTCCCTTCCCCCCTTACTCCTATAATACATTCCCGCCTTCACCATAATTCCTCTCTTTAATTTTCTCTCCCGTCTTAAGCTCTCTCCTTTCCTCTAATGGAACTTTATATACTTCTTAATCTTCTTTAGCAAGATCCGAATTTAAATGATTTTCTGCTGTATGAAATGAGCCGAGTTGTCAATAAAAGAATTTCCTTTTTGGTTTGGGTTATTATAAAACAGTTAATGATGGCATTGGAGAGAGGATTGATTTCTAATCCTTAACTATATTTGAAAATTAATCATTAAGTTTATTTTCTCTTTTCGAGTTCTTCAAGTGGGATCTCGAGGATGACCAATTCAGTTATATGATTTAGGTCCTATTACTACAAGGATATTTAAATCCTCCTAGAAATGAACTTAATAAAAACAATATATTAATTATATCTTTACAGAAATATCGATATTTCGAAGTATCATTAATTCTTTTATCAAATAAGAAAACAAACAGAATCGGAAGGAAATTAAGAGATATCCTGCTTCTTATTATTTAAATCTTACTATAAATGAACATATTAAAGAAAATATAGGTAGAGTAATATCGATATTATTACAGTAATATCTTAAGGATATCGGCAGACAAATAGGGAAATTTTAAAATATCCTTAATTCTTTTATATAAAAAAAAAAAAAAACCTAAACAGGCCGAAGGGAGGATAAGAAATAACCTTTTTCTGAATACTGTCAGTCTGTAATAAATAAATTTTATAAAAACAATATCTTAATGTTTTCGTCAGTGAAATATAGATATTTAATTAGGGATTGATAAATTATTTGCCACTTCTATAAATTTGTTTTATTGAAAACTAGTTTCGAATGTTATAAAAAAAAAAAAGGTCACAAAAAATTCAAAAATAAGCAATTCAAAATATAGTTGGTATTATTATTAAATGTGAGTACCAACATGTATTTGATTTCTTATCCTAATTAAATTCATAATTCATAAACCTTTTATAATACTGATTTATATAATTTAATACTATTATACGTATTAAATTATACCTAACTATATTTTGAATTGCTTATTTTTGAATTTTTTGTGTGTTTTTAGAACTGAGGATGAATGTATAACATTCGAAACTAATTTTCAATAAAACAAATTTATAAAAGTGGCAAATAATTTATCAATCCCTAATTAGATTGATCCTTCTATACCATCATGCGGTTGTCAACTGAATATAGATATTATAAAAATATATCTTAATTATAATGGCACAGAAATATAGATATTATAAAAAACAAAAAGTATCTTAATAATATCGACAGAGCAATATCGATATTATAAAAACAACATATTGATTTTATTAGCATTAAAACATCGTTAATTTTTTTAATTAGATAAAAAAACTTCTTAACGAATCAGGAAATGACCTGTTTCTTAATATTAAAATTCTGCTGTTAATGAACTTAATAAAAAACAATATCTTAATTGTAGGTGTACAGAAATGTCGATATTATAAAAACAATAACTTAATTAAATTGGCTTAGAAATATCAATATTATAAAAACAATATTGTTATTATAAAAACAATATCTTAAAAATATCGATATTATAAAAACAATAGGTATCTTATATCGGCATAGATGTGTGCCTATAAGTTTAGGCAAATCAAATGTGTAATGGGAGTAGTTTTGCTTAGCTTGGATTGGCTTCTCTGAGTCCGACTCGGTTTTTGCGGTAAGCGCCACATCACCGCTAATGTGATCCACATGTTTGTGTATTTATATAGATTATACATTTATATGTTTTTATTAGTAGATGAATAATTGGGCGGGCTGGACCACCATCTTGAGCAACTAATCAGAAGCCACTGGTCATGTGACACAGTGGTCGTTATGTTACTATCGTTAAATCGTTATGTAACCTTAATTAACGGGCCTTGCTCCTTTTTAGTCAAATGTCCACGACGCTTTCGACGCCATTTTGTTTATGTGTAACTTGGGAGGCTTGAGGCTTTGTCGAAGTGTCAGGTACCCACTTTATAGTCTGTAACCTTTCAAAGCTTTTCATTGTTTTCGTGTTTTAACAACCTTCTCAATGTTTGCATAACCTTTATAATATTTAACTTTATCTAAATGTTAATAGCTTTGATCATGTATAAGCAAGTTGGATGATCTCCCGGTGAAATGTAAATTTGGCTTTGTTCTTTTAATCCTTTCATGATATCAGTTAATGCCACACTTGAATAATCCTATATCACTTAATTCGTTTGCTGATAGTAAAAAATGGATTTTGAACTGTTAATCTCTACAACACATACAAAGAGTAGGACTTTTTAATCCTATAATAACTGTTAGACTTTGATCTGTCAATCTTTAGAACATAAACAAAAGGTTGAGCCCTTTAATCCTTTAACAGCTTTTGGCCATTGAGATGCTAATCCTTAAAAAGTTTAACTTTTATACATAAACAAATATATAGGGCTTCTTAATCCATTTATGATATTCTATGTTTATCATGTTTGTAACAGTATTAAAATATATGTAATAAAAGACAATACAACTTTAAAAAATAAAAAGATTTATTCCATAAAAATATTAGATAGAAGAAATAAAAGACAACTAAGGTTGGGATCGTTGTTTGGTTGAACTAAATAATCTTTCTTCTGAGTAAAAAATAAAACAATAATTGTCTAAATGTTAGGATTTTAAAAGAGTGACCTTAATTTCGTCCCTAAATAAATTCAATACTTAATATTTATTTGAATTCATGTGCTTTGAAATAAAAGTAAATTACTCCTCAGAACGAAGTTTATTTACATTAAAATACTTAAAACGTTTTTATTATTGTTTTATTAAAAAATGTGACTAATTATCCATCCAAACAAAAATCGCAAACCAATTTCTCTACGTTTGATAAGGATGAGAGAGCAGAGCAGCTCAGTGGCCAGGTACTGTGTTACCATGCTCCAGGTCCCGTGTTCGAGACCGGCTTAGGCAAATAATTATTTATTCTGTTATCAGCCGCGGATCGATCCTGTGGAATCGGGAGATCCTCCTAGGGATCACCCAGCCTCTATAAAGTGGTTATCCTTAATTGGGGAAAAAACCTGATGGTTGAGCGTGATCTCGGCCAAATCACCTTCTTGTACAACCGTTGGCTTAGAAACAGTACGCCCTTACCTAGGACTAAACCCAGCACCCTTCATGCGCTGTAGAGGTACAGGTTTTGTTTTTTTGGTAAGGATGAACACAAGAATGTCTTAAATTTACATTCCTCGTTTGTCTTCAAACGAGTTGAAAAACCTTGAGGGAGGGGGGGGAGGCTAATTTAGGATTCGATCTATGAATACAATGGAAGTTTTCCTAACCTGAGCGAGTTAACGTACGGGCCTCATACAATTTGAACATTTAAACAATACTCTAGCCTAAGAATAATAACGGTAAAATAAAAAATATATCGGTTGAAAAATACTGAGCCAAACTGTTTCAGTCAGAATTATTTTACTTTCAACTGGATGGTACTGAAGTATTCCGAGAGTTATTGTGCATATCGCCATATTATCAACCCCAGATAACTCGGGAACGGGACGGTTTTCAGGTACTTTACCTCATTACATTTAGCGTACAGTGGTGTAAATTTTTGAGTCGAATAATTTTACTATGGACCGAATATTTAATTTTATATTCCTTCATGTTTTTTTTTCTTTCTTCTATAAATTGCCACGTTCCATATCCGTAAACATTAGCGACTCTATTATTCACATTTACGTTTCTGGAAACCAGGAGCGAACTGAGTACTTTAATGATAAATTGCAATTATTTTTCCTGTGATAAAAATACAAAAATTAAGTATAAGCTATATCAATCGTTCAAAAACTATTTAATTTATTTTAGATAATGTAAACCCCTGACGCTGAATATAAATTATTCCCCTTTTTTCTATAAATAGCTAAATAAGAAAATAAATGTTTAGAAATGTTAAGTGTGATTTAGAAGCCTGAGCCAAGGATATTTTTTTTCAATATATATATATGTATAAATATATATATATATATATATATATATATATATATATATATATATATATAAATTGCGTCTATAACGTATGTCGTTAAAATACGGCTAGCCTAATGAGTTGAGAATGATAAGAGCGTACTTCAAAGGGCATGCCCGATGACTTGCAATCAACACTCTGCATAGCGCACTGTCCATCATACTCACAAATTTATGCAGGCTGCAAATACGAGCTCTCCTGCCTACATATGTTCCTGAACAGTCGACGTTTATATTGAATAACCTCTCTGTTGTTTTAAATGTTACATAAATTGTTAATGTTTTATGAAATTTTCCTCTACTCAAAATTCTTTTGCTGAAAAATTACATATCTGCATTTACCTCAACCATTACTTGTATAAAAAAAAAACTGGTGCAGTGAGCACACCATACAATAATAATCTTTTTAACATAATTTTATAGACTACTTGAAATAAACAGCAGAATACAGTTTTTCAAATCTTCTCCCATAAAAGTACAATAAAGTAATTTTTTAAACAATCCTATTTTTATTTAGTAACTGTTAGTAGTTGTTACCGTTTCGATGTCTTTTTTCTTCTTTCACAATCCTCAATGGATAAACTTAGAATACCAAAGGCATGAGTAAGGCCTACTAAATAGGCCGCTTTTTTGAGACAACAAAGATTAGCTTATTTATTTATTTAGTATAAAATAATAACTATTGGATTTACCTTTTTTACTTCCTTGTACGAAGTAAAGGAAGTATTGTAATCGCGAAAATTTTCGGTTTTCAGATTTCGACGGAAATATCCATTTTGACCATCCCTGACTCCATTTTGACTAGTTTCGTCGTGGCGTCTGTACGTACGTACTTTCGTATCTCGCATAACTCAAAAACGGTTAGCTGTAGAAAGTTGTAATTTTGTCTTTAGGGTTGTTGTAAAATCTAGTTGTGAACCTCCCTTTTTTGGTAACTGCTTGATTACCGGAAGTGGTACTTTACTTGATGGTCATAATTGATTTCCATAAAAAATTATATTAAAATACTATACAAAACATCTCCAATTTGGTAAATAGACTTTTATATAGATATAACTGTATTTACTAGATTTTGGTTAAAATTTGTGAGCCGAAAATGGTACATTACTTGAAAGTCATAATAAGCTTGCATTAAAAATTATATTTAAATTAAAAGAGAAATCATATGTTTCGGTAATAACGGTTACAAAAGCAATTTGGTTTCCAATCCAATTAAACATTTTTATTATTTGTTTTAAGTGTTAAAATTGAGTGTAAAATACTGATTTCTCTCCCCATTTGTGAGATCAACAAGTCTCCAGCATGAGAATAAGATATTAGTTAAGTGGGTTTTACGCTTAATATGTCGAAACTGTCGACTTCCAATGCTTTATCCAGTGATATTGACAGTTTTATTGTTGTCACGGAACATGGAGAAATATCTTGGAAACTAGTTACCTACTGAAGGAAATCGACATATAATAACGGAATCAGACCTCCACTAACAAGAGTGTGTGTTTTTGTGTGTGTGTCAATAGATGGATGTCGGGACGCCGAGTGTCAATCTTCGGAAACTAGTAACCAATTAAGTATCTCTTTTTGAGCCACGGATTTATAATTTAATTGGCGTACAAGGAAGTCATGTGTTGCCCACATCAGATTTTTTTTTTTTTTTTTTTGGACTTACATAGAACATAAAGTAAAACTGATTACAATACTGATAATTTTATTGTTATGTAAAATACATATTCTTTTCATCATAACTTTTTTTCGTTCACTTTCTTGATGATGTACATGACTACATATGTATATGAAAAGTTAATGGGCTTTAAAGAGAAGTTTGATCAAAACATTTTCAAGAAAATCGTAAATAAAAGTGTAAAATCTATTATGTAAAGTGGCACTTCCGGTTAGTCGATTTTGACGAAAAGTTTGATGTAACTTCACATGCTTCTGCATACCTTAAATACGTAATTTCAGTTTTCGGTAATTATTGGGATCACACGCTGCTTTATCAAAAGGGGGCGTGGCCTGAGTAAGGTTATGCACACTCACGTCACCAGTTACAGAAAAAAAATAATATTGGAGTGGATATTGTACAAACACTGAAGAAATGCCATAGCAGATTAATTACAGCAGTTCAGAATACTACCCTTTTAGTGTATACAATAGTTAATCCTTTTCTTTAATTGTTTGGGGGTCCCTTCATGTATTCACTTGAGGATTTAGATGATCACTGTGATTGAGTAAGTGTGATTGATAATCTAGAAAAGTACAGAATATCGTGATTAACGCGATGGGGAACATAAAATTTTGTTTATTTTAACTTTATTATTGTTAATAATAATAAAAATGTGTTCATTTCTGTGTTTACTGTTTATAACTTTTCATTCGTTTCTTCGATGTAAACATTATTAACCTCGAAACCATGTAACCTCAATGTCAACAATGTGAGCCACGCCCCCTTTTGTTATCAGCAGCGTGTGATCCCAATAATTACCCAGTTTTCTATTAATTTTCGTTTTTGAGCTAGGATGTTCACATACATACAGACACACTGACCATTTTGTGATACTGGGTTATTTGGACTTAAGGGATTTTAAAATGTATATTTCCGTTGAAAACTCTAATTCAAAAATTTTCAGGATAGCAATACTTCCTTTTCTTGTAGCTATATAGTGACATACTTTTTTGAAAAATGCTTTAGCACAAAAAATTCGAAACTTAGTTTTCAATTTATTATGATATTCAAAAGTACCTCTATCGATTCCCGCTTACGATATATCAAGATAAAAATTGGGAAATGATCTAAAAATCGACTATTGATGACGTAAGAACCAAATACTGACAATCCTCAGTAGCATTAGTAACAATTCCAAATCAACCTGAACAATACAGTAAGTTAATATATTTTTATGTCGAGGCCAAGCCACCAAGAGTGGAGCACAACTCGTGTGTTTCAATAATTAAGTTATTTTAAGTTCTTCTCTTCAAAATTCTCATGTCAAATATTAACTTACTGTACTGTTCAGATTGAAATGAACTCAGCCATCAATTTGGCCTTTACCAGTGCTAGAAGCCTTAAAAATATATTGTAATTATAAAAGTTTTGCCATCTTAATAAACTCCTACTGTACACGATAAAGAATAAAATTAAAAATATATATATTGATATTGGGAGAAAACCGGTTCCTGTAAAGTTTACTAAATGGCGCTTACGCCTTTTTCAAAAAACTACGTCGATATATTTTATCTGTAGGGAAGGGAATATAAAAATGGTCATTACGTGAAACTAAGGATGCTGAATCTTACAAGGTCGGATTTAACGTTATTTTTGCATCGGCTATAGGAATCGCTAAACAGTTGCCTCTCGTTCTTGCTACGAGTATTTTGAGCCTAATTTCCTTGATTTTACTCCCAGCCAGTTTTATTTGTTACTATTCACTAAATGTGTTTCTTACGGACGAGAAACAGTTCGTGTCCTTCTTCAATATACTAATTTATAATTTATTATAATTTAGTAAATAGATATGATTAATGATAATTAAAATATAATTTGGCTTTTATCAATTGATTAAATTAAATGATTTAATTCAATAGCTATATATTTTTAATTATAATTTGAACTTATTTTTAGTGTGACTTATAATTGAATAATAGTCTTGATTATTTTTTATATACTTTGTTAATTTTTGTCTTTTAATGTAAGGACAGCTTCGCTTCATTAAAATTGTATTATCTTAATTGTGTATGAATATTATTGTGTACTTTATTCCTTATTCCTATCGAGTGATAAAGCTTAAAATTATCTGTAATATTTATATATTTGTTTAATTAAACTATACTTCAACGTAGGTCGGGGAAAAAAAAAAGGGTAAATAAACTTAACAGGAATTTTTCTATTTATCGCGTTACATATTAATACAGTTTTATTTTTTGGCAATTATTTACTGAACTTCAATGGGAAGTCTGAAATAATATTGCATTAGCATGCAATGTTAACATTAAAATTAGCGTGTAATGAATGATCTTGTTACTTTTGCTATACTAGCAGTATGCGTTTGCAAATATTTCTCTCCTCAGTGAAGAGACAAAACTACCAACCTTTATTAGTTATTCAAATCATCATTGCTAATTTTAAAATAATAACTGAGGAGTATTCTGTCAAAAGTCAATATATCCACTTTTTGAAAATTATTACAAACAAATTATTACAGGAGCACCTCATAGAGAGATAAAGCAAATTTTAATGTTGATTTGTAACATCTATTTGGCTGGGAAAAATTTAAGATTTGATATAAACTGAATGATTTTTAGATATAGAATTTTAATTTGTCAAAAAAATCTTCTTTTTTTCCTCTTTTTCTTTCAGGACTTTAAAAGAACCGTTTATTTCTTGGTAGATACCATACTTGTGCATACTATGTAACTTAGAATTTATTATTTATTATAACAATAATATTTTCTGAATTAACATAATAAATTTATGTAAAAAATATTAGGCTTTACTCCAAATTTATATATCCTTACCGATAACGCTACGCAATTCATCCACACGAAGTTCGTAATGTTATTAAGAATTTGCAAAATAACTAAGCTCCGGTTTATAACTTAATTTCAAATTGTATTCTGAAAAACTTACCTTTGAAAGCGATTCTCTTTTTAACTAATATCTACAACGTTATTTTTAAACTAACATATTTCCCAGCTTTGTTGAAATATTCTGAAGTTGTTATGATATTAAAAGCCAATAAACCTTCAGACTGTTTAAATTCCTATCGTCCTATTTAAGGCCTTCTTCCTTCCTTTTCCAAATTATTTGAAAAATTCTTCTTCGTCGTCTAAATTCTCTTGAAATATTGAAAGCAATTCCAAATCATCAGTTCGGCTTCAGAAAACATCCTTCAACCATACAACAATGCCATCGATTGGTAGATTACATTTTCAGTGCTTTAGAGTAAAAAAATTATTGTCCTGGTGTTTTCCTTTATAACAGTCAAGCTTTTTATGAGGAATGGCATTACGGATTGCTTTCCAAGTTCAAAATTTTGCTTCCTTCTGCTTATTAATTTCTTACTTGACAAACAGATATTTTACGATAAAAGTAGGTAATGATTAATTGAGTATAAAACAAGTCATAGCAGGAGTTCCACAGGGCAGTGTACAGGGATATTGCTGTTCCTTAGCTACTTATCCTTATTGATATTGCTGTTCAATATCTTCGCGTCAGACTTGCCAGAGCATGATCACACTTCATTGGATACATTGCTTGATGGCACAGAACTCCTCGAATCTCACAAAACCCTGTACTAGCGTATTTTATTCTACAAAACGACTTTGACGAGATTGTTAGTTGTGATACTAGGTGGAAAGCAACGATAAATGAAATGAAGAGTGTGTTCATGGTTCATGCCTTCAGGTATATTTTAACAATGTTTCAATTCCTCCATCTGAAAAATGCGATATTTGGGATATTATCTGGACAAGAGGCTGGCTTGGGGGGTTTTCATCAAACTGAAAAGAAAACAACTGAACAAACGATTTTGACTGTTATCCAGCTTACTTGACAGACGCTCTAAATTATTTAGCTAACAGGCTTACAATCTAGAAAATACTAATAAAACCTTTATGGGCATACGGGATAGAGTTGTGGGGCTCTGCCAATCTTTAAGCATCCAAAGAATTCGGTCGTTCCAGCCAAAAGCATTGAGATACATAGTGGACGCGCCATTCTATGTGACAAATGGCTTGCTACACAAGGACTTGGACATCCTGACAGTTTCAGATAATCCCACAGAAAACTACAAAAATTTCCACAACAGACTGGCTTACAGCGTGAACCCTTTAGCACAAATACTTGCACCCACCACGAACCCAAGTAACCCAATCCGACGGCTTTAGAGGCGTTGGTCCATGGACTTCTTGACTGTTATCTGGATAAGCGCAGATTTGCTTATTGCAAAAATAATTTGCAGATGGCAAATTAATGTACTGCTACTACATGTATTTATTTCTTTCCATAACAATTTGTATATTTTATTTGTAAATATTTCATCTTCTTGTTAAATCTGATTAAGTAAATTTGATATATTTGATAATATTGAATTTGATATATATATATATATATATATATATATATATATATATTTTAAATCTTGCTTAATTATCCTTAATTGTATCTTTTATCCTTGTAATAATAAATAACGGTTAAAAATTGATTGACAGCTAAACGAAATTGCTTTTCAAAATCAATAGAAACTAACTGACATAACAGGAACTAGCATTTATTTGCTGTTTATTTGTTTATTACTCCGTTTTTTCGCTCGTCACGAAATAAAACAAAAGAAGCAAAGATCTTTACTGGTTTCGTCACGAAATCGAAACGGTGCACGGTGGTCTAGAATATAGGAAAGCATGGCCATATGTCGAAAAATAAATTTTATATTTTCAAAACTTCATTCCTTGCAAAATATTGCTAGATAAGAGAATAAAAAAACAAAACAATTGCGTAAATATTAAATAATTGATCATCCTTAAATAGATTATTATTTGTCAATAGTCATTTTAGGCCCTTGTTTTAAGGTATGCTCATAATTAGGGTGGCGTTTCCTGTAAGAATCCACAATGAATCCGAAGTTGTGAAATGCTTACGTATTCTGTTTTATACTTTGTCTATAGCATAGGCATTTAATTTATTATTATTTTATGTATAACTGATTAAAACTTATCAGTCCAAGCACCATGGTACGTTAACAACTAATCTTTTCTTATCGACCATATACATGCCGATAAACACAAACTTAGAAACATTTTCAGGAGAAATTAATCATTACCAAAAAACATTAATAGAACGAATGTGCAGAGAATAGAAGAAGGGGACTAAAAAGTACATGGATGCGGGATCTGTTGAGATCTGTTGACCACTGGGTGCTGTATTTCATAGATGTCATTTTGAGTGTAATGCAAAAGCAAAACCACATTTGGTTTTATTAATTTGCACAATGCTCAGGTATTTTTCGAAAGCCTTTTACTTTTAAGAGATATGCTGCTTTGTGCCCTGAAACCGGCGATAGTGAGCTGAGACGGACACAGTTGATATATAATCCAAAATGAGTATAGCCGAGAGTGGCTATCAATAGATGTAGAAACGGGTGTAGGCTAAATAAGGCAACTGAGCGAACTCTAGGAATAGCCTGTCCCCACCGTGCTCCCCTTTCAGTCCCGGGTCCTCTATCTTACCCATTACCTTTCTTAGTTCACTCCTTCCGCTGTTAAGTTCCTTTCACGATGGCTCCTTCAAAGGATAAAGTATAAGCATTTTGTTTTCTTCGAAAAGTAAAATAAATCCTATTTCTCATTTTGATCCCGCTCTTCAAATACAATGCGTCACATTCCTCAATATCTAATTATTCAGTTATGATTGAATGTTTTGATTTGTTTTTGTTCAATTATTAATTATTATGATTAACAAAGAGCGGGAACAGTCAATGGGTCACCGATTTCAACCAAATTTGTTGGGGTGATTCTACATCCAAAAATATTGAAACTTGTGTCAGCGTTCGTTCTAATGAGTCCAAAGAGCCGAGAAAAAAATAATAAAACACGCTGAAACTGCATTTTTTTTTATCTCGGGTTTGGAAAATGATAAAGATGTGGTTTTTCCACCAAAACATTTGTTTTACAGTGCAGATTGAAGCAAAAATACAAAGTTTAAAAAATGATTCTTTTTTGGTCAAATAAATTGAAAAAAATGTTTAAATTATTGGGTCCAAATTACTAGACTTATAAATTTTTAATAATAAAACATTATGGCAGATTTTGTTACAGCGCACCAAAAAACCTTGATGTTGAAAATATCATGGAAAACCAAAAATATTTTTTTTTTCAGTTTCATGGAGGTTCAAAATTTGTTACGTTTCGATTTGAAGCTCTGTATCTCGTCTTCAGTTTATCCGATTTCGATTTTCTTGGACTCGTTGGAAAGAGGGGAGTTTCTTATTCCTATAAATATATACAGATATTGTATTATCAAAAAGGTCTTTGTAAAAAGTGTGATTACAAAATAAAAATAAAAGTTCAGGTTTTTGTGGATAACGTATGCTCTAAAACACTTAGGAACACAACAATTATAACAAATCGCGTAGATTAAGAACCCTTACCTTCAAACCAAATTTGGTTTGAGTCTTGTAAGTGTTCCTGATGTAAGGGTAATTATTTGAATCTTTAAAAAAAATTTATGGGTATACCGACCCTTGGCGAAAATTTCAGTCAAGTTTTACGTGTAGATTTACGTGAAAATTTAAATATAGGGGTTTTTCTGAGTGCTAAAACCAAATCTGGCGCCACTTTTGAATAAAAAAATTCTGTTAATATACTTCGCTCCGTAGAGTAATAGTGTTTTCATTACATATAATTCAATAGAACCGCTCTAAAATTTAATTATTTCATTAAAAAAAATTGGATAAATCTCAAATTTACTATTTTTGGATCACTAATAATGTTTTTGTGGTACTTATAAAACTATAAACCCAACCTTAAATTTTCAAATTAAATTTGAATTTACTCTGGCATCCTCAGTAAGGCCGAAAATGGGAAAAGATAAGCCCGAAACGTTGTTAAAAATGGTTGAATAAAATTGATAAAGCACAAAAGGGATAATAATTTTCTGAAATATAATAATTTAAAAATTCTTATAGGCCCTTATGAAAAACTTGAAAGTGAGATTTTGGAACTCATTTAGAAGAATTAAAAAATTGTACTGTAATTATTGGTATTTATGACTGCGTTATGTTCGTGCTGATTTATGAAAATTCTTGTCATAGTTAATTTGTTTTAAATTTATTGGATTAAAAAATATTGATATTCTTTATAGAAATAATTTTTATGCTGGAAGGCTTTTTGATTAACAATTATTAAAACTTGTTAACGATAAATTAAATATAATGATAACAAAATACAACAGAAAATATTAAATATGGTGAGCAAAATAGATTATAAAGAAACGCAAAATGTCATTTATAATCTAAATTGTTTGAATTGTTAAAGTGTATAGATTTGCGAGACCTCAAAAAAACTGGCCATTAGGCTTAACTAAGACATGAATAATTGTAAAAATAGTAAATCTGTCGAAGCTGCAGCATGAGCTCAATATAGCATAAAGTCCAACCAAAATTTTGAATTTGTAAGACCCAAAATTTTGGATATAGAAATAAATAATAAAAAAAAGAAAAATAATAGAAGCCATAAACATCACAAAAAATATAAAAGAATCTGTTAATTACAAAACAGCCCGAAGACGTTTGAATAATAATGATAACCTTGTTAACATTAGACTTTTTATCATTAACTATTTTATGATACTTCAAATCGGTATGCATTACAAAATTGATATTTGTATATTAGCCCAGATGTTATTATCTATGAAGTTAATTAGTTTGGCTGAAATAGTGCCATGATAAGAAGCGATAAGGATTTTTGGTTAAAGTAGTTCGATGCGGAATAATTTGATGGTTTCGTTGAACCTTATTGGTCGATATCCTGTGTCCAATTATGCCTGATTAGGGTGATGTTGATGAGCTTTATGATAAGAATTGAAAACATTGACCATTTGTCGATCACGATTGAAATTGTCGAAACTGATGATCAGTTTCTTATTTTTTTGATCAATCTTTTGATAAGATGAGATTACTAATAACCAGAGACCAGATTTTTATGATATTTCATGTTTTTATGGCAACTCGTTTTCAGCAATTGTTCGAATATTTAGCCGTATTAGTGCAATTAGACGATTTTTTTTTCGAAACAAATGTTTACCTATACTTCTATATAGTAAAAGAAATCCTTTCTGAATTTTGAAACCTCTGGTATTTTATATTTTTTGAAAAAATATATTTACCCCACGCCCTAAAATTCTCCATATTAATATTATAGATTATGCTGGAAACACATATTAGATAACATAATGAAGTAGCATTGCCTATTTTTGGTTACAGTACGATATGTTTTTTGTGGTATAAAATAATTTATACCATACTACCCATATTGGATACTTAAAAAATGTTAACCAATGACTTATTATACCAGGAATTTATAATACACAAAAATTTTAAATTTCATACCAAACTGAACTTCATTTGGTCGAATCAGATGTAAAATGTTTTTGAAATTTTTAAGTTTAACCTGGAGATGTTTAGGTCTTAAGGAAAATGTTTTTTTCTTACTTTTATTACTTCAATTATATTTACCGAGTATTTTTAAACATTTTTGTTTCTTTTTAAAATAAATTTTAATTTAAAATTAAATGCCTGGAGTAAGAAAAAAAAGGCACTTTCTACAATGTAAACTATATTATGGCTAATTATTATGCCCTGTTACAGACCATTCTTATTATTTATTTTATTATTATAATTTTTGGAAAGCATTATAATTTATTAAGCTTTTTTCTAACAAAAGAGATAAGAAATAGGGAAAATTGTATATTTGGCTCATTGCATTGCATATTTAATTTTTTTTTACTTTATAAACCAAAAAGGCTCTTTTGATAACTGATTGGAATACAACAGCAAATGATATATGCAGTTAAACAACTTAAGGGAGAACCTTTTAGTGCTCATGCGCCCAATTATAACATTTTTTTTGTAAATTGTAATTATTAAAAAATGTTCTATCCATCCACATTTTGTCATTGAAATTAAAATCAGCTTGTAAGTGTAAGCGATTGGAATAATGTAAAACAAATCAAAATGCTAAAAATCTGTTGCGGTGCGCGCATCACACATCTTTCCCTTCCCGTCCTATAATAATTATCTTTTAATATAATTTTAAAGAGTTCACATAAACAATACTTGAAATAAACTCAGTAGCATTCACTTCTTCACATCTTCTCCCAAATAAGTACAATAAAACAGTTTTTTAAACAATTTTAGTACAATTCTGTACACTATCTATATATTTTAAGTTTGTCAAGTTGAAAATATATTTTATAAGTTCCGGGTTTGTTTCCATTAAGTTATATAAATGTAGAAATTATTAAGTTAATTTCCGCTGTTGTATTCTCAAATTACTTTATTACAGAGCGTATTGCTGACAACAGATTGGCTGATTGGTAGGAGGAGATTCGGTCGCATCTGTCTGCTTTCGGTTGCGCTCGGTTATGCATCTGGGATCTTGTAGTCCTCATAAGATACGCTGTATCTTTTCTAATTCAGTTCCGATTTAATTACCTTTCATATGATTTCATTCATGATTTCCCATAAAATACTTTTTTTTTTGAGTTATGCACAAATAAAATTTTATTTTCGCTGTAGCATTTTACCCTGCATTTTCTCGTTGATATACTACTACATACATTACAAGTTAAAGGGCTTTAAGGAGAAGACATTAGGCAAGTTTCATCAAAATAATTAGAGTCGCTTAAAAGAAAATTGTAAAAAGTTGTAAAACCCATGTTATAATTGCCACTTCCGGTTAGCCCAATGCGCTGTATCTTTGCTAATACTGGTCCGTTCTTGATGATTCTTTTTTTGTTTTTTTAGATAATTTAATTAACTTTCATAAAATTCTACACATAATTTATCATAAAATGCATAATTATGCGCAAATAAAATATTCTTTTCATCATAACCTTTTTTTCCCTGCATTTCCTCGGTGATGTACTACATATATGAAAAGTCAAAGGGCTTTATGAAGAATAATTTAGGGAAGTTTCATCAAAATCGCTTGAGCTGTTTTTCGAGTAAAAAAGTGTAAAATCGAATATATAAAGTACTTCCGGTTAGTCGATTTTGACGAAAAAGTTGCTGTAACATCACATGCATATTCCTTCCTTAAATACGTAATTTCAGTATTGTACAACTTTTCGTTTTTGAAGTGGGCTGTTCACATACACACAGACCATTTTGCGAGACTTGGTTATTTGGACTCAGGGGACCTTAAAACGTGTATTTCCATTGCAAACTCGAATTCGAATATTTTCACGATCACAATACTTTCCCTTCTATATATTCCATACATAGGTAAGGAAAAGTAACAATGAAATTCAAGATGATATATTTGACTTAGCTGTCTCAAGTTATGTAGAGGAGAATGATTTTCTCCTCCTTAAGGCTACCTCCCTCCCTAAGCTCCGTCCACAAGGTATACATTTTATACATAAAATACATTTTATTGAATTCAGAATGGCAAGATATACTGCGTTCATATTGAACATGATTTGAGGGGGCACTTTAAAACAGGGCTAGCAATTACATTAAAATTTGATGCTATTATATGTAAATGTATTTACGCATGCAAGTAAAATATGTCTTCAATGTCTATAAAATGTCTTTATAAGGCGCCACAATAGCTGTTCTCAGTAGACCGTGCGTGCATCCCTTGTGATTAATTGAATTGAACTGCTAATTATCTGCTAATATCATGGATATCTATTACAATTATAAGGGACCTTGATATATAGTAAGCTGTTAATCCCTTTCAGTAATTAATTAATTAATATTCTAATAGGAATCTGCATTGATGGATTGAATTTTCATTGCTGAAGATTTTCTCAAATCTAAAAGTTGTTTCTCTTTCACTTACCTAGAGCTATATATGAAATTTATAGGTAGTAAAGGAAAGTATTGTCATCGTGAAAAATAATGAATCCGAATTTTCAACTGAAATACATGCCTTAAGTTCCTCTGAGTCTAAATATTCAAGTCTCGCAAAATGGTCTTATGTTTGTGTCTGAGAACAATCTAGCTCAAGTTGTACGAAAATGAAATTACTAATTTATAAACAAATAAGCTAAAAAGCTTTTCAAATATTAAGATTGACCACTATCCAAAACAAGCTTTTTCGAGCTTTTTTAAAACATAATTTATGTTTTGTTGTTTTTTTATTTTATATTAAATAGAAAAGTTTTGCTATTTTTAATATTTGGGAGAGTAGGGTAGAAAAAAAAAGTAATATTTCGAATATCCTCAATAATAAGGTCCATCATTGGGTTATGGGAGACGCTTTTCATGAAAATATTTTTGCGTATCGATATATAAACTTTTTGGAGAAAAAGTTCAGACCTCCAAAATGCACTTCTTTAATACCAACTCACAAATTCACATACCTACAAATTTTCAACCCTCTAAATCAAGGTGAGCAAAACCTTAAAAACCGCGTGAAAAGTAGGTAAGCATACCGAAATTTTGACGGAAATTTATCCCTTCATAATGCTATTGTTCTGCCTAAAAAAAAACCTACTTACCGAAATTCAGCTCATACAAAGGGTATCGCTAGAAGCCCTCAAATGAAGCGGGGGAAAAAACAAATGTATAATATATCTGAATCGCTTCATACTAGAAGGGATTTCGTCTCTACTGCAATTGTTAGCAACCTTTTAGCATGAAACGATTCATATATGGAGGTTTCAGAAGCCTATCAGTTGTCATCGTTTTGCTGAAAATGACTTACATGTAACTGATTCATTATTATTCTTTCAGCCGAAAAAAACACTAAACTCACTATTATACTTTTCTAACGTCAAATAGTAACCCCTATACCGGCCACAGTGTAAATGAGCCGAATGGTTGAGAAGCCAGTCAGTTTGAATCAGACTAATTACTAACAATTATTAATAACCTGATTCTTTATAATCAGCAACTTTAAAATCATTATGTCCTGTTCGGACCAGTATTAGCAAATATATGGCTATTTAAACTTTTTTAGTCGTATTTTTCTCAGATAAATTCATTAATCCATTTCGTAATCCCTAGAGCACGATTATGGAAGTTTTGGAGATGTATTATATATTTTTTCCCCCTCTAATTTTGAGTGTATTTTTTATTTTAGTGAAAATAAGATCTTAGTGACGGAGCTCTGCTGCTTTTCAGTTTTTTTTTTTTTTTTTTTTTTTTTTTTATCTATTAGGCTATATTATAATTTAAAATTAGGTTAGGTTAGGCATTAAAAAAAATAATCCCAATCGCGGGGGTTTTGGTTTTAAGTATATTAGTGGGATTTTTTTTTAATAGGTTAGTTCAGGCTTTAAAATAAGGTTAGCTTACGATATCAGTAAGCTAAAAAAAAAAAAAAGAAAAAGAAATAAAAAGAGGCTCACTAAATGTACTTGACTATTGCGGTTCAAGTGAATCTTTGCGCCCCGCCCGACTTTGGTCACCGGCGACCGAGTAATCTCCTCATGCAAAGGACCGTAAGAGACAAATAACTTTTTCTCAAAATCAATTTCTAAAGTTTTGGTTAAATTTAAAATTCCACGATATATATAAATCTTTGTAAATGAGGCGTTATTTATAAAAATAAGGGATAGCGATTGCTGCAGACTTACTGTTCAAATATTATTATATAGCTCTCTCTATAATTTATAATAGTATAATTTAAGTAATATGTTAGTATAATTTATAATATTACAATTTATAATAGTATAATTTATAACATTACAATTTATAATAGTATAATTTAAGCTTCTGATACTTTTTTTTTAAATTGCCTAATGCATATTTTTATTTACAACGTTAAAGTTTTTTTTCTAAAATATCGTCTCTGAACTCTGTTTTTTCACAGCTACTGAACTATACTGGACTAAAATCATAGGGTAATTTTAAATAAAATAATAAAATATAATATCGCATAATAGGTGTAGATAAAATATTAAATTTTGAAATAAAAACTTTGGAATAATACTTATTTTTAATAAATTCGATTATAGTTTGAAAATTTTAACATAATTGTTAAAAAAGAAAACAGATAAAGGAAATATGAAATTAAAACGAATCGAAGGTTAGGAACCAGACTTGCAATAGAAACCATTATTTATTATTTTGTTTCTGTATTATTCTTGGGCGTTTAAGAAAAAGTCTCTCTTTAAGTGTTTTTTTTTAAGATATAAAGAAAAAATGCAACATCAAACAAATATATCACTTTGTCTTTCCTACCAAGTAACTAATTTTTCATACAATATGTTATTGGTACATC
The DNA here is from genome assembly GCA_948150685.1 of Rhaphigaster nebulosa. Taxonomy (NCBI): domain Eukaryota; kingdom Metazoa; phylum Arthropoda; class Insecta; order Hemiptera; family Pentatomidae; genus Rhaphigaster; species Rhaphigaster nebulosa. The sequence goes on from OX411306.1 coordinate 180,668,816, forward strand.
GTCTGACAATAGGTGAAACATTTAGTTTTTCAAAGTTTGTCACTCTAATAGGACCATTAATTGTTGTTTTTAGATTTTTTCTTCTGTGGTGTCCCTATCATAGGACTGCTTGTTTGGTTTAATAGCCTACTTTCTGTCGTTATTAATATAATTGTTTTTAAAAAATGTAAAATAAAAGACAAATTGTGAACTCATTATTTATGTATTTTTCAATCAAAGGATAAACTTCTTCTTCAAAAACATTCTTTTAGATTTATTTTAACTTTATTTTTAGTGACTGAGGTAATGAAGTAGTGAATCTATAGTAGTGAATAGTTTATAATTATTTATTATCTGAAGGCTTATATTTACTCACTCGAAAATAAAATTTCACAACTATATGTTATGCAATACACTTATTAAGTTATTCCAACTAATGTTTTTGTGTTTTCTTTCTTTTTTCAGTGCAATGTGGATGCTACTCGTGATGTCACCACGTAGATGGGTAGTTGATGAGCCAAAGGACGATGGCTACACAGCCCTCCATTTGGCTGCTCTTAATAACCATGTAGCTGTTGCTAAACTTCTGATTCACCATGGTAAAGCTGACATGGACATACAGAATCTCAACTTTCAGACAGCCCTACATCTTGCTGTTGAGAGGCAGCATGCTCAGATTGTCAGGGTCAGTAATTAATTTTTATGTTTACGATGTACTCAACATGTTATGTATTATAATCCTAATAGAACAGCAAATTTGCATAATAATGTAATTATACCAGTTTTTTTTTTTTGGAAAGTTATAAAATTTAGCAGCATATCAATCTTAAGAATTTTCAATTTAATTCATTAAGTGTTATTTAATTTAATAATGACACCTCTCATTACAAACAATAGTGATAATGTCCATAAACTTCGTTACGTCATAATTATTCTGAGGGCAGGCATTGATAATACTTACCAATCACCACCTGCTGCTGATTTGTTTGTTTTATTTTATTTGAAAACTAAATTCAAACAAATAATAAAACATAATTCCTGAGAGTCTAAATTAAATTTTATAATTTTTTGAAAATTAAAAGTTCATTCAATAGTTTCCTAATTAAGTGAACATAAGCCTTCCTCTATTATTCTTATCTCTAACGTTCCATCTGCCAAAATTACATTTTTCTTCCTAACACTCACGTATATCCATACTCTTGGCAATGTATAACGCAACAAAATAGTTTTTCTAAAATATAATTCAGTTAAATTTAGAAAAATGTGTTATAATACCATTCAAGAGAAAATGATAAACATTTATTTGTTTAAAAACTATGCAAAATGGATGAGTTATTCTTTCAAGAAATAACTCAGGAATCTATATTCTATTTTAAAATATTTTTAGATTTATTAACTGGAGGATGTAAGAAATATTTTTTTAGACTGCAAAGTAATTTTTATTTACTACATTAATTTCTGAATAGGTTGAATTTAGTCATTAAATTATTATAAGATTGTTCATTTTATTTTTAGTTATTGGTGAGAGAAGGAGCAAACTTGAATATCACTGACAAAGATGGTGACACTCCAATGCATGAGGCACTGAGGCATCATACACTTTCTCAGATTAAGCAATTGCAAGGAGTTAAAGATATTGGAAAGGTATGTGAATGCATCATAAATCATTATTTGAAATTATAGTTTCATCAGTGAGCATTGAGTCGTGTGATTTTTTTTTTTCATTTTAAATTATCTGATGTTTATTTACCAATGATGTCTCTTTATTAACAGGATCTAATTTCACTACTATATTAGCCCTTTACCTTAACTGAAATGGTTTGCTAACATAATTGTTTTTGCTATTTGAAGACCACTTGAAACATCATTTAAAAATTCAAAATTCAAAGGTAAGGCCAAAAATATAAAGTTAGATCAGCATTGGCTCCAAAAATTCTAGAACAGGGTTCATCAATTTAGAATGAAATCCAGATCTGAGAAAGCCTACAGAAGTAGTTGAAGACTCTTTGACCAGAGCTGTGAATTCAGAGCCTGTCAATAACCATAATGGTTAGAGATGTTTCTATTGAATATAAACTGTATAAAAAAGGTATATAACCTTATTGACTCTTGTACTCACCTGAAACTGCTTCATCATTTTAACAGGGTATTGTCCAGTAACATAAAATTAAAAACAACAAGGAATTTTTAGAACTAGATATGGTTGAGCTAGTTTTGCTAATATTACCCACCCGTCTCTGCTCTCTAATTATTGCATTCAGTTTTCATTTGCATTCATAAATGGATCATATTTTTCAGAGCCTGACAATTTATCATTCAAATATCCTGTTAACTTATGATCGAAGAGATGGTAGGAAGTAATATATTTGTCTCCATTATGTTTTTGAGGTCACCTAATACAAATATGAATCTTGTTGAGTCATAAGTTAAAAGCATAACATGCATTCAATTAAAGAGGGGCAGGTTAACCTTGGTTTTTTCTTGCTCAATAGGAGGTCTAATTTGTCTTAGCTTTCTTGATTGTTAATTTTTTTTTTTTTTTATAATACATATTGTTTTATTCTAAACAGCCCTTTTTTCAAGAATCTTTTACATTTATTACCCATTATTCGTACAATTTTTTTTTACTTCATGATGCTTTTTGAGCTTGGCTTTGTGTCAAAAAATTCATACGAATATTAAACTTGGTTGATTCTTGCATGAAAATGTTTAAATTTTTGTTCTTTTTTTGACTGATTGCACAACCAATTCTATTTTGATCAAAAATTGGCATTGATTCTCTTTGTATTAAGCCATAGCCCAGTTACAGATCTTTGCTTCCTCCAATTGTCTCGGTCTTGTGCTTATTCCATCCAGTTCCTGACTCTCAGGATGTTGTAGCATCTCCTGCCATACCATTTGACCACCTCAGCTTTTGGATCTCCTCTCCTCCTTGTTCCATGGATTGGCTGTGTCAGTAATATTTTGGGTATTTTTTCATCTGCCATTCAGATGATATGCCCTGCATTTCTTAAGCGCCTCAACTTCATTGCTGAAGAAACATCGGCATCCCCAAAAGCTTTGTATAGCTCTTGGTTCTTGCATCCCTTCCATTCTTCTCCAGTACTTTCCCCACCACTATCCGACTTTGATGATGGTGACAATATCGGCTTCTCCGTACAGTTCCATTAGCTCCCTATTGTATCTTGACCTCTTTCGCTAATGGGTCCAAAAATCTTGCGAAGGATTTTCCTCTCCCATACACATAGCAGTCTCTCATATTTAACCGTCATAACCCATGTTTCGCTGCCATGCAATTCGCAACTGGGCAAATCACAGTTTTGTACGCAATTTTTTTTGCTTTTCTTGAAAGCCACCGGAACTTCATAACACGCTGAAGAACAAAGTAACATCGGTTCCTCGCAGCAATTCTGACTCCTATTTCGATCCCAATGTTATTATCGGCTGTTACCAAGAAGCCAAGGTATTTAAATTGTTTGCGTACCGTGAAAATATATGTGCCTCTTCGTTTTGTAGTGGTTGGCTTCGGCTGCTTTTCATATAAATGGTTTTTTCTTCGTTGATACGAAGACCTCGGTTTTTTGTCGCAAATTCCTCCAACGAGCCTGCTAATGCTGGTAGGATTCTTGCAGCGATTTCCAAATCATCCACATATACCAGGTGTTGCGTCAAGCGGTTGCATATATGTAGTTCTGCCTGCATTATTCCGGAAGCTAATGAAAATTCTTTGGAAAGTCATTTGGAAATTCTCCACCGTCATTCTTATTAGTCGTATTAACTTCCTAGAAACGCCTAAAGGGAAAAGGTCCTTCATCAAGGTTTGTCTGTCCACTGAATCGTATTCCTACTGAAAATCTATAAGTGATGCAGATCGATATTGTATTCCAGTGTTTTCTCCAACATCTGCCGGACAACAAATATTAAATCCGTGGTGGATCTTCCTCTCCTGAAGCCGCATTGGTAGTCACCAACTTCCCTCTCCATATAGACTATTAGTCTTCTGTTAATGGCTGTGGATAGCATCTTATAAGCAACATTCAGGAGAGAAATTCCTCTGTAGTTGGAGAAATTCAGTTTGTCGCCTTTTCATTTCATTATATTTTATTAGAACTCAATACGCCTCAGTCAGTTTTGTTCTTATAACTTAGAAAGTTATGATTGGCACTGATTAAAAGTTCTCACGATAAAAGAAAAAGTAATTAGCAAATTTCTATTAAAAAAAAAAAGTTTTCTGTGTGGAAGTTAGCCGAAAAAATCAGAAAGACTCCATTCACGGATATTTTAAAAATATAAATAGCTACGTTGTTTATATATTTTGATTACCAATATTTTCTATTTTTCAAATATATATACATATAAATTAGGTTCTAAAAATATTATGTGTATAAATAAAACACAAAAATACATTAATAAACTTCATTCATTTAAATTAATAAACTAGTTTTGGTACATGGATGAACGCGTTCATTTTTGAATTCACACTTGTATTTCCCTTCTCAGCGGAAATCCCTCTGCAACGAACAAATCAGTCGGACCCATGGATGTCCGTTTTAGAGATGTATCACTGTATATATTTTATTTTAATTTTTTTTTTAGCTATTGATGGGGATGGGAAGTCAGGACGAAGTACAGGAGGCTAAATCTTCAGCAGCCATAGCATGCTTTCTGGCTGGCTCAGGAGCAGATCTCACTATAAAAAATAAAAAAGGACAGACACCGCTCAGCCTTTGTCCTGATCCAAACCTTCGTAAAGCAATCACTAAGGCTCATAAAGACAAAGAAATGTAAGTATTTTTTTAATTTATTATTGTAATTTCATATTCAATGAAAAATATGACATTTTTTTATTGTCATACATACATACAATTTTTATTGTATTCTTAGCTAATATTTATTCCTTTTTACTTGTAAATTCTCTTTTAAAACTAGTTTTTTTTTTTTTTTTACTTGCTCAGGTGACTAAAGATTTGAAAATTAATTTTTTCCACTTTGAGTCAATCTCAAACTGCAAATTGATTTGTTTGATGGCAAACTTCCTCCATAATTGTTGTTATCTTCTTGGCTTTCTTCATGGAACTTACTTTACAGTCCGGGAGCTGATACAAAAAGACGTGTCTGGTTTCAAGAAAATGTTTGATCGTCTAGACCAAAAGTACTCTCATAATAGCCTGGATCGTCGTTTTCTTCAGTTTTTCAGATTTGCCTCAGTAAATCACTCTCAATGCATTTTAGATACTTTCTCTAAAACTGTTATATTAATATTTCTTGACATCTGTTGAGAGTAATTACAAATATTTTGTATGATTCTAAGGTGCTAAGTTGTGTCTTCTTTAAACTCAAGGCCCATCTTTAATGCTTATTTTGCTAGGACTGTGTCAAGTCTTTTGATTTTATAAAATGATCAATGAAGATTTCAAGAATGTTAGATAGAACAGATGAAATAGGAAAATACCTGGTAATATTTACATTTTAACCTGTGCTCTTAGAAAATGGACAAACAACTCTCTTTTATCTTTTTTCATGTACTACTTCTTCATTCCATATCCTTTGCTGAGTGCCCATGCATCATCTAGGGCCATGTCGTCTAACTAGGATAGAAAAGGCAGGCCATTCTTCATATTACCAATCAATTTGACTGTTTAGGTTGACATTTATTTCATTGATTTGCCATGAAAGAAAAATGAATTCTTGAAGACCAGAAACAATCTTTTCTGATTCAAAGGTACTGGGAGTGATGCTCTAACATGGTTAGCCAGCACAGTCTTATGCATTATGTTTATAAGACCTCCATAATTTCCAACTGCATACTATCTGTTCTTGGAGCTTTCCTATCTTTCAAACATCACATTACAAATTAAATGTGATATAATAGCCAGGCAGTTATCTCTACAAGCAATTCCTACTAAAAATTTGTTTATATTTGCAAGAGCGATAGTATCTCATGGATACATTGTGGTCCAAGGTACAATTATTTTTGCTATATTGCATATTAAATTTAACTTTAACATAATAATATTACAATATATCTCATATACATATTCATTACATTGGTTATGTTTACAGTGACCAATTGGATCCTCGTGAAGGAGAGCTCGATGTTTGTTTGGAAGAATGTCTTGTCTGTTCGGAGCAAAAGCGTGAAACACTCTTTCAACCTTGTGGGCATGTGGCTTGTTGCTTGAATTGTGCTCCTCGTGTTAAAAGATGTTTGATCTGCCGAGAACCAGTTCTTTCAAATACTAAGGTACATACTGATCATTAATGATATTCTTTTGACTCATATATTCCATCTAGTTCCTAATGTTCTTCCACCTAATTCAATATTTTCCTTTTATTCCATGACTTATCAACGTTTTGAATATACATGTTCAAATTTTACTATCCAATTTCAATGTATTCTGTTTTCAAACTTAAAAAAATTAAATTTTTACACTCCTTTTTAACTTATTACCTTGATTTTGTGGGATGAGTATTATTAGTTATAGAATCAATCTATATGGGTTGATCAACACATCTATTTTTGAAAATTAACAAGTATTATCTAGCTTTTATTATCTCGGTTATTTAGCTTTTTTAATCCAAACTAATTGCATTTAATAATTTTTTTCCAAATTTATAGTTACTTAGTTTGGCTACTTAGCAAACCGATTTTATTTGTACTTATATTTTCTAAATTATTAATTCAAAATTGTGTGTTACAGTTTTTACAATATTTACTTTAAATTTCTATTAGGAATTAAATCTTTTAATTATTTAATCAGCTCAAGCTTTTATTATTCTGGATCAATTTGATTATCTTGTGTTTTTAAATTAATTTATTTTTATAAATAAATATTATTTTTCAGATTGATGAATGTTTGGTTTGTTCCTACAAAAGAGCCAGTGTTTTGTTCAGACCGTGTGGTCATATGGTTGCATGTGAATTCTGTGCACCTGTAATAAGAAAGTGCCTCCAATGCCGAGTTGTCATCACAAAACAACTTTCATTCTCCTTCTGCTGTGGAGCAAATGGTAAGTTTTTGTTATAGATATTACTCTTAATCCACAGATAACTTGATGGGCTTTAGTTCTCAGTCTTGATTAATCCTCCGTCATGGAAAATGAAAAACATTCTGGTTTGAGTACAGTTTATCTGAGATATGAGGTGGCCAACCATAGGATATTATCAGGATAACAAAAAGATAAATTTCATTAAGTTGTCTATTTAAATTTTTTTAAATTATAAATTAATTAATTGGTCACAGTTGTAAGACGCAAATTTTTTTCAAGATCTCATTTAATTGGCAAATTTTTGAACAGCCTACCTCAAACACGAAAAGTTGTATGAAACTGAAATTATGTATTTAAGATAAGTATATGCCTGGGATATAATCCCAACTTTTTCGCTGAATTCTACAACCCTGGAAGTACCACTTAAACCATCAATTTTATACTTTTTTACAATTTTCTCAAAAATAGCTCTAACGATTTTGATGAAACTTGCTTGAAGTCTTCTCCTCTAAACCCTGTAACTTTTTATTTATGTAGTACATCACCGAGAAAATGCAGGGAAAAAGTTACGACGATAAGAAAATTTTATTTTCCATAAAAAGTATGGATTTTATGATAAATTATATGCAGAAGTATATAAAAGATAATTAAATTTTCTAAAAAACAAAAAAGAATTATATAAATTGGGCCAGTATTAGCAAGCATACAGCATATTGAACTAAAACAGTTTTTGTGAACTGCCTAGCTCAAAAATGAAGTTACATGAAACTGAAACAACGTATTTAAGATAGGTATATGTCTGGGATATTACAGCAAAATTTTCGCTAAAATCAATTAACCAGAAGTGCCACTTTATACCATGGATTTTATACATTTTTCTCAAAAAAGGCTCTAACAATTATGATTTAACTCGTTATACTAATGTACAATTAAATGATCTTTACTACCATCTAGATCTTATCCGACAGGGTTTCAATGCCGATTTTTCAAAATGGCGTCCTTTAAAGTACCTTTAATTTTGTTTATTTGGAATAATTAGCCATCTCTTATTGTTAGCATTACTAGAAAATGTGTAAATATAAAGTATGAAAGAATATGATGATTAACTAAAGGAGAAAAAAGGAAAAATATTTTCCCAGGTTGAAAACAAATTTTTGGAAATAAGAGAAGTATATTATATATTATATTATTTCTATTAACTCCTGTAGCTCCCAGTGGAGCAAAGGGCCTCAACGAACAACTTTCATCCATCTCTATTCCCAACAAGCGCCTTCACCTCACTCCTTCCTGCCTGTTCCACCTCATTTAGTACGGATTTCTTCCAGGTGATGCGAAGTCGACCTTTTTGGTGTACTCCTTGGGGATTTCAACCAAGTACCGACCTTTCTACTCCAGGCTGTTTTTGGAGTATATGGCCAATCCAATTCCACTTCCGTCTTCTTATGTCTTGTTCAATCGGCCTCTGCCCGATTCTGCACCAAAGTTCGTAATTTGACACTTTTTCGGGCGATCTGATGATTAGGATATGGCAGTGACAGCAATTGGTAAATACCTGCAGCTTCCTGGTAACTCACTTTGTGACCTTCCAAGTTTCCGAGCCAATGGTTGTGACTTTACTTTGGTTGTGTAGAGTCTCAGTTTCATACGCACGGACACACTCCGGTTTCTCCGAAGGGGTAGAGCTGGATGAATGCAGTATTGGCTTTCCAAATGCATTCTCTGACATCTTCGTCAGTCCCTCCTTTCTCTGATATGAGGCTACCAAGAAAAGGGAAGACTTGAACTCCTTCAAAAGTTTCCTCACCTATCTGGAAGCAGTCTTTGACACTTGGGTTTACCCGCATCTCCTTCATCTTCTTGATGTTTATTGAGAGGCCAGCCTCTCCTGCTTCCTCCTAGAGTTTTTGAAATTTAGCTTTGATGTCTGAAGACATCTGGGCCATAATGCAGACATCATCTGCAAATTCCAAGTCCTTCAGCCTTTGGCTAAGTTTCCACTGGATTCTCCGCTTCCATCAACCCAGTACTCTTCTCATTATAGCATCAAGCACGATAATAAATAGAGTTGGGGACAGTATGCACACTTGAATCTGTCTTGATGGGGCATGGGGCCTGACAGTTTCCCCTCATAAAGAACTCTGCCGTACTCCTCCAGGGTAAGCCACATATATTCTCTGTTCACTGAATCAAAGGCCCTCTCAAAGTCTATGAAGGGTAAGTCTAATTGTATTGGTCTGTCAGCTTACTTTCCATTTTTCAGAGGTTTGCGTTAAACTCTGTAGCTCCTTGGTTTTTGAAGATATTTCATTCAAACAAAATCCATTTTAAAAAGCATAATATTCGCAATATTTTCTGTCCCATATCCATGCTTCTACTTAATTGTAAATAGACAAAAATAAAAAAGGTTAATATTAACATTTTTAAAATAAAAATCTTCTCTTTTTAAATTAAAAATGTCACCTTCAATTTTTTTTAGGATATAGTGCTTATAGTATACTACTTCTCTAAAAAGTTTCAGACCTTGAGTTATATCCTTTGCTTCTTATGGATCTTATAATATCGTGATTTTTCTAAAATTAGGTATTTCAATCTGAATTATTGAATATTCAATATCTCCGGAGGGACCCACTTTAAAAATCCAATATTTTCAGAAAACGAGTAATAAGTGATTGACATTTCATCATTGAGACATAGTTTTGTAGTTAACAAATTTTAATTAAATTGTAAGAAACACTATTAAGTTTAGGTAAAAATGATGACAAGATTTACTTCAAGAGCTTACCTAGGTATGTGTTATAAGTGACAAGTTGGAATACAACATTATTTCTGTGTATACTTATCAAAAATACTTCGTTGAAGAAGTGAAGAAAGTAGCACCAGAAGTAAAAATAATAATCTATTTTAGTGATGCCGCTAGCCAAATATTCAGGAAACATTCTTTTATTGTGTTGTTATAAGTGGTTAAAATTTCATCACTGAGAACTTATTAGTTTTCTAGTTAGAAATTTTTAAATTAAAGAAACACACTGTCAAAAATTAAATAATGAGTTTGGCAAAATTTAACACTACATCTTTCACAGTCTTTTCTTAAATTTTATAAAAGAAACCTAAAATATAAAAAAAACAAATAATCTGCTATTTCATTCTCACCGTGATACTTCTCATTAACATTGAGGTTTCCAAAAAAAAATACTATTTAATTTTATTGTATTCTCAGATGATGATGTCCCCAACCGATACAATGAAACTTCAGAAACTAGTGAAGATGAAGAAGAAAGACCTAGGAGATATCAGCCAAATAAAAATCAAGAAAACCTTGTTGGAGCTGTTGGTGGATCTTTCCAAAAGGAAACTGAACCCCAACCAGGACCTTCAAATATAGGTAAGTTACAAGCATTTACTAATTATGTTTTTTTATTTGCTATCCTATCCCGTCATTTATGTAAAATAATTGTTTAAATAGCTTAAATTGAAAGTATTTACTTGTATTAATTTTTTTTTTTAACTTGTATTAATATTTTTTAATAAATATTAAAAAACTGATAGGCCCTTATTGCTAATCCTTTAGAAGACTGTTTGATGTAATTGAAGGTATATTATTCTTTTCATGTGCACAACAAAATAATAAAGGGCACTAATTATCCCCATTATTTAGTTTTATAGCACAAAAATCTAGGTGGGCCGGTTTTTTTGTGAGCCAGTGTGTTTGTCCATTTTCCTGAACTATTATTAAGGATTTGGCATATTGGGATTTTATAGACAGGTCTGCAGAAAGCTATTGTCTGTATAATCCAAAATAGAAAATACAATGAATCCCGATTATTGGGAGCAGACCCATTTCGAACTAACAAATTTTTCAGATTAAGCAAAATCATTCTTAAAATAAACTTAGATTACATTATAACTTGTGATTGATGCACACAATAGGCCTTTAAAGGCCGCGGTGCATTTATCTTGGTAAAAAAAAAAATTGTGATTTTATAAATATTATTTTGTGTAATTACATAGTTTATTTTATAAGGCCTGCTGCAGCTCGAGTGGCAGAGGAGGGTTTGGCTTACTGAACAAGTCTGTTTTTCACAGACAGCATTTTGTGCTTACTGTTGCTGTCAGTTTAACATTAACAACTTACACTGTGTTGTTTATCCTGTGTCTATACTGAAATGGATCCATGATTCGTGCACACTAAAAGACAAACTTGAACTTCTAAAGTGGTTAGATAATAGTGAAAGTGTGCCAAAATCGACAGTTGTTTTTGGAGTGGGAACTCAGGCGACCGGAAGAAAAATTGTTCAAAAATAAAACAGTTTTAAATATATTTCAACAACTAGTAAGTGTGCCGAATACTGCCACACTGCAAAAACCATTCCCCAAGACAGCTTAGTAGCGTCCTGTTTGTTAGTTTTTTCAAGAGAAGAAAAAATTTACTCAAATTATTGGGATCCTAATTAAAGAAAAAGCTTTTAAATTAAATAAATCAATAGACAGAGACAAATCTTTCGTTGTCAGCACAGCCTGGCTTGATTGTTTTAAGAGGAGTGCATACATCAGCTAGCCAATATTGGAGAATGGCTGTCATTAATAAGGCTGCTGCTGCCGAATATTTAAGTATGATACATTTACTAGCATGATTGCAGTAGAAACTATTCACTGCAGCAAATATATAATGCTGATGAAACAGGACTTAACTTTAAGGCCTTGCCAAGCAAAAGTCTGGGTGCTAAAAAAGAAAAAATATACAAGGTTTTAAAATAAGCAAAGAAAGATTAATGATTTTAGTTTGTAATAATGCCACAGGAAATCATAAAGTCCCTCTTATGGCCATTGGTAAGTCAGCAAAACCAAGGGTATTCAAGATCATAAACATGAATTCTTTACCTCTCTCCTACAGAAACTCTAAAAAAGCTTGGATTACCTCAAAACTTTTTAAGGAATGATTTTATGCTCACTTTATTCCATGTTATTAGGTGGTTGCGAGCCAACGATCACGATATTTTAAACGATCACGATATTTTAAACGATCAGCAGATCGCTGAAATGTTGAGTGTTAGAGTGAAGGTGATGCAGATGTTGGAAGCGAGCTCCAGCTGCGTTTGATGTAGCGCTACATTACGTAAAACAACACTCGGCCACGACTCTAGTGGGCTCTATTTTCCTGAGGTAGAAGGAGGTATTTTTCTCTTTGACAAAAAAATATAACAGATTTTTTCAAACCTATGTAGTTTAGTAATAAGTAATTAGTTTATCTCTTCGTCTACTTGTATAAGCCAATTCAAGGAGTAGACTGAAATGTAGGCGGGAGAATCGTGCTAAGTTAGATCTTGTGAATTTAGGATTTATTTGGATTCTATGGATGGAGTAGGTATAGAGGCATCGAACCTCCAAGTTTCCTGAGTTAACAGACTTAGAAAAAACATTTAAAAAAAAAAGGAAGTTATAATTATTTAATTTTTTTTTTTAGCAGAACCTGTTGTTCTGTCTGGCCCTATTATGAACAATGGGACAAGGGATGCTACATCTAGCTCAGACATTCAGAAATTGCAGCAGCAGCTTCAGGATATCAAAGAACAGGTAAAGATAATATTGTGAATACAATTAGTTATTCCTTACACATGAAGCAATGTAAAATTTCTATTATAAAATTATGTAATAAAGATTGAGTAAAAAGTTAAAAAAACAAAACAAAAAAAAACATTTGAGCTTAAAACCATGGGCTCATACTTTTTCTTTGCAGCTGAAAACAAACTTTGGGAAAATGTCTCTAACTCTTGTGATTTTGTCGATATCAATAAAAAAACAAAAACTAATATTATTATAAGGACGTGCTCTACATTTTTTGTCTTCATGACACATCACCTAAACGTGACTTTGAGTGGTGTAAAAGTGTACTAAAGAAAAGAGACTCAGCTTTGTTTTTTTTTTTTATATATAGTTTTGTCAAGATACTACTGTCGTGCTGTAGAAATTTCAGTCTTGAAAACTTTGTCATTTTTTTTATTTGAATTTTCAAACATGGCCAAAAGTAATTTTCTGCAATATTTAAAGCAAAATATCTCAAAATGGACAGAGTGAAAAATTATAAAACTGACACAGTTTGTTTATCCTCTTTTTGATATGAACCTATGACACAAATTTGGTTTTCACATGTGAAAACAAACTCTAGTAATTTTGTAGATATCAAAACAAAACAAAAAATAAAAACAAAACAAAAAATAAAATAATGAAAAGGATGGGCTCTGCATTTTTTTGTTCCCCCCAACACATCACCCAGTAGTGAAGAAAATGGTTAAAAAATTCTTGAATACTGACATAAAACATAATTTTTAGCGCTGTAAAACTATATTAAGAAAAATAGACTCACCTTTGATTTTATTTTTCGTGTATAGTTTTGTCATTGTACTACAAACTGTAGAAATTTCAATCTCTAAAACTTTGTCATTTTTTTAAAATGAATTTTGCCAAAATGCCAAAAGTTTGACCATATTAGGCGACTGAGAACCAACCAGTTTTCGATATAATACATCAAATATTTAAAGCGAGCGTATTTAGCATATCCTCCCCCTTCAATAGGAAGCAAATTTACAACTCTGGAACCAGTTTGATCTCAGTCACCAAATTTGTATCATATGCTTCTATTATATAAGCTGTTAAGTTATAAGTTATAAGCTAAGTCTAGGTCTAAGTTATAAGCTGTATTAGTTTCATATTTTTTCACTAACAAGGGAAGGATACGGTTTTGGCATCACCGATTTCAATGAAACTTTTTTTGATGAGGTCGAAAAATATTAGACATGTTTCCGAGGGTTCTTGTCAATACGCCCTAGGAGCAGAGAAAAAAATTATTTTATATTATTGTTTTCTGTCTTTGCTCTGCATGAATTTCGAGGCTTTCGTATACCATTTGATTTTTTTTTTTAATGTAAAATAAGAAAACAATATTACTGATTGTATTAAATGAACTTAAATGTACAAAAACCAAAAGACTCTTCCAGTAAAGTTTCTGGAGATTTTTTTTTCCTGCCAGTGTCCATTCAACATTACTACAATTGTTGGAAAGGTCAATCAATGTCTGATCTCTAATCCATACTAAGAACTTTTAGATTTTATACCTTTGTAATGGAGAAAAAGTAGTGTGAACTAAATAAAAAGTCTTCAAACGTTTTATTTTATATCTTCGCCTTTGATTTATTTATGGAGGTCGGGTTTATTCCTTTTCGTGTTATTTAAAGGATCCTAAAACACTTCCAAGTTTCGTATGGATCGGTGGAGTCGAGTTGAAGTTATCTCAATTTTTGTGATTTTAGAGATAAAATCGAAGGTGAAAATTTCGAGTAAACATTTTTTTATTTCAATTGCTATGAAAATTCGTATTTCAAGGTTTTTTTAGGTGCGAAAAACGAATACAAACTTTGTTTCTCCCTAAAAAAAATATTTTACCCCACTCCGTTGCTTCCCACAGTTTCTGAATTCCCCTATCCTGTTATGAAAAATCCTGCTCTGCTTATTATATAGAATTGTAATTGAATTTTGTTAAATTCTGGTTTTCACCTATTTATGATAGCAAACAGATAATTTTATGAATTTTGATTGTGAATTTGATCATTTATTATAGTGACGGATAATAATAATTTTAGTTGACTTATTTTTACTCACTTAAATAATAATTTTATGGATTTTATTTATGAACATATTAATAAAAATTATATTTCACTTATTTAAAAAAAAAATTATTTATTAAAAAAATTCAATGACAATAAAAAGTGCCACTATAATAATTTATTTTCTATAGCTTTTATAGCACTTTTATTGTTATTGAATTTTTTAAATAAATAGTTTAATTTTTATAATAATAAGTTAAATTCAATTATTATCAATAAATTCATAATAAAAATCAATAAAATTATTATTTAACTGTATAAATAAGTTAAATACAATTATTATGATCCATCATTACTATAAATGACTAACTTCATAATTAAAATCCATAAAATTATTATTTAACAGTATAAAAATGAGTCAAATATAATTACTATTATCCATCATTATTATAAATGATTAAATTCATAATAAAAATCCATGAAATTTTCTATTTACTGTCTTAAATTGGTGAAAACTAGAATGTAACAAAATTAAATAAGAATTGATGCCGCAATTTTATATAACAAGCACGGCAGGATTTTTCAGAGCATTCACACTACTTTTTCTCCCTTATAAAGGCATAAAATCTAAAAGTTATTGGTGTGGGTTTGAGATCAAACATTCACTTTTCCAACAGTTGTAGAAACATTGAATTTGGATAAAATCCTGAGGAATGGCAAAATGCTTAAGTGAACGCCGGACATTGGCAGGGGAAAAAATCCTTCAGAAAAATTTCTATTTTTTGATTTCTATGAAAATTCGTATTTATGAGTTTTATAGGGCGCTAACAGCTTGCTTATCTCTTAAATATTTTTTTTGGCATACTTTCCTGCTAGCGTATTTTGGTATTTGCAATTTTTTGTATATCTAAAATCATTTAGTACAATCGACAATATTGTCTTCTTCTTTTACACAAAAAAACAAATCGATCGGTACATGGGAATCTTGAAATTCATGCAGAGCAAAGGCAGAAAACAATGATATAAAAAATCGTTAAAATTATATAAAATATTTTTTTCTCGACTCCTAGATTGCATTGGCAAGAACCCTCAGACACGTGTCTAATATTTTTCGACTTAGTATCACCAAAAAAAGTTTCATTGGAATCCGTGATGCCATGACCATACCTCCCTTTGTAAATACCTTTTGAGATATTCAGCTTTAAATATTAGTGAAAATGACTTTTGGCCATTTTTGAAAATTCATATTACAAAGAGGATAAAGTATTCAAGATTAAAACTATATACTAAAAAAAATCAAAGGTGAGTTTCCTTTCCTTAGTACACTTTTACACAACTCAAAGTCACATTTTATGTAAATATTTGCGATTTTTTTAAGTACTTTCCTCACTACTTTACTAAAATTTTTAAAAATTTAGAGTATATCCTTATAATGATTTTAGTTTTTGTTTTGTTTTGATATCTACAAAATTATAAGAGTTAAAGGCACTTTCCCTAAGCTTGTATCAGCTGCATAGATAACCTAAAATGGCTGCAAAAGGAAAATTATGAGCCTGAAAAATGTTTTACCCATGGTGTTAAGCACACCAAATGATAGGGAATAACTGGTATACAAATCTTAAAATCAAAAATGTCGAGCAGCAAAGTTAATTTAAACTGGATGATTTCAAGTGGATTGATCCGTGTATGTTTTTTTTTGCATTAATTAATGTTGCTGTTTCTAGTTGCAGCATCACAGCATTAATCAAGGGCTTACTGCAAAGTTGTTCGCATCATCTTTTTTTAATTTACTGTATTTTGTTATTATTTTTGTTTTACAGACCATGTGTCCAGTTTGTATGGACAGATTGAAGAATATGATTTTCTTATGCGGGCATGGAACATGTCAGCTGTGTGGCGATCGTATGAGTGAATGTCCTATCTGTCGAAAAGCTGTTGAGAAAAGAATTCTACTCTACTAAGAAAATGTTAATAGTAGACTAACATTATTACAGTTATCCATGAAGAAGTTTAGCAGTGTAAAATTATCAACTTTTCATAGTTTAATCAATTCACTTTATATTTAATTTAATTTATAAATATGTATTTCATTAACATTTTAATACTAAAAAGTACAGTAAAATATTTTATTTCCTTATCCATTTAATTTTATTTTTAGTTTTGCATGATCTATTGTTATAATTATTATTGTTTATTAGTTGTATCAGCATCTCAGAAGTGTTTAACTTATTCTTCAATCCCTATGAAATTTAAGTCTCATAAAAACAGTGCACACTCTAAGCTTGTTATGGATGTTTTAATGTTTGCTTTTGTCAATAACATTTTTTTTTTTGGCACTTTCATCCCAATAGCTTTTTTTATTTCTACTCTCCCCTTTCTAAGTAGGAATACTGACTTTTCATCTTTGGAATAGCTTCTAAATCCTCTACTTCTATGTCTTAAAACACATCTTCCTAATGCATATTGCTAATACCAGTGGTTCCTAATTATGTACTAAAATTTCATCATAGTTTTACCAAACTGAAAAAGTTCAGAATAGAAAAATATAAAGAGATTACAGATCCACCTGTCGATATGAATAATACTTTCCAAAATATCAATTTGTCTTCTGTTTATCCAGCACTTACTACAATTTCTTCAATATGTAATCAATTTTAAAATGTGAAAGGAAATTCTTCCAACTAGAAAATATTTTAAGAAATTGATGCCTCAATCAGATATACTTTATCCACATAACTGCGATTTAGTGGGGGGAGGGAAATTATTTCAATAACATTTTTACCTGATTCTAATTTCTTATTGATATCCTAATATTCTAACAATAACATATGTTTTTATTGTTATTATTTGTTAGAAAAGTTTTGTTTTCTTGATGTTTGTTAAATTACTTAATATTTAGTGATGTAGAAGAAAAATTTATTTGTAGTAACTTGAAAATTAAAGCGTCTGCGGTGCTGATCAGTAGTATTATGTGTTTTATAATAAAATACTTATCAAAGTTAATTAATCACAAATATTTAATTCTAAGTGACGTTTAAGTGCCAATGATGTTATGCATGATATTCATGGATACTTATTACCATTAAGAAAATAGTTTGTCTTGTATATTACAAAGACATTATTGAATTTTCTCTATTAATCTTAACTATTTTTAGCACAAATCTATTGTTGTAAGTGATTCTTATTTAGTTTAAGTATTAATTTGTATAATTACTTATTATTATTATCATTATTATTATTTTAAACTTAAAATCTTCTTGGAAATTGAAGATTTTAATGTTTTTTGTTAGAATTAGTACTGATTATCGAGTAGTCATTTATCTTATTTTATTATCATTATCTCATACCAAATTAAAAATTTAAATTTAGTTATTGTTAAAAGTTGCCAAAGGTATGCCGATCTGGTTCCAATTTAATCGGTGGAATGATTGTTTAAAATTTCTCTTTTATTGACTCAAGTATGAATTATAATTTTTATCATTATCAATCCCAGCTATCTTCTCTACTAACTCATATTGTCATAAATAATCAATCAATGTAATGATAGTAGCATTAATTTTATTACAAGTTTGACATTTGAAATAATGTGAGTTTCTATGATATTACGAAATTAAAAAGTTAAAATTTATATGTAGAAATTTGTTACTTTGTATTTCTTTATTCCATTAAATGATTTCAATTATGGATTTTTAGGATTGATAATTTCGGTTTTTGAATCACACTCAATTGGCTAAGATTAAATGCATGTACTAAATGTTTCACATTTAGATCTTAATGATATTTTCAGTTATTGTTTTTTTTCTTACAAAACGTGTTCAATACTTCTCAAACAAGTGTAATACAAATGCACAAAGAAAAAAAAAATGTCATTCATATTAAGGATTCTTGTATTTTCCTCATTTGTGAATATAAAAATAAAAATATGTTTCTAGAAGTTTGATGTTTCATTAAACTATTAGTTTAAGAACAATTTATTTTATCTTGATAGATTAATTAACTGTTAGATTAATAGTCTTCCAATTTATAGTATTTTCAACTTCTATTTCAAACTGAAGTTATGGCAATCAAAATTTATACAGTACATTCCCAGTAACCCATCAGATATCAGACTTGGATATTACTTAATCAATTACAATTGATTGACACTACTTTGAAAAAGAAGTAAAAATATTACTATTAAGTTTTTATAGTTTTTTCAAATTATAATAGTGTATTTACTCACTTCCATACCAACAAATTTCATCAGAAGTGTTTGATTTAAAAAATAAATATAAATATGATAAGACTAGAAAGGTTGTAAAAATTAAGTTAATCTTATTAACTTTAAAACAAAAAGAAACAAATAATTTTTCACCATTCATATAAATCCATATACCTTCTTACAATTATTTTAAAAATATAATAAACTAAGTTAATTTAATTAATCTTTAATAAGTTAAATCTAACCTGAATATCACAGATCTAACAGCCAAATCATAACAGAGTTGAATGTTTCAATAGTTGAATAATTGATACTAACGATAGTCAAATAATCAAATGACAATATAAGTATTATAGATAAATTTCTATAAATCTACCTCAATTAAAAAGTACCTACCCTGTCTACAAATCAAACTTACTAAAATTGAGTCCCTTCAAAATATGAATCCACAATCTACACAAAGAGACCGAACAAACTAAAAAAGTGAAAGAAAAATATAATGTACAACAACAATTTTTTATTGTAACAAATAAAGATTAAAAAAAAAATCTAGAAATTATATTCTAATCTTAATAAACAAAGTAGCTAGTCCCTTGAGAATTAGGGGTTAGGCAATCACATTAATGCAGATTGTGGAGAGAGTACTGTATAATTATTTTTTATTGAATTGATAATGTAATCATCAATCAAAGTTACTATTTATTATTTTTATATCATGTCTATCTTATTAAGTTTTTGTAATAATTTTTACAAATAATTACTAATTATATTTATCTAGTAGTTTGTAAGGTTCTTCTTGTTTTATTTATATTTCAGACATAGTTTAATAAGCATGTCTTATTTTAAGTTTACTTGAGAACATCATAACATTTAATATAAAATTTTGCTGTGTCACCTTTTTTATTCAGTTGATTTCAGTGTATTTTGATGATATTTTTTATCAGCAGTGCATAATTTAACATTTTTCTTAACTATTATTGCGAAATATTATATTATAAACAATGTTTCATTGTATGAAACAATTTTTAGCAATATATATATAAATCTATGTGTTTCCATTTGTTCTGTATTTATGCTAACTTTAGTTTTCATATTAAGGACTAAACTTGTTCCTATGTACATAAACTAATTTTTTGCATTAAATTTATGCATAGCTTCCAAGTGTTAATGATTTTATCAAAAAGTCCCTCATGTCTAACTTTCTTTAATCAGCTTGTTTGATTTCAAAATCAAGCTATAATTGAGATTTTGTTATGAACTGTTGTTTCATGAAAATGCTTCTTTTCTTTTTTTTTTTTTTTGTTTATCCTTTATATTATTTCATTATTATTGACTTTAGATAGCAGAGGGTTATTTGTTTTGAAGATTTTGACATTATTTAGTATTAAGTTAGGATTGACATAGTGATTTCTTCTCTCACTGCTTTGAATTTAAAAACCTATTCATAAAAAAAAATAATAATAATTAGTGATGGCACTACTAATTTACTATCAGTTAATTGTTGAATATTTTTTATGAAATAATAGTAGATAGCTACTGAATTTGAGATTTTTACTAACATCTTTAGCAGTAATTAATTAATAAAAACATATTTAAAATGTATCTTATGTATTATTATTAATCCATGTTATATGTTATCAATGTTTAATATAGCTGGTGATGATGTACTTCAGGACTGTATTTCCTGATGAACTGTTTATTTATTGATGATTTCTTGTTAAATTTTCAGTTATATTGTATTTTACTAGAAATTATTGAATTAAGAATGTTTTCACTGTTATATCTGTTGTTCTTCAAGATAAATAAAGCGCTTTAAACCCTTTTTTATTTATTTAATGATAATTCTAAATGATTAGATTATTCATTTAACTTAACTTTCTTTGATTTCCAAAAATTTGATTTGGATTATTTATGTTGTTTTTTTTAATACCTCAATACCTCGTTCTATGGAACTGACATTTATGAGATGATTTAATCATAATCGTGTTTTATAGCACACTAAGCATATTTATTGAGTGTAATTGAATTACAAAGTTGACAGTAACCACATCAGCTATTGTCTTTTCAGTTGTATGTTTTTAAATGGGTAAAAAGTGAAAGTCTATTTGATAGTTGTTTTTACTTCCTTGTACGATGCAATGGAAGTATTGTAATCCCGAAAATTTTTGGTTTTCAGATTTCAACGAAAATATCCATTTTGACCATCAATGATTCATTTTGACTAGTTTTGTCGTGGCGTCTGTAGGTAGGTGCGTTCATTCGTACATATGCTGGTATCTCATATAACTCAAAAAGGGTTACCTGTAGAAAGTTGAAATTTTGTATTTAAGATTGTTGTAAAATCTAGTTGTGACCCTGTTTTTTTGGTCACTGCTTGATAACCGGAAGTGGTACTTTACTTGAAGGCCATAATTGATTTATATAAAAAAATATACTAAAATGCTATGCAAAACTACTCAAATTTAGTATTTATAATTTACATATTGATTTAAACAATATAATAAATATTGGTCAATATAATAAATATGGGTGGTCTGCCAGTGGTACTTCCGGTCTGGAAGTGGTACTTTACTTGAAGGTCATATTATATCATAATATGACATCATAAGACATATGACATCATAAGCATCTCAAATTTGGTAAATAGGACTGTTATATCGATATGAATATATTTACTAGATTTTTGTTAAAATTGGTGAGCCGAAAAGAGTACTTTACTTGAAGCTCATAATAAACTTACATAAAATATCT
The DNA here is from genome assembly GCA_948150685.1 of Rhaphigaster nebulosa. Taxonomy (NCBI): domain Eukaryota; kingdom Metazoa; phylum Arthropoda; class Insecta; order Hemiptera; family Pentatomidae; genus Rhaphigaster; species Rhaphigaster nebulosa. The sequence continues at coordinate 180,690,335 of OX411306.1, forward strand.
GATGCTGAAAACACATGACTTCCTTATACGCCTATTAAACTATAAATCGATGGCTCAAAAGGTGATCTTCAATTTGGTTACTAGTTTCCGAAGATTGCAGTATCTCAAAAACGACACTCGGCGTCGCGACACGTTCATACACTCGCGCACACGCACACACACACACACACACACACTGTTGTTACTGTAGGTCTCATTCCGTTATTAAAAGTCCATTTCTTTCAGTACGTAACAAGTTCTTAAGAGATTTCTTCGTGTTCCCTGACATTAGAGCTGTCTATGTCACTTGATAAAGCATTGGGAATCGACAGTTTCGACATTTTATGCGGAAAAAACCCACTCAATTTATATCTTATTCTCCTGCTTCAAACTTGTTCATCTCACAAATGGGGAGCAAAAACCAGTATTTTACACCCAATTACTTAAAATAACACTCAAACACTTAAAATAAGTAATGGGGACACCCATTTCCTGCAGGGCATTGAGAATACAGCTCCATCTCGCCGAGTTAAAAGCGTTTTTAAAATCAGGCGTGATAACTGCGCAATAGCATTTCTCACCTCTCCTCCATCTCTTCCCCGCAATAGCCTTCCGAGCCGTTTCTATCACCATGGTGATTGCGTGTTGGCCTTGCTTTCCGGAAGCCAAACTGAGTCCGTGCTAGGCCTCCTACACCTTCTGTGGTCTCTTGTATCCTGCCAGCTATAATTTTCTCCAAAGCCTTGCCAGCTGTGTCCAACTGACATATCGGTCGATATGCTGAAGGGTCCAATGGGTTTCCCTTGCCTTTTCCATGGCCGCGGAAAGGATCCTTCACTTAAACCAGAACTGAAGACTTCTTGAAAAAGATTTGACCTTGTCTCCATTGCCGCCTTCAGTGCCACATTTGGAATGCCATCCAAACCTGTTGCTTTTCCTATCTGAAGGCTAATGCAGACATCATTGAGCTCTTCAGCTGTCACGGATATTACGTCAAATGGCTGCCACAACACAGAATGCATTAATTCTTCTTGTTCTGGGAAAAGAGTTGCCACTATCATCTCCACAACGACCAGGCACATAAGTGATTTCGAAGAGTTGCTCTTTAGCTTCTTCGTGTGTGTGTGTGTGTGCGCGCGCGTGCGCGTGCGCGTGGACGTGCGCGTGCGCGTGGAGCCACACTGATGTATAGTTTAATAGGCGTACTAAGAAGTCATGTGTTGTCCACATCAGATATTTTTACTTTCTTGTACGAAGTAACGGAAGTATTGTAATCGCGAAAATTTTCGGTTTTCAGATTTCAACGGAAATATCCATTTTGATTATCCCAGAATCCATTTTGACTAGTTTCGTCAAGACGTCTTAGCATACGTATGTTCGTATCTCGCATTTTGTATATAGGATTATTGTAAAATCTAGTTGTGAACCTCCCTTTTTGGTCATTACAAGATTACCGGTACTTTAATTGAAGGTCATTATTAATTTTCATCATAAATGATGTAAAAATATCATGCTAAACTTTTTAAATCTGGTAAATAGAACATTTATATCGATATGAATAATATAATAAATTTTGGTTAACATTGGCAGACCGGAAGTGGTACTTTACTTGAAGAAATCATATGTTTCGGTAATAAAGATTACAAGCCCAATTTGGTTTCCAGTCCAATTAAACATTTTTATTACTTGTTTTAAGTGTTAAAATTGATTATAAAATTCTGGTTTTTCTCCCTATTTGTGAGCTAAACAAGTCTGCAGCAGGAGAATAAGATATAAGTTAAGTGGGTTGTTTTCTAGTGATATTGACAGTTTTAATGTTGTCACGGAACATGAAGAAATCTCTTGAAAATTTCAGTTACCATGAGACCTCCAGAAATAATAATTATTTCTTGTTTTAATTGTTAACATTGAGTGTAAAATACTGGTTTTCCTCCCCATTTGTGTGTGTGTGTGTGTTTGTGTGTCAATAGATGGATGTCGCGACTCCGAGTATCGTTTTTGAGATACTGCAATATTTGGAAACAAGTAACCAAATTCAGGATTACTTTTTGTGCCAGCGATTTATAGTTCAATAGGCGTACAAGGAAGTCATGTGTTGTCCACATCAGATATTTTTAGGATAGAGTCTGATTAAAAACTTTTTAAGCCCGGAATAAAAACTATTTTCTTTTTTTTACCTATTGTATTTTCAAACCATTGTAATGTTTGTAGTTAGATATACAAAATTTAACTCATATAGTTTGCAATTTGAAAATTGTTGTTTTTTTTCCATTTAATTAAATTTTTATTTTTATTTTGAAAAGTTTATTTAATTTTAATATACTATACATGCTTATTACGGATTTTGTTATCATTTCATTTCCTTTGACACTGTATTTAATTCAAGAAGATTTAATTAAGGCCTGGTGCAATCTAATCTGCTATTCCTTTCTATTGAATATGGCTATCTTCCAGTAACAGATTCCAAAGATGGATCTCTCATCGGTGACCATACTATCTATCAATCAGGGTCTTCCCATTCTTATGGTGGCAAGAATCTATCCAATTAAGATCTTGTGACGAATCTGATCATGTCATTCTAAAAATGGAGTGCTGGATTGTAAAACATGGTAACTGACAAACTGAAAAAATTTACAATTTTAAAATGTTTGTGAAATTACAATGCTTACCTTCAAGCAGGAGTCACTTACCATAACTTAATTGAAACATTATTCCTTAAAAAGAAACAAATTTCCTATAGATTCTTTCAAACAATCAATGGAATCAGCCGTAAAGAATCTGGTGTTGTCTAAAACTTCAATTCACAAAAAATATCAGATACCTTGTTTTATGACCAAGTGTCTCAAAAATGGCCAGTCCATCTGATCAATCAAAACTAAACAACAGTTTCTGACACTATTTATGTACAAATTGGTAGTTAAGACACTCGCAAAAGATTATCAATCTATTAGAAAAGTGTTGCTGGTACAGGAGTATTATTTATATTTTTTATTATACTGAATTTGGCTCACAATTGGCTAAGTCTTCCTGCAGTCTCCTTAGTTCAGGAAGTCCCCCTTTCTCCTCTTTTACACTTTATTGTCTATCGATTTTATTTGTTCAGCATAATGCATCATCATATTTTTCTTCTTGAAGAGGTGAAACAATTTTAGGCAGTTCAAATAGTAGTATTTCTTCTCTGGATTTTAACTAATTTTATGTCTTCCAATCAAAACACCTCTGCTAAGATTGGCATCAAGGGGTTGTGCACAAGCCCTCCCTTCCTCCTTGATGGATCAGGCATAAGAGAGGTAACACAGGAAATATATTTAGGGAGTCTATTACCATGGTCCATATGTCCATGGCCTATGACTTCTATGGTTTCTAAAGCTACCTATTTAGGGTATAACTTGTAGGGCTGTTTTGTAGGACTAAAGTTGGATGCGTTTGTCAGCTGTTCCAACCATTCTCTCTTCTACTCTACCCCAGTTCTAGGTTATTAATACATAGTATAATGTCATCATAGCGCATCATTATTTTAAGAAAAAGGAAAATGTCAGAAATTTGTCTTCGGGCTATGACATTGTTGGAAAAAAAGAAAAAGAAAGTATGGACAAGCAAATGTTTATTGGTAGTATAAATTACAGTGATGCGGAAACGTTGAATAAAATAGATAACGAAGTTTACAAAAACATTTAAGAATAATTAACTCATGTTTAAAGTTTTTGCTTGAGAAAATTAGATAATTTCAAAACAGGATACTCTTCTGCTTAAATCTATAAATGTAGAGCAATGCCTCACAGCAACTTAGCGTTTATTTAATTGTAAAATTTCAACTGTTGGTATTTTGGCAATTTTTATCTTCTTTCTCCTCTTCATCAATAACGAGAAAAGATTGTGCTGGGGTGTCTAGAGAATCAGCTACAGCTCTGGCGACTTTCTGTACTTCCAACTAATAGCTGAATGGATTGAACTGCCACAGTTTGGAAATATATACGTCAATCGACCCCGAGAAAGTGATTTCACCAGCTTGTACTTTGTTTTGTACCTACTGATAAACAGTGCATAGTGAAACAATATTTTTTTTTTTTTTTTTTTTAATGGACGGAATGTACTTGCAGATCTACTTAAGCACATTAGTGGGTTGTTAGTGAAGTTGAGGTCCACAAATATTACACCTTGGTAAGGTAGTCGGGTGCCTTCTACTACACCTTATGACCCCTTGCAAGTTCGTCCATTCCGTTCCATTCAACTTTGAATGTCAAAATACAGAAAGCTTCTTATATCTGTGCCTGTAAATATACAGAAAGTAAATTGATGTATTGAGTAAAGAAGAGTCTTCGTTTTCATTTGGGTGAGGAAGGCATCCGACTACAACACCCCAAGTTTCAATATTCAGAAATCTTAACTTACAAACCACCAATGAAATAACTTTTCATCAAAAATTTTTTTTTATGACAACAGTTACTGAAAGATTTGCAAATAAGTGGTCATTGGTAAGACTTTAATTCAAGTGAATTACTCTGAAAATAACTGATTAGAAAAACCTTTGATATTACTTGATATGCCTTAACGAAATTACTTATATGAGCCGGTGAGAACGATAGTGGTGTCAGGTTTCCTTTTTCAATAAAATGGAAGTCATTTTGCTTATTAAATATTACGTAAGGAAGATAAAATGGAATAAGCATCAATTCTAGTCAACAATGTTATAGAATCTGAACGATGCCACAGGATTAGGTCATAGAGCATTGCTTGTGTCTACTGAAATAGAAACGGATTTAAGAAACATCAACCGGGTACCGCCCTGGAACTTTCGGAAAGCAGACTGCAGAAAATACAGGACTTTTACCGACACCATTTTTAACATTAGAGGACTTTAATGCCCAAGTTGGAAGAGAAGAAGCCTTTCGTACCATCACTGGAAGCCATAGTTTACACTCCGAATCCAACGACAATAGCCACAGGCTAATAAGCTTCGCAGTATGCAATGGATTGATAATTAGAAGTACTTTCTTCCCGAGAAAGAATATCTATAAAATGACATGGAGGTCACCTAATGGTGTAGTAAATAATCAGATTGACCACCTGCTTATAGATGAACGCCATAGATCAAGCTTGCTAGGTGCAAGATCTCACCAAGGCTCAAATATTGACTCTGACCACTAACACGTACTAGCAAGAATTAGTACCAGAATTACCTTGAAAGGATGCTTGGGGTAGCCATTGTGATGTTTGTGCTATGTTCCTTTGTTCTATTTTCAAGTATAATAAACTGGGTACCAAATACAGGGAAGGTACGACGTCAGGAAACTGAATCTGTTCATACAAAGGGAGAATATTCTGATTACTTTCGTAGCTTACTGACCAAGGAATCCAGTTATAGGGAAGTGGAAAGAACCCTCAATGACGAGTGTTGTGGACTATCTTCTATTATTATTATTAAGAGAATATGGCAACACTGGGTTTTGGCGGAGAAGCCCAGGGTAGTCTAGCTTGGGGTAGCCATTGTGATGTTTGTGCTATGTTCCTTTGTTCTATTTTCAAGTATAATAAAGTACTTCACCCTCGATCCATGTTTTGTATTAATGAACCCTTATTGCATGAATAACCAAAACAGAAAAATGGCGACGAGGATGGGGTCGGGGCGTGAAGTATAGTATTGTGTTTACTCGTGTGCTTTCTTGTGATTTTTTTTAAATCTTCAACAAACATTCACCATGTCATTTCCTCGCTACGATCATTGTAAACCCGAGAGCTGGGTTGAACATTTGGAGAGATTTCAGCTCTGGACGCAAAAGGAGAAATTACTGACGTTCAAAAACGAGGTTTGCTGATTGAAACTTTGGATGATGCTACGTTCCGGGATCTAAAAGGATGGATTGCCCCCACTAAGGACTTGACATCTCTGACTGCTTTGGACATTGTAAAATCTTGGGAGAAATCTGAGATAGATATACAAGAAATCAGGGGTCCACTCAAGTCAGAAGTATATCAAATTTCCTTTTCAAACAACAGAGCAAATCTAAGCAGCAGTTCAGCTGCTAAGATTAGATGTTTTTTCAAATTGGAGAGGTAGGCCACATATTGAAGGAATGTTCTATTCCTAAGCACACATTGAAGTGCAAAAAGTGTGGAAGAATTGGACATGTTGCCAGGGTTTGTAAACAGAGGTTTCCCCGAATGAATAATAATATTTCTTGTTCTCCGTCACAAATTCCTGAGGATGAAAACTCTACTTCTACTTATTTCATTGCAGCCAAGAAGACGTTTTCTTCACGTTCTCAGGCACCTGATTCTATGTCCAGTTTTCCAGATATTTTATCTACAGATAGTAACTTGGGAACAGAGAGCTTTAGGGGTGAAAACATTTTTACAGTGTCTACAGCTCGTAAAGATCCGTTTATTGCTGCAATTTTAATAAATAAAATTCCTGTAGACTTTGAGATTGACTGTGGATGTTCTAAAACTCTCATGAGCCTGGCTTCATTTCAAAGGATCTTCCGTAATACTGAGATCATTCCCCAACTGAACCAACCAAGTTTTGAGGTGCGAACATGGAGTTCAAAAACATTACCAATAATTGGAGAGTTTAATGCCTCAGTTACATTTAAACATATTTGTAGTAATTTACTAGTGTTGGTTGTAGATGGTGTTGGTCCAAATTTACTCGGGCGTAATTGGTTTGACCCTCTTAAGATCACTCTGCATGGAGTAAATCTGATTTTTCCTCACATTACAGCTTTTGATACCTCAAAGGAAGAGTATCTTCGGACCATTTCAAGTCTTCCAACTGTAACAGGCAACGGAACTGGTATGTACACTCTGAGGCTGTGCATAGATTATAAAGGAACTGTTAATCGAGCTTTATCAGCAGACTCCTACGCAACACCCTCTGTTGACCAAGTATTGGTTGAAATGTCAGGTGGAGTTTACTATGGGACCATCGACCTTGAGGAAGCCTATACTCAAATTCCTGTTGATCAAGAAACCTTAAACATATTGACAGTCAATACCATTAAAGGTTTGCACAAAGTGACTCGATTACCCTTAGGCATCAAGGTAGCATCATCAGCTTTTCAACGGGTTATTGATGGCTTGCTTGGGAAATTGGCAGGTGTCATAGCATACCAGGACAATATATATATTAAAGGGACAACGCTTCAGGAATTTCGGTCACGCATGCTCCAGGTGTTGAAAATACTTAGTAAAGCTGGCTTGAAGGTCACTGGTGATAAGTGTGTTTTTGAATCAACCTCACTTGAGGTTCTGGGTTTTCGGCTTGATGCCAAACGGGTGCACCCCACAGAAGATAAGGTCTTGGCGATCAGGAATGCTCCAGCTCCAAAGAATAAGCAGGAACTACAATCACTATTGGGACTTATCTCGTTCTATGGAAGGTTCTTTGAGAAAAAGGCAACCATCCTTGAACCACTGCATCGCCTTCTTGACGTTGGTTCTAAGTGGGTATGGGAAGAAAAACATGAATCTGCATTACAACAGGTAAAGAACTTACTATCCAGTGACACAGCCCTTACTCATTACAATCCAAAACTTCCTCTGGTTATTACGGCGGATGCTTCACCAGTTGGTGTTGGGGCTGTTCTTTCCCATCTGGTGTCTGACGGTACATCATCTGGGAAGATGACTGAAGTCCCCATTGCTTATGCATCACGAGCCCTGACCACTACAGAACGCAATTATTCCCAGCTTGATCGTGAAGGGCTGGCAATAGTTTTTGCTGTAAAAAAATTTGAGCCTTATGTAGCTTTTCGTAAATTTCAAATTAACACCGATCATCGTCCTTTGCTTGGGATATTTTCTCCTGACAAACCCACTCCTACGCACCTCAGTCCTAGAATGTTAAGGTGGTCTATTATTTTGAGTGCATTTGATTATAAGTTAACACAATAGATGCACACTCAAAATGGCCTATAGTGAAGGTGATCTCTAATTTAAATGCCTCAACCTTGATTACACACATGCGTTATATCCTTGCTGATTTTGGAAAGCCATTTGTTTTTGTTACAGATAATGGGCGGCAATGAATTGCTGTGAACTTCGTTACAATTCACATCATTCCTGAAAGCAAATGGAATTCGTCACCTCTTCACTCCTCCATGGCATCCTTCTTCTAATGGTCTGGCTGAGAGAACAGTGCAAACAGTGAAGAAATTATTGTTGAAATTCCAGGAACCTGATATTCATGTCCGTGTTGCCCGTACCTTATGGGCCATGAAAACCCGTCCATCAAGTACCACTGGGAATACACCAGCTGAGTTGATGGGCCGAAAGTTTTCTACACATCTTTCACAACTTCATCCAGCATCAGATTCTGGTTCTATGGCCTGCTCTATGTATGCCAAGTTCATGGTAGGTGAAACTGAGTGGATGCTGAAGCACACACTCAACAAGAAATATTGGATCGCAGGTGTTATTCATAAGATCATTGGTGCACAGATTTATGATGTGGAATTGTTCTCAGACGAGGTGATCAAGCATGTTTCTTCTGACTATATCAGAAAACGCTATTCTGAAGAACCTATTGATGACGCATCACCTTCCGCTTCACTCATTGATTCCCCATTGGATCAACTTAGGTCTTCTCACAAAGATCCCATGACTTCTTGTTAGCAACAGACTGGAACTACTCTAGCTAGACCCAGTATGGTGGACAGATCAAAAATATACCCATCCACCTCTCAGAACTCTTCAACTCTTCCCAGTGCATCATCGTTGATTTATAATGCTCCTCACGTAGCTTCCGATAACACTATAGATAATGACAAAGCCCAAGAAGACGAAGGCCCTCCTGCTCCATTTCTGAGCGAAAATCATCATTTTTCAGCATCAAGTGAGAGTTCCCTTTTCTATGGATTCACAGAAGATGATGGTCACCTGGAAAGAGATGTTGCATCTCACAGGGGTCAAATGAGCCATCCTGGACACAGACTGCCTAACTACTCCGAGCCTCTGCAGCACACTGTAACTAGGTCTGGTAGGATCTCCAGACTACCTCCTCGTTTCAGTGAATAATAAATAGGGGGGAGAGGTGTTGTGGACTATCTTCTATTATTATTATTAAGAGAATATGGCAACACTGGGTTTTGGCGGGGAAGCCCAGGGTAGTCTAGCTTGGGGTAGCCATTGTGATGTTTGTGCTATGTTCCTTTGTTCTATTTTCAAGTATAATAAAGTACTTCACCCTCGATCCATGTTTTGTATTAATGAACCCTTATTTCATGAATAACCAAAACAGAAAAACGAGGATCAAGAGGAGTTCGGGGAAGCTCTTCAGAACCTGAAAAAGAATAAAGCTTCAGACCTGGATGGAATGCAATCATAACTGCTTAAATATAGTGGTGAAGAATGCAAAAGGCCTTATATGATCTCATTCTCTCTATCTGGATAGAAGAAAGTATGTCAGAGGAGTGGAATAAGGCTATTATTATTCTTTCAGTATATAAAATATCTGATGTGGACAACACATGACTTCCTTGTACGCCTATTAAACTATAAATCGGTGGTTCAAAAAGTGATTCTGAATTTGGTTACTAGTTTCCGAAGATTGCAGTATCTCAAAAACGACACTCGGCATCGCGGCATTCGTTTATTGACACACACACACACACACACACACACAATGGGGAGGAAAACCAGTATTTTACACTCAATGTTAACAATTAAAACAAGAAACCTTTATTACCGAAACATATGATTTCTCTTTTAATTTAAATGTAATTTTTGATGTAAGCTTATTATGACCTTCAAGTAAAGTACCCTTTTCGGCTCACGAATCTCAACCAAAATCTAGTAAATATATTTATATCGATATAAAAGTCCTATTTACCAAATTTGAGATGTTTTACATTATATTTTAATATAATTTTTGATGAAAGTCTAATATGACCTTCAAGTAAAGTACCGCTTCCGGTTTTCCAATTTAGACCAAAATCTAGTATGTTATTTAAATCAATATATAAATTATAAATACTAAATTTGAGAAGTTTCTCATAGTATTTTAACATAATTTTTGATGGAAATCAATTATGACCTTCAAGTAAAGTACCACTTCCGGTCATCAAGCAGTGACCAAAAAGGGAGGTTCACAACTAGATTTTACAGCAATCCTAACTACAAAATTTCAACTTTCTACGGCTAACCGTTTTTGAGTTATGCCAAATACGAACGAACGTACGTACAGACGCCACGACGAAACTAGTCAAAATGGATTCAGGGATGGTAAAAATGGATATTTCCGTTGAAATCTGAAAACCGAAAATTTTCGCGATTACAATACTTGCATTACTTCGTACAAGGAAGTAAAAAGGCGATATGACCGAATGTGGGAATTACCAAGGTATCTCGCTCCTACCAAGTGCCTACAAGATCCTGTTGGGAACACTTTTTAAGAATATTATGCCGTATGCGGAGACTTCGTTGGGCTGATCATGTAGCAAGGATGAACGACACTGAGGTACCCAAGAAACTTATGACAGAGGTCCTACATCGGACACACAGAGTGGGAAAGCCAAAACAAGATGGCTAGATGGAGTGGCAGCGGATGCTGGACTGCTTCTCAAAATACGGAACTGGAAGCTGCAGCACAAGATAGAGTCTACTGGCGGAGACTGATAAATGAGGCCTAGATTCAGCAATGGATTGTTGCGCCAGAGAAGAAGAAGAAGAAGTTTACCCCTTTGTCCTTCAATACTTACAAATGATAGTTTAGAAAATGTTTTAAACTCATTCAAGAAAGCCCTAGTCCAGTGTGCACACGAATGTATCATTAGAAGTCAAGTCAAAAAAATTAAGACCCTTTGGAACTCCTAGCTTACTCTTTTAATGAAGAAACTAAATGTGACAAGAAGAAAAGCTGAAAAAACGAAAAGATTGTAATAACCTCATAGAAACACAAAAGGAGCTGCAAACAGCAACCAGGTTGGGAATGAAAACTGTATTCAGAAATTTCCTACAAACTCGGGATTTTCGTATTGATGGCACCAAAGCCCATCATTACATTTCAAATCTAAGCAACGATTCAAAGAGAAGAGTACAACAATCCTTCAAGAATGACAGAATGATACTAACTGACCTCTTGGATATTGCCAATGCATGAGTTGGCAAAGAAGTAGTGACTGGAAAACTGACCTCCTGCTTGAAAAACAAAAAGAATAATTTTTTCATGAATGATTTTACAATAGCACAATTGGAATGTGTCCTGTACCATACAAAAACTAAAACATTTGCAGAACCAGATGAAATATTTCCTAAATTCTAAGTTACTTCAGCCAGATTAACCGGGTAAACTTGGTTAGTAGTAAGGCCAGAAATTCTCTTCTCACAATTATTAATCTTTCACGGGAAAAATATGTTCCACAACAAATGAGGAAGGGAGAAATAATTCCAGTTATAAAAAAAACACAGCGAACCATACACCACCCAAAAATTTAAACCAATTTCTTTAACAAGCGTTGTATGCAATGTTGCAGAAAGAATGATAGCTGAAAGACTGAACCAATACTTATATTGACTCCCATCTAATTTTAGACGATGCAGAGGGAGGATTTAGAAAGCATCAAGACACCTCAGACAACTTAGTATGTTTCTCGCAATGTGTTAAGAATGGTTACCATCGGAAAATTACCTTGGTCGTCTTCGTTGACTTTAAAGCAACCTGCGATACATTTTGACGATCAATGTTGATCCACAAACTCATCCAGTATGGAGTCGCTGGTAATATACTTTTGTGGATACAGTAATTTCTCTCACAAAGACTTATTAGAGTCTGATAGAACAACAGTACCTCGCGCTTTCGCAACAAATAGACAAGGATTGCCCAAGGGAGCAGTACTAAGCTGCCTTCTCTTTAATCTTAACCTAATGATAAATGATGTGCTTGCTGCTGTTAAAACGATACCAATTGTAGAAGTCATACACTGATGACCTCCTCATCTGGATAACTAGTGGGAACATCAAAGCCATGGAAGAAACACTTAAGGCAGCATTGAAAATCTTGGAGGTCTAGACTGAGACAAATGGAAAGAGGGTCAATGCTATGAAAACTAGTTTTCTAGCACTGCCTGCAAAGCTACGAGCAGTAGAGTTCTGTTATATCAGAACTGTGAGTTGGGATAAACTAACCTTACAATATACTTTAAAATAATGTTTGACCGACGGCTGACATGGAAACCACATATTCAAAAAGTTAAAACCAAAACAATGGATAGAGGGCGTCTCCTGAAAAGACTTAATTCAACAACTTGGGGAACCATGCAAAATATGCTTGTGAGTGCTTACAAGTTCTGTTAGGCCGATTCTTGAGTATGACAGTGAAACGACTATAACAGCCTCCAATAAAACAGCATCCCAACCAGACATTGTGCAAAATGCGGCAATGAGAGTATTACTGGTAATCCTAAATCCACATCCACTGCTGCTATGGAAGCTCAAACGAACATTGAACCAATTGAGAACAGGTGCGATAGGGCATATGTTCACTTTTGGGGGAGAAATAAAATAATCAATAGAAAATACTGAAAAATGCACAGATCAGCAACAAATCGACTTAAAACGCAAGTAACATCTATAGCGACTGTATCAAGGTTAGAAACAAGATATGGAATTAGTTCTTCTGATCCGACTCCATTTAAACACAAAGTAGTTCGAGTAACGATGTCATTTTTACAAGGAGGCATAGGCACTAGGGTGCTTATTTTCCAAAAAAAATACAGAAATGTAACGCTCGAAATTCTAGTGTAGGGGAGGGTGCAACGTTAAATGATCAGCAAATTACACAAACTTTGTACATTTTTATATCAAAATGTAACGAGTAAGCTTTATCTTTCAATTCTGCAGGTAAGAGACTTTAACCTCTTAGAGATGCTTTCAGTGTTAAAATTTAATATCGATATGAACTCAGTGTAGTAACATTCATAACAGCAGTAGTTTCCTTGTCAGACAGGTTTTGAATAAGAGCAATGACCTAACTGTGGTGTTAGTATACTTATTGGCAGTAACTTAAGTGTTTCTCTATTGAATGTCTTTCCTCTGATTTGTTTCAAAGGAATGAAATTGAAATTACACAGTACTCTCCTCTACACAATTTTTTAACGAGGACATACATAAATTGAGATTTTTTATCAATAGTAAATCATATTTACTGTCGAGTGCAGTTACATAATTGTTGACACTTTTAATCACAATCTTTAATTTTTTTGATGGACCTTTATCTTTCAGGTATAAGTTGACTTCTTTTGGGATTTCATTTAAGTTTAGCTTTTCTTTTTCTTAATAAGTTGCACCTTTCTCAGTGTTTCAACAGTTTTTTTGTTGTTTTTTCAGCAGTTTAAGTGGATGATTCTATAAACAAGATCAAGATGTTGGGTAAGCTAAGGACTTTAATGAAAACTTTTGACCAGCCTCTACATGCATATATAGTTACTAATAGTGACCCTCACAAGAATGAATACCTTGCTAATACTTATAAACGACTTGAATTCATATCAGGTTTTTCGGGATCTAGTGCTACTGTTGTAATTACAGGTAATAAAGCTTTATTATGGACAGATGGTAGATATTACACTCAGGCAAATAACGAATTGTCCTCTGATTGGACTCTTATGAAATCTGGTTTAGTTACTACCCCTACTGAAGGGGCTTGGCTTTCTCAGAACTTGCCAAAAGGGTCAATTGTGGGTGTTGATCCTCAATGTATTGATTGTTCAATTTGGCAAACAATACATAATGAATTAGAAAAGGGTGGCCACAAGCTGGTTCCTATAAATAAAAATTTAATTGATGAAGTATGGTCTGATAAGAAAGTGGCAGTACTGAATGAAATAAAACCTCTGGCATTGAAATATTCAGGAAAACCTTCTGGTGAAAAGGTTGAAAACATTAGAAAAGCAATGATGGAAAAGGAAGTGGATACTCTTATAGTAACTGCTCTTGATGAAATCGCTTGGCTGTTAAATTTGCGAGGTTCCGATATAGAGTATAACCCAGTATTTTTTAGTTTTGTTGTAGTAAGCCATGACTCACTGAATTTTTTTGTTGATGAGAAAAGAATTACAGATGAAATTAGAGATCATTTTAGTAAAGAAAATGTTGATGTTATGATTCGGCCTTATGAAGATGTTTACCATTTCATAAGTACTCTTGTTAAAGATGTCAAAAAGGTCTGGGTTCCAAAGACTGCCAGTTACCTTATATATTCATTGATTCCTGAACAAAAACGTTATTGTGAGCCAAGTATAATTGCTTTAATGAAGGCCATTAAAAATCAAACTGAAGTTGAATACATGGTTAAAGCACATATACGAGATGGTGTGTCTTTATGTAGACTGTATGCTTGGTTGGATGAAGAAGTGTCAAAAGGTGAAATTACTGAACTTAGTGCAGCAGCTCAATTAGAAAAATATCGTCAAGAAACTGATGACTATATAGGACCCAGTTTTCCAACAATATCATCATCTGGGCCAAATGCAGCCATCATTCACTATCGGCCCTCAGAAGAAACTAATAGAAAAATCACTGAGAATGAAATATATTTATGTGACACTGGTGGCCAGTGGTTAGGAGGAACTACTGATGTTACAAGAACAATGCATTTTGGGATACCTACACAAATGGAAAGAGAATGTTTCACTCGAGTGTTTAAAGGTCAGACAGCCTTAGGAATGACAATCTTTCCTAATAAATTAAAAGGAAATTGCCTTGATGCCATTGCTCGCTTAGCATTATGGAAAGTTGGACTTGATTATGGTCATGGAACAGGCCATGGAATTGGTTCATATTTAAATGTTCATGAAGGACCAATGGGAATTTCTAACAGACCATTTCCTGATGATCCAGGACTTCAAGAAAATATGTTTGTGTCAAACGAACCAGGTTTTTATCTTGAAGGAAAATTTGGGATCCGGCTGGAAAATATTGTGCACATAACATCTGCCCAAACGCCTTACAACTTTAATGACAGAGGATACCTTACTATGGATACCATTACTCTTTGTCCTATCCAAACTAAAATGTTATTGATTTCTGAGTTAACACCCTCTGAAATTGACTATCTTAATTCTTATCACAAAAAATGTTTTGAGATATTAGGACCTTTGTTAAAAAATGAAGGATATGAGGCAGCCTATAAATGGTTGCAGAGAGAAACACTACCTATATAATTTTGGTTCAACCAATCTATTTTATATTACTAATCAAAATGTTAATTTATTACCATAAATTGTAATTTAAAAAAATTGTTTAATGATTATTTTAAATACTTTGTTATGAATAAAGTTGATTTTGACAAAAAAAAAAAATTAAACATGACACTTTATTTTATTGTGATTACCATTTAAAATTGTAAGATATTTCACTTTATTCAGTTTATGTACACTGAATGGAATGTATGTTGCAGATTTTTGACAGAAAGTACTTTATCATAGGATTGAAACTATAAAACATTCCTTTTAGCCATTTGGATTAAATAATCTTTCTG
Source organism: Rhaphigaster nebulosa (assembly GCA_948150685.1). Lineage (NCBI taxonomy): Eukaryota > Metazoa > Arthropoda > Insecta > Hemiptera > Pentatomidae > Rhaphigaster > Rhaphigaster nebulosa. The sequence continues at coordinate 180,705,789 of OX411306.1, forward strand.
AAAGGTGCAAAAGTTAGGATTTTATTGAAATATTTCCAAATCCTAAAATGGACTTGTGGAGATTCATTTTTTAATAATGTTATTTGTTCCATTTTAACATAGATTAGATTACATTATAAATTGTAAATGTTCCTATGATAATTGTTTATTACATTTAGAATAATAAAAGGCACTTTTGAAATCTTGCAGCCCCGTCAAAGATACACTAGTATTGAAGCTCGGTTTAAGGTGTCGCTTATAAAATATGAGAGCTTGGTTTTGATTGGCCTCTGTAAACATGTAAAATCAATTTTTTTCATAACAGGAATGAAGATTAAGAAAGCAGATTAGAAATGATTTTGATTACCATCAAGGGTTGAGAATAAAAAAAAGAAATTAATCTGTTTTATATAATTGGTAATAAATAATTGTTGATTAATGCAATGATTAATGATAATTCTTTACTTAAATGAGATTGGTTAAATGAAATCCGACCATAAAACTTTATATGTATTCATGAAACATTTTTGCTATTATTTGCCTTAAAACCTTTCTATTGATTATTGAATTTCTTTGGCAAAAGTCAAAATATTGACATTGACTATTCTGATAGGTGGTCACTTGTAAAATAAACAACTCTTCTTGTTCAAGTACATACATCACAACTTAAGTGGTATTAAAAGGAGGTGAGGATAATCTGATAATAAGAGATAATAGGACAATTCTTTTTCATGAGATAATAGCAAAAGCACTATCTCATGAAATTTACTCAAACGAATATAATAAAGGACCAAAATAGAGAATCAAATTAACTTTTTGCACATTATATTCATTAATTTCAAAATTGTGGCTAGTCAGATTCTTGCCCTAAGCCCTTCGCTATCATTAAAGAGAGATAGATAAAAAAAATTATAGCAGCATTAATAAATAGATAGATAGATTTATATATAGATAGAAATATATCATAAAAAGAAGATAACTGTTTTTTTTTCATATTTCTTGAAAATTTTATTCGTTGAAGGTGGTAATATGTCTCCTTGCACATCACACTGCTTTTTTTCTAATCATACCTTTAGTGTTCCTACAAGTTACAGTGGAAAAGTATGTGCTTAAATGTTTGTTGAGTTTCTCCATCACAATTTCTGGAATCTGCATTTATCAAATGAAACCTTTTAAATGTGTGTCGACGTTTTGGCCTAAGTTTTAGGCCATCATCTGGGCTGAATGGCTTGTAATTCAACTACCTGCCAACTGTTGGCCTGTGTTTGTACTACACATCACTTAGCCTTGATGATGGCCTAAAACTTAGGCCGAAACGCCTGCACACATTATAATAAGTTTTTTCTTATTTGTGTTAATTTATTGACCACATCCTCAGCCAAGATCTCTCACCAACAACCAAGATTCTCCTATGTACATTTTCCATGGTCAACCATACTCACCCTTATTGTGAAACCTTTTAAAAAATAGTGTTTAGATGGTCCATGTACTGTCAGCAATTGTATCAGTTTATGGTATGAACTGTTTATTTTGTCATAGTTTTTAAAATATAGTATGAGGTATATATTTTTGCAGTAGTTGTCTTCTTGGCAGTTGTTGTCATAATCTGTCAGCAATTGAATCAGTTTATGTATTTTTTATTTTGTTATAGTTTTTTTAATATAATGTGAGATACATCTTTGTGCAGCTGATTTAGCTGAAGTGTCTTTCATTGCCAGATATCTTGTTGCCATCTTTAACCAATTGCAGTGTTGTTTTTGTGTTCTTCTTCATTGCTTAGATTGCTTCTGATTTGCTTTGTCAGTAAGTAATGATTGTTTTAATTTCTCACAGACTATAACATTATATAACTATGTAGTGCCCTCCCACAGACTACTAGCGGGCAAAAGAGAGGTAGCGAAAGAAGAAGACCCTCTACGCAAAATGGCACAAGAGAGGTAGCAAAAGAAGAAGACCCTCTACGCTAAACGGCATAAGAAAGGTAGCGAAAGAAGAAGACCCTCTACGCTAAATGGCACAAGAGAGGTAGCGAAAGAAGAAGACTCTCTACGCTAAACGGCACAAGAGAGGTAGCGAAAGAAGAAGACCCTCTACGCTAAACGGCACAAGAGAGATAGCGAAAGAAGAAGACTACTAGCATTTAGCTGTCAGTGTAGTAAATATTATAAAACATGCCAGCATGCCACTCCAGGAGTGGTCTGCCTGTCTTTAGATGTACTTTGTGGCCTTAATTACTGTTTCTTTTTCTCTGATTGATTATTTAAGCAGTTTGGGCCCAGCCTTTGTTGTTCATTACGGTCAGTGTGATTATATTGTGTTGTAAAAGGGGGCCCGAGTTTTTATCATGTTACCTTCCATCTCTATTAATAGCAACGGATCACAATTTTCAATGTATTGCGTATGTTTAACATTTATTGCTGAGTGTATGTTTCACTGCTAATTCTAATTCAATGTTATTTTGTTTTATGTCTTTGTAGTTAACACTTACTTTTTTAATTTGATAAGGTGTCATCAATTATTTAATTTTGTATTTTATCGGTATCATTCCCGAAAGAGTTTGTGCATCACCTTAAGAAATATATATTCTAAAGGTAAAATTTAATTACTTTTTGTCAAAAACTTTGGGATATCTAAGAAGAAATAATTATAAAAACAAGTCTACAGTGACAAAATACCCATGTTGTGTCTGAAAAAAGATGAAAGACGACAACATTTTTTAATACGTATTAACAAAAATTTGATCAAAAACAAATTTCTGACGTAAAAATAAACTTTATTTAATTTAAAATGTAAAATATAAGTGCATGAATTAAAGAAGAATGAACTATAAATTTAAAAAAAATTGATTAGTTTTTCTTGTGGATGATGCTCGAAAAAATAAAGTCTATTGTGTATCGGTCCAGCTGGCAATGTAGTGGAATGCAGTTTGTATGTCGAATGTGTATCTCCAACAACTTCAGTTGGGCTTTCATTCACATTAACATTTAGAATAGAAGTGTCTCAGAATTTACCCAGTACTGAGGCAATATGCTAGATTTTACAGCAAATAAAGGAGGAGGTAGATCCAGGTGTGTCAGCAGGACAAAGAACATCATAAAAGTTGAATTTTTATTTTTTTAAATAATATAAATTAATTTATATTGGTGAGGGTATAGTTGATTGTAGATGTAATTTGAAGAAGAAGTTTAATTGGGGGGAGGGAGGAGGAAGGGGAGGGTGCAGTCAATGAAGAAAAAGCACATTAATAAGTGAAACTTATTTTTTATTGTGTCCACGTTTCGTTCTACGTTGTAGGCCTTCATCAGGGGTAAACAGAAAAAAAACAAGACAACAATCAATATAATACAACGTTTTTAAAGTATCGTTTATTTATTTTCATATTTTATACTTCAAAAATATTATAGTATATTGGTTGTTGTCTTGTTTTTTCTGTTTAGCCCTGATGAAGGCCTACAACATAGGCCGAAACGTCGACACAATAAAAAATAAGTTCCACTTGTTAGTGTATTTTATCTTCATTGACCCTTGGGCATCTTCTTCTTTAAAATAAATTAATTTAAATTTCAATGCATAGATATTTACTTGTAAGGTTTGGATTTCCCATAAAACTAGATCAATTTTAATAATAATATTTCTTTATAAAAAATAAACTAATGCTTATTTTAATAACTTATATTATAATTTCATGTTAAAAATTCTATTTTTAGCCATTAATTCATTATTTACTTGCCTAAAAAACAATAGTTAATATCATAATTTACAATTGGAGTAACTTTGTTGACCGTAGATGTAAATAAAGAAAAAGTTGGTCGAGGAGTGCAGTCAAAGACTAAGATCCTAAGTATATCCTATTTATTCTGTGCCAACGTTTCGGCCAAGTTTTAGACTATATGCAAAGTATACCCAGATAAATTATCTCAATATAATTTACATACTTCCAAATCTTCATACTAGTAGTCATTTTAATTAATAGTTTTCACATATTTTATTATATTATGTGTAATGTAATTCATGATCTTTCCTTCAATCTTTTCACATTAGTTTGATTTTTCATCATTTTCAAAATCTGTTTTAACATTAGTTTTTTTTATACTTCATATATTTTTATCATACTTGTCATTTCTGTTTATTACCATTTTTTTTACTATTACTGGTACTGCCTCTGTTGTTTTTCTTTTAGTCCTGATGATGGCCTAAAACTTAGGCCTAAACGTTGGCACAGAATAAATAAGTTATACTTATTAGTGAATTTTTCTTTGACCGCACTCCCTAGCCAACTTCTTTCTTATTAATAATTTACAAATTTCATCTAAAAACAATTTTTTTTTTTAAATAAAGAAGAATAATAGCTTTGCATTTTATATATATATATATATATATATATATATATATATATATATATATATATATATATATTAGTATATTCATATTATATAACAATAAAACAAAAATTTAAAATACCCTCACCAGTAAAACTTAATTTTTGGACTTAAACTACTTCTGCTCTGAAGTGGCTCTATATCAACGTCGTTTTTTGAAAAAGGTGTAAGAGCCATAAGCCATAAAGCTTTACAGAAAACTTTTTGATTGTGTTAATTCCTTGTTGTATATAGTAGGAGTTTATCAAGGTGGCAAAACCTTATACTTCTTTGACGTAATTATGATAATTGATTTTCACAACTGGCCACTATTGGGCATTGGTGACTATATACCATATATATATATATATATATATATATATATATATATATATATATATATATATATAGATTAAAATAAACATTGTTTTAAATTATAAAATCAAATGATAATGGAATATTATCAATTTAATTTTTAAGTAATTTATGACATTATATGTATATAAATACATCATCTCATTTCCTAATTCAGAGATGACATTATAATTATTATGTTTTATTTGGATAAATAACAGTTTAAACATTGATTTTTAATAAAAGTGATTAAACAAAATTACTGTTTCAAGAAATAATAAGCATGATGGATGAATTACTGTTTCAATACTGGTTAAAGGTGTAGTAAGAAAATGGCTGCAATATGTTAAAATATTGGATATTCCAGTATTAGACTTAATACAATCCATTTAAAGAAATCTTGTCCATCAGGACTAATTTTGTCATTGAAGACTATAATTATGCACTTCAAAGAAAACAAAATTATATTTATTTAAGTGATGTACAAGTAAATTTGCTAAATTGCCTAGATTATAGTTACATGCATCCCAATATTTATCACCCTTTTGAAAACATTAATGCCATTTTATCATCTTTTTAACAACAGAAGATATGGACTAAAGTTAGAAAACAAACTGATTATATTCCCTAACTCCTGATTTTGGATCTTGTCAATTTTCTTTTTTCTTTATTTATTGAAATTTGGAATCTTGCAACAAGTAAGTGAGAAGTAAGAATATAAGAAATGATATTGACTTGTGAAGGAACCACCCATTGGTAGCACTTCAATGACTATTTTAAATTAGAAGGTCCGGTGGCCAGTTTCTTTTCAGATGCCTTGGAGGATATCCAGGAATACATAAGGATGAAATGCTACGAACAAGAGGGATGGGTAAAAAGTTTGAAATTAAAGGAGATATATCTATTTCAGGCAAAATCTACAACAAATGAGATATTGAGGTCTTCGTGAATAATTTTATTTGTGACAAAATAGGGAGCATAAAGGATTTTAGGATTGGATGCGGGAGGAATTTGATGGTTTAGTGGTGCCCCAAAGCTCTATCCCGTTTGTCCAAATGGGCCTTATAATGGTGATGTTTATGAGTTTTTGTAGAAAATTGGTAATTTGTATCATTTGTCAAGTAAGTGTTGTAGTAATCGGAATCTACTAGCAGTTTTTTGTCGTTTCAGTCTTGGGTTCCATGTAAGACGCTTGTCAAAATGGAGTCTTAGGTATCGCATCTGTTCGACAAGGATAAATGGTATATTATTAAAGGATATTGTAGGACAGAATGTTATTTATTATTATGATGTTATTTTGATTGATTGATGTCATTTGTTATTGGATGTTACCCACTGGTTAACGACGTAGGTTAAAGGTGATTTGATGAGATTTATTTTAATTCTCCAGTTTTGACACCATTCTTCAATGACTATGAAGTGTGACTGCAGGGTTTGAGGTGCGGCTAATTGGTCATTGTTCACAGATAACACACATGTGTCATCAGTGTAAGTAATGAAGATGGTGTTAGAATGGGCTGGGATATCAGCTGTATACACCGTGTATAGGATGGGGTCAAGGATACTACCTTGAGGTACACCCCCGGACTGAGAGAACAGTGATGAGTAGGGAAGATTATGGTTTACTTTGAAGGTTCTATCAGTGAGGTAGGAATAGTCTCAGATGCCAGACTCGGTCAAAAGCTTGTTCTACATCGAGAAAGGCTCCTGTGCAGTGCATTCTGCACTCCAATGTGGAAGATATAACATCCACCACACGATGACACTGCTGTATAGTAGAATGGGATGTTCGAAATCCAAATTGATAATCAGAAATAAATTGGTATAAATCTAGGATTGGATACAGTCGCTTTAATATGAATTTTTCTTGGATTTTGCCCATAGTGTGCAAGGGAAAAATAGGAGGATGGGTATTCAGGTGGCTTTTAGGGTTTCGGTACGTTTTTATAATAGACAGTTTTCAAGGATCAGGGAGATAGGTGGATGGGAGTGAAGCAGTGTATGCATAGGTTAGGAATAGGATAGCTTAATGAGGGAGCTGTTTTAGGATGTGTGATATGAGATCATTGCCAGGAGCTTTTTTGGAAGGTAATTTCTGAATGATGTTAATTATTTCGGAAGAATGGTAGGCTTTAGGAGGATGGGACATCTGAAGTGGAATAGTTAGTTCTCCCTCAAGATGGGCTGGGTTAAGGATATCAGGATGAGGATTAAAAGTTTTGAAAAGGTTCATCATCATCATAATCCTATCCTTTTCTACCACTGTACAGTATAAGGATGCCCTCTATATAACCTGGCCATGTGTCTCTTTCCCGTATCAGCTCACTCCTCCTGCTCCAGTCCAGCCATTGCTTCCTGAATGCCTCTCGCACACCTTCTTCCCAGGTTATCCAAGGTCTTCCTCTAGGTCTTGTTCCCTCCACTCCTGTCTCGTATGTAATTCTGGCGTTTCTTTCCATATTCATTCTGAGGAGGTGCCTACACCACCACAGTTTATTCTCCTCTAGGGTGGTTTCCACTGGCTGTACCTCGAGGTTTGACCTGATTGTTGTATTGCGGATCCTGTCTCTCCTCATCTTCTCTTCAACCTTTCTTAAGTACCTCATCTCCATTGTCTTGATCTGCCGCTTGTGTTTGGAGGTGAAGGTCCATGATTACGAGAAGTAGGGAAGGATAGGCAGAAACGTTGACCTGTAGATGGACAACTTCCTCTTTTTGGTTACCTCTGTCGAGGAAACATCTCCGAATCGAGTGGAACATTCTTCCAGTTGCTCCCAGTCTTTGCGACACCTCTCCGTCTATATAGCTGCTTTCATTGAGTAAGGCACCTAAATATTTGAAATCTGGAACTTGATCCAAGATTTGCCCATTTAACCTCAATATTCTCATTATTCGGTGGGGCTGTCTTCTTACTATCATGTATTTTGCTGACAACCCACTTCCCTTGAAACAATAATTATTACAAAAGACAGAAGGAATAGAGCTGGACTGATTTTAAGGAATTCAACACAGCCTGGAAAACGGTTTATATGACTTTTGAAAAGGTGTTCACCGAATATTTGGGATTTTTCCTCGTCTGAGATTCAGTGAGAAGCGAATGGTCAAAGGTAAAGGTTTTTAATTTTAGTAGCTTTGCTATAGTTATCCAGAATGATTTATTCCTCCTTGGTCCTCAAAGCTTATTTAAAAAATTTAATTTAATAAAAAATAAAAACTCCGACTTCGGAATTAACTTTTGCTCAATAGTTAATTCAGAACTGATTTGATGTGTTCCAAGTGACAATACACATCTGCCTTACAGTGAATAAAGGTGATTTGAATTCAATTTTATTAGAACTCGAAAAACGTTATTTATAATGCTTTTACCATTCGTAAGTTCATAAGCCTTTGGTAATAAATTATAAATAAACAATACTTTGGCTACCGAGGATTAATTGTAAAAAAAATATATATGTATAAGCATTTTTTTTTAATTCCATAAATTGATTTTTTTGTAGCACTGGCTCGCTTGTTAAGTTTAGAAAAATAATTTTTCCGACAAAAGCATCAGCCTACAGCAGAAGTAGCAGATGCTATGGACCCCACGTCGAGAGTAAAACATTTTCAACTTGCAAAGTTTTGAAACCGTTAATAGATATCTTTGCCTCGTGCAATAAATGTTTTTTTAAAATATTTCAAAAAATAATTTTTTTTGAAAAATCTTTATCCTCGGTCACCTTGGCTGTTGCATTTAACCTCATTCATTCATTTGGAAAAAAATGGAAAAGTTCAGGCAAATATTCAATTAGCTCCTAAGAATTCCTTAAAAATGTAAACATTTGAAAACCCATTCGGTATTCTGTTGAAACTAAAAAGGCTCATTTCGAAGAAATCCCATGTAGGTCTCAGGTACAGTAAATGCATTCTCTTAACCCAAGAATTCACAATAGAAGTCAGCATAGTGTTGAACACAGAATCATGAAGGAACATTCAAGATAACTGCACTATCTTATCCGAAGAGACCCACTATATTCCATTATTAATTATTTTTCAGTTCAAATGTTGTGTTGAGTTTTGAAGACAAGAAGATGCTCAATAGATAGCTGTTTGTGAAGTTTCTTATTGGTATTCTATTTTACTTAAAGATAATCAAATTCCCCGCCCTAACCCCCACCCAAAAAAAAAAAACCCTTCAAAATCGGTCCAACATTAGCAGAGATATAGTGTATTGAACTTTGTAGATATGTTTTACTAAATATTCTCGAACAGAAACAGGTTCTATAAACCTCTGTTTTATTTTTTTATGACTCGAAAACTACACATCTAACATTCCAGATAATCATTTAAAAGATAATTTAATTGTCTACACAACTAAACATAAAATAAAAAATCTCAATCGGACTAATATTTAATGATGACATAACAAACATATTTTATATTGGACTCTAATCCAAAGCTATAAGGAATAGAATAATCGATTTCACACGGCCGAATGGAGACGCCAGATATTTTTGATTTATAGGTTATAGGTTTATAACTGTCTTTGACTCAAATCAAGCCAGAAATTTTCTGTGCCAATATTACTTTTCTTATTTGTTTTAAAAAAAAGCTTATCTTCATTGATAATTCAAACATGAATCGTAAATTAAATTGTAACAACTTTTCATAAAAAACTAAAATATATTGTTATTAAGTTGAATATTAAAAATAAAAATCTGACATTTTTTCTAAAAGAAATAAACGTGATTGAAAGTTCTGCAAGCAAAAACAAATTTTTTCTTATTGTGCCACCTTCTTCCAAGCCAGCGATATAACTGTTAGGAAATTATAAGCCATTGTGTAATAATTTCCGGCGTTTTTCAACTTGTACTTTCAAATTCTTATAAGTAGATTTTGAGTGAGTTTAGTTTGTTTGAGAGATGAAGAATTATGCAATCCTAAATAAGTTTGTTGTTTTTCTGTATAACGTTCTCTTTTTTTCTTGCATTGTTCAAAATTGTCTATTGTCAACCATGTTATATGAAGTAGTCTGATTGATTGCGAATATTAGCATACTCTTTTCATTCAACTCATTTCTATTAACGAGGATGCCTTTGAGATCTCGATATCTCTTGAGTGACCGAAGTCAGCGGCTATGAACTACCTAAAGCCTTAAAAATTACTCGAAACTGCAATAATGTTAATAAAAAGAAGCAACGCAAACATTCTCAAAACGATACTCCAACTTCAAGAAGGCAAGCAAAAAACCCGGAGTGACAGACCTTTCGATTCCAAAACTGAAAATGTACAGCAATAAATTGAACGTTTTAAAAATTACCTCAAAATAAAATGGTCAGAAGAAATAGTCGTGTTTGATGGTTACCCAAGTGATTCGAAACAGCGAGGAACGAAAAGCTCAAAAGGGTCGTTCCATAATAAATAGGTCAGCCGATATCATGCTCGATGAGAGAAACACTCTCTGCCGTTTCCCAAGAGAAGTTCTTGGGAAATGAATCTAACAAGAGCCGTCTAATTCAAATGTTAAAAACATATTTTGAAAAAGGCTCAATGAAAGTGCTAGGGGCAGTAGAGGAAGCCGATGTACTCATTGTAAACACAGCTCTTTCACAGTCGAGCAGTTTTGATAGTGTTGTTATCGTAAGTGAGGATGTTGATGTGCTCGTTGTGTTGTCAGGACTTCCCAATTCCAACAAAAATAATGTATATCTTTTCGAACCAGGATCCAGGAAGGAGTGGCAAAGATGATACATATTTCTGGGCCTCATCGTATCAGTATGATCCTAAATAATTTCTTTTTGCCCATGCATTCTCTGGTTGTGATACAACGTCGTCTCCGTTTGGCCATGGAAAAACAAAGTTATGTGGCGTTATTGAAAAAACCCAGCTCTGAAAAAAAGCCGCCTCTTTGTTTTACGAGAGAACTACCTCAGCAGACCAACTCAATAGAGAAAGACAGAAAACGGCCATGCATGGTGCTGAAGCGACCACATTTGTGCAAGGAATTGACAACTTAAGATACTACCTCTTCGCCAAAATGTTTACAAAGGCCATGTTCAATCTGCCCACGGGACAGCCACGGTCTCACCTCCAGCCAAATGAAGAAAAAACTTATACCCCAGTCATTGCTGCAACTAGTGTTTTGCAGCTGCAAAAAAGGTTCCAACAGTGTCGTGCACCTACCAAAAATCTGGCTTCATGTGCACCACAATATACATGAATTGTTCGGGCACATCTTGCTCCAACGTCCCACCGATTGAAAACAAGGATGACATTGACGAGGATGTTTTTGTGCAACCTTCTCAATGTTTACGTAATCTTTACAATATTTAACTTTAGCAACATTTAAACAGGTTGGATCATGTATAGACAAGTTGGATGATGTCTAGGTGAAATACAAATATGGACTTTGAACTGTTTATCTCTAGCATATAAATAAATAGTAGATTTCCTTAATCCTATAACAACTGCTGGACCTTGAGCTGTTTATCTCTAACATATAAATAAATAGCATAGTCCCTTAATCCTATAACAGCTTTTGGACTTTGAACTGCTAATCCCTTTAACATAAATAAATTATAGGGGCTCCTTAATCCTTTTGGACTTTGAGTTCTTAATCCCAAACCTTTCTTATCTCGCTGAAACATAAACAAAACAACTTTTCAATGTACTACGTATTTTTAATGGCTGATAGTATAAGTAATGGTCTTAAAAGGATTAACTTGTCAATGTTCTACGTATTTTTATTCTCTCATAGTTAAATAATGGTCTTAAAAGGATTAACTTTTAATCCATTAAGTTCCTATCGAACTTTTAATCTTTAAAATATATTAACAAACCGAAACGTTGGTATCAAGTTGGCCAAAGAGGTTGCACCTTTTCATAGCTTTGAAATATTTTCAAAGTACACGAGTCGGTATTAATAACTGCGAACATGTCGCAGTAAATTTTAATTAATGAATATTAATGAATACTATTTCTTAATCCCTTAAGGGCTTTTGTACTTTGAGCTGTTAATACCAAAACATAAAGAATGATTTAGGACTTCCGCTAAAAAGTAAACAAATTTAGCTTTCGCAATAATGCTCTATCTCTTAATCCTTCCTTTAAAAGTTAACAATGGACTTTGAACTGTTAATCCTCTATCATTACTCATCTCGCTGAAACATAAACAAAACAACTTTTTAATCTTATGTGTATTTTTATTTTCTCATAGTATAAACTATTAAAACGCCGTAAAAGAATTAAATATTAAATCCTTAAAGTTTTTTTTTATCATTTACAAACAATGATAAAGAGCCTTTTAATCATTTCATAATATCTGGATAGATGACGTCATTATTATTAGCTAAAGTTTTGTACCTTTTTCAGTTCTCAATGTTTACATTTTATGCAATTTTTCCAAATTTTTTACCTTTACCTATCTATTTCTTTATTAAATTTTCTATAACCTCCTCAATGTTTATACATTTTCTGTCCGCTAGGGCGCAGCATCTTACTCCACTCGGGAATTTTCCTGGCTAGTTTACATAATGTTCTCAATGTCTATGATTTATGCAACCTTCCCAATGTTTACGTTTACCGACCTATTTGTTTACGTTTTCTTTAACCTTCCCAATATTTAAATTTTATGTAAATATAGTCTTCTCAACTGATTTTTTGCCTTTCCTAAATTGTTTTTCCCCTTTTCTGAACTTGATTTAATTATAATTAACTACCCTGGTTCCTAATTGCACTCGTATCAGACCTTGCGATATCATCGGCTCCTTTCGGCTACTCTCGGATACACTCGAAGGAGAGCGGCCGAGCCCCGATCATTGTCCTCGGTGACGCTCGTTCGTCCTCGTTTTTCCTCGGGCCCCCATCTCGATCTCCCTAATCTGCCTTAGGATGCTCCCGATTCGAGAATAACCGAACTCCTCCGGCCTCATATGATCATCCAGAATCACTAGGAAAAATTTGAAAAAATCTCCTCTTCTCACCTGGACTTCTTCTCCTACGGTTCCAACCATTCATTTTACTCAGCACGTAGAGGTCTCTCGTCTGCGTACCCCTTGATCAACTATAAATATTTACATTTTTCATAACTTGAAGTCCCATAATTTTAGTGGTTTTTAGTAATTTTAGCGGTTTTTATTGATTTTAGTCATTTCTTATCAGCTTCTAATGGCAAAATACACTCCGGCAATAATATTATGCTTAATGTTTAACCGAATCCATCATTTTCTTTCAATTCATTGATAATATTTTTTGAGTAGGTCTTTTACTGCTTTACTGGTCTTTTACCTCTAATTTTTAACATAGCTTTATATTTTTTAGTATATTTTAACCAATTTTAGATATTATTTTTTGTTTTTATAATTGATTTTACATGTTACTTTATTGATTTTAGTCAATTTTAATGATTTTAGAAATAAAATAAAACGTTTTATTAGCAAATATTTGTATATAAATCTGTTTTGAGATGATTTATTATCTAGAGTTGATATTATTTGAGAATGTTGATGTAAGATGTGCTATATTTGGTCCCCATTTGTATGATATTATATTGTTGTTTTTTTCAATCCTAATGATGCCCGAATTAGCGAAACGTTGACTTATCAGATATTTACTGTTGTTTAAGAGACTCAAAACTTTATTCAGGATTCTTCCAGAAATATACTGATAATTTAGAATTAGAATTTAAGATAATTTTGAATATTAGAATGTTTGCCATCATCGGATGATAGATAATATTAAGAGTAACTAATATGAGCATAATCGTGGCAGTTGGAGCACAATTCTGATCACCACACCTTCCCCCTTAAAATTCCAAATATTTACATTTTTCATGAACTTGAAGTCCCATAATTTTAGTGGTTTTTAGTAATTTTAGCGGTTTTTATTGATTTTTAGTTATTTCTCATCAACTTCTAACGGCAAAATACAATTCGACAATAATACCATGCTTAATGTTTGACCGAATCCATCATTTTCTTTTACATTATTGATAATATCCTTTGAGTAGGTCTTTTACTGCATAGACTTCGATCTCTAATTTTTAACATAGCTTTATATTTTTAGTATATTTTAACCAATTTTAGATATTATTTTTTGTTTTTATAATTGATTTTGTCCGTTACTTTATTGATTTTAGTCAATTTTTAATGATTTTAGAAATAAAAAAAAAAAAATATATATTTTATTATCAAATATTTGTATATAATACTGTTTTGAGATGATGTATTATCAGTAGTTGATATTATTTGAGAATGCTGATGTAAGATGTGCTATATTTGGTCCCCATTTGTATGATATTATGTTGTTTGTTTTGTTTTTTTTCATTCCTAATAATGACCGAATTGGCGAAACGTTGACTGATTAAATATTTTCTGCTGTTTATCAAATCTTTATTCATGATTCTTCCAGAAATATACTGATAATTTAGAAATATTCATATTAACCCTTCCATACTCGCTTCATAATTCAAATTGTTTGATTTCTTTCATGAAATAATAACTATTTATTAGATATTTCTATATCGTCTTCGGGTCAAAATGTCTTGTTTTGTGCAGGTGACTGTCAATATTAGAATGTTTAGCATTATCGGATTATAGATAATACTAAAATTAACTCATATGAGCACAATCGTGGTAGTTATAGCACAATTATGACCACACTTTTTTCCAAAAATATCAAAAGTTCGCCTATGAGGCACCACTATCAGTACTTGTTTCCTCATCGAAGTTTGTTTATCGATTAATCAACAATCAGTTCAATCAATTTTGACGAGTCCATCTTGCTTTTGCACACTAACTTTCTGTTGGACAGAACATTTATGGACTTCATCAGGATGAGAACCATTGTTAAGAGGTGTTTCATAGCACCCTAGGAGAATCAGAATTTTCATGTAAGACGTATTGGTGTAATATAATATTCAAACGGCTAGATTGTTTTTTTTGTTTTGTCGAAGGGTCAGGTATCCACCTTATAGTAGGTAACCTTCACAACGGTTACATAACCTTTACCATATTTAACTTTAATGATATCAGGATAGATAATGTCACACTTGAATAATTCTAAATCTCTTAATTCATTTGCTGAAAGTAAACGATGGACTTTGAACTGTTAATCTCTACAAAGTATACAAAGAGTAGAGCTTCTTAATCCAATAACAACAGTTGGACTTTGAACTGTTAATCCCTAAAACATAAATAAATTCTAGAGCTCCTTAATCCTATAACAACTTTTGGACTTTGTGCTGCTAATACCAAAATATAAAGAATGAAATAGGACTTGTCAGTCCTTCCGCTAAAAAGTAAACAAATTTAGATTTCGCAATAATGCGCTATCCCATAATCCTTCCTTTGAAAGTAAGCAATGGACTTTGAACTGCTAATCCTTAAAAAGTTTAACTTTTATACACAAACAAAGATATAGGGTATAGTTAATAAAAGAAAATACAACTTTATAAAATAAAAAAATTTATTTCATCATAATATTAGATACAAGAAATAGAATTTTTAAATAAATGAAACATCATCTTTATAACCAATTCTTCCATTATACACTAAAGAAATTATTTCATCGCTATTGTTAAAAGCCTCGATGTCTTCAACCGACATCTTAAAACGTTTAGGAAGATACACTCTGATAGAATTATCATGATCCTTTAACGTAGCGACCAACGCTAATCCCATTTTCGTTTCAACATGTTCCAGTTCTCCGATGATGTATGGCCGTCCGATCTGAATATAATTCAATTTATGCACATAGCGAGCGCCATCGTTTAATCGGTTGAAGACATCGAGGCTTTTAACAATAGCGATGAAATAATTTCTTTAGTGTATAATGGAAGAATTGGTTATAAAGATGATGTTTCATTTATTTAAAAATTCTATTTCTTGTATCTAATATTATGATGAAATAAATTTTTTTATTTTATAAAGTTGTATTTTCTTATAAGTTGGTTTCGCTATTAGTCTGTTTAGTCGTCGTTGACTAACTACAAGCTCAATTTTATGTCGTTTTCGCACATCCTCCATAAACTTTCCGAAAACGGCATTGTTCATGAGCTTGTAGTTAGTCAACGACGACTAAACAGACTAATAGCGAAACCAACTTATAAGGACAGGACGATATACACCGAATCGTTAGTGGCAGTACATCTGGACTTTGAACAGATCAAGATGAACAAACCTATTTATGTAGGGATGACCATTCTGGATCTTTCCAAAGTCCGGATGTACGATTTTCATTACAATTCCATGCTAGCGTACTACGGACCAGAGAGACTAAAACTTATGTACACTGACACAGACAGTTTATTATATCTTATACAAACGGACGATTTTTATAATGACATGGACAACTACATGGACGAACTCGATACGTCTGACTACTCCCACGACCATCCCGCACATAGGACTTACAATAAAAAGGTGTTGGGGAAATTTAAAGATGAGGCCAACGGAGTGCCCGTCTCCGAGTTTGTCGGACTGCGAGCGAAAATGTACTCGCTACGGATCCACAACGCTAAGGAAAAGAAAAAGGCGAAAGGGATCAAAAAGGTAGCTGTTAATAACAGGTTATCATTTTCAGATTACCTCACCTCGTTGCGTGACGGAAAAGAGTTTAAGACAACTTTTCGTTCGATAATATCGAAGCAACATAAGCTCTTTTCCGTCAAGCAGACTAAAACGTCCCTTTCGCCACACGACGATAAACGTCATCATATCGACGGGATTCGTACCTTAGCCCATGGTCATTATTCCATACCGGATATGTAGATGAAGTGTGGGGACATGGCAGAATTTCTTCCTCTAACAATCTCTCTCGCAATATTGACCAATGCAATGTAAATAGTATAAATTGTAAATAGTAGTCAATAATTTTGATTAAAAAAGGAAAAAAATTAAAATAAGAAAAACAAAAAATTTTTTTTTTTAAATATATATTAAAAGTAAGTAGTTTGATTTACCTTAATAGGTATTAGTAGAAAAGTATTGAAAGATGAGGTTTAATTTATTTTAAAGATTTTTGTACTTTTTATTTATTTTTTTAAATCTACACCATGAAAAAATGACCAAATGGAAGAATGGTTTAAAAGAAATTTTCAATTATTTATCGTTTCCAGATGCTATTAAAGATTTAATTTTGTAAAGATAATTTTTTTTTTTTTTACTAGTTGATATAATATTGGTGTTTTTATTTGTAAACCAAAGCTATGGAATGTGTGTTATTGTCTCTGGCGTGGCCGTGATGGCCGGGCAAGTTGGAACGAAGATTCCAGGGTGCCCGGTTCGGAACGGTGTGAGCTAGATGGCGAGGCCGTGATGGCCGGGCAAGTCGGAACGAAGATTCCAGGGTGACCGGTTCGGAACGGTGTGAGCTAGATGGCGAGGCCGTGATGGCCGGGCAAGTTGGGGCGAAGGTTCCAGGGTGCCCGGTTCGGAACGGTGTGAGCTTGATGGCGAGGCCGTGATGGCCGGGCAAATTGGAACGAAGATTCCAGAGTGCCCGGTTCGGAACGGTGTGAGCTAGATGGCGAGGCCGTGATGGCCGGGCAAGTTGGGACGAAGGTTCCAGGGTGCCCGGTTCGGAACGGTGTGAGCTTGATGGCGAGACCGTGATGGCCGGGCAAGTTGGAACGAAGATTCCAGGGTGCCCGGTTCGGAACGGTGTGAGCTTGATGGCGAGGCCGTGATGGCCGGGCAAGTTGGGGCGAAGATTCCAGGGTGCCCGGTTCGGAACGGTGTGAGCTTGATGGCGAGGCCGTGATGGCCGGGCAAGTTGGAACGAAGATTCCAGGGTGCCCGGTTCGGAACGGTGTGAGCTTGATGGCGAGGCCGTGATGGCCGGGCAAGTTGGAACGAAGATTCCAGGGTGCCCGGTTCGGAACGGTGTGGGTTCGATTCCCACTGGGGCAGTTAATATTTATTTTTCGGCGGCCCCGAGAAATAAATCTTGACACTCCCACTCTGGTTAGGCGCCAGGACAGGACCACTAAAGACCAATAAAGAATGTATGTTACAAAATATTTACAGCAATATTATATCAACAAACCTCTCCGATGCACTCACACCTTGGCGAGGTGGAGAGGCTTACTTCTAAATTATATTTAGAAAACTAAGATGAGTGCAAACGAAAATATGAATTTTATGAAACATTTAATCCTTTATATTTTTTAAGATATTAGTTACAAAATTAGTTTATAATAGGTCTCAACCATCACGGTAAGTATATTGATAAATACGCGCTAAAATCAATAAAATTTGTTAAAAAACGGTGACAGTGAAGAGTTGTGTACTCGATGCTCTATACTTAAACATATTTAATAGGTTACAAAATCTCCAAGTGGAGTAGGTGCTACGCCCTAACGGACAGAAAATGTATATAAACATTGAGAAGATTATAGAAAATTTAAAAAAAAAAAAAGTTATATAGGTAGGTAGGTATATGTAAAAATTGGGAAGATTGCATTAAATGTAAAAATTAAGAACTGAAAAAAGATAAAAAACCTTTGGCTAATAATAAGTACGTCACCTATCCAGTTATTATGAAATGATTAAAAGACTGTATATCGTTATTCGTTAATGTTTTACGTGGTTTTAATAGTTTATACTATGAGAGATTAAATATATATATAAAGATTAAAAATACATATAAAGATTAAACATACATATAAACATTAAAAAGCTGCTTTGTTTATGTTTCAGCGAGATGAGTAAAGATAGAAGATTAATAGTAAGAAGCCCTACATATTTGCTTATGTTTTAGAAGCACTGTATATTTATGTTCTAGAGATTAACAGTTCAAAGTTTATTGTTTACTTTCAAAGGAAGGATAAAGGGATACAGCATTATTGTGAAATCTATATTTGTTTACTTTTTAGCGGAAGGATCAACAAGTCCTGTATCATTCTTTAAATCTTGGTATTATGAGCTCAAAGTCCAAAAGCTGTTATAGGATTAAGGAGCCCCTATAATTTATTTATGTTAAAGGGATTAGCAGTTCAAAGTCCAAAAGCTGTTATAGGATTAAGGGACTATGCTATTTATTTATATGTTAGAGATAAACAGCTCAAGGTCCAGCAGTTGTTATAGGATTAAGAAAATCTACTATTTATTTATATGCTAGAGATAAACAGTTCAAAGTCCATATTTGTATTTCACCTAGACATCATCCAACTTGTCTATACATGATCCAACCTGTTTAAATGTTGCTAAAGTTAAATATTGTAAAGATTACGTAAACATTGAGAAGGTTGCACAAAAACGAAAACAAGATAAAGGTTATGTAACCTTTGGGAAGGTTACAGACAATAAAGTGGATACCTGACCATATAACAAAACCTTAAGTCTCTCAAACGGTAGAAAAAAACAACATGGTGGCATAAGAAAAACAAAATGGCGATGTATAAAAAACAAAATGGTGGCCGGGTACACTCATGCTCTATAAGATGGGTACTTGACCCTTCAACAAAACCTCAAGTCTCTCAAACAGTAGAAAAACAAAATGGCGATGTAAAAAAAACAAAATGGCGGCCGGGTACACTCATGCTCTATAAGATGGGTACCTGACCCTTCAACAAAACCTCAAGTCTCTCAAACAGTAGACAAACAAAATGGCGATGTATAAAAAAACAAAATGGCGGTCGGGTACACTCATGCTCTATAAGATGGGTACCTGACCCTTCAACAAAACCTCAAGTCTCTCAAACAGTAGAAAAACAAAATGGCGATGTATAAAAAACAAAATGGCGGTCGGGTACACTCATGCTCTATAAGATGGGTACCTGACCCTTCAACAAAACCTCAAGTCTCTCAAACAGTAGAAAAACAAAATGGCGGTCGGTACACTCATGCTCTATAAGATGGGTACCTGACCCTTCAACAAAACCTCAAGTCTCTCAAACAGTAGAAAAACAAAATGGCGATGTATAAAAAACAAAATGGCGGTCGGGTACACTCATGCTCTATAAGGTGGGTACCTGACCCTTCAACAAAACCTCAAGTCTCTCAAACAGTAGAAAAACAAAATGGCGATGTATAAAAAACAAAATGGCGGTCTGGTACACTCATGCTCTATAAGATGGGTACCTGACCCTTCAACAAAACCTCAAGTCTCTCAAACAGTAGAAAAACAAAATGGTGATGTATAAAAAACAAAATGGCGGTCGGGTACACTCATGCTCTATAAGATGGGTACCTGACCCTTCAACAAAACCTCAAGTCTCTCAAACAGTAGAAAAACAAAATGGCGATGTATAAAAAAACAAAATGGCGGTCGGGTACACTCATGCTCTATAAGGTGGGTACCTAACCCTTCAATGGGTGGAGGGGGTAAATCGTATGGGCGGAGCATAGGTCAGGAGGTTCCATAGATCACGTGACTAAAATATGCGGGCGGAGCGTAGACAAGGAGGTTCCGCGGGTCACGTGACCGGATCACGTGACTAAAATATGCGGGCGGAGCGTAGACCAGGATGCGCTGCGGGTCACGTGACTGGATCACGTGACTAAAAAGGGGCGGGGCATAAGGGTCACGTGACTAAAAAGGGGCGGGGCATAAGGGTCACGTGACTAAAAAGGGGCGTGGCCTACTAGTTAAGGTTAGGTCGAGGCGAGACCACGTGGTGGTTAAGGTAGGGTCGAGGCAAGGCCACGTGACACTTACGGCTAGCGGTTGAGGGGATGGAGGAAATGGTGTGCCAGCTCCCGCATTTTCCCTCTACTCTTGATAGTTGATATACAATCGCATGTCCCAACATCTAGCATATGCGGATGACGTCGTCATTACCGCTAGAAACCAAGCAGCATTATCAGGAACATTCCAAGAAGGCAGCCATTCAGCTGGGACGAAGATGAAACTGTATATATGAAAAACTCAAAATTGGAAAAGATGGCAATTGAAAAAGTGAGTATAAGAGAGCATAGTTTTAGAGCAGTAATCCAATTCAAGTACCTGGGAAGTGTGGTCACAGGTGATAACAAAATAGAGAGTGAAATACAAGCCAGAATAGCAGCAGGAAATAGGTGTTATTCCTCACTACAAAGAGTGTTTCAGTTAAAATCATTCTCTAAAAGAATGCAAATTCAACTGTACAAAACCGTAGTAAGACCGGTAGTCATGTATGGGTGCGAGACATAACCCCTGACCTAAAAATCAGAACTTATGGTCAACAAATGGGAAAGAAAAATATTAAGAAGAATTGGGGTGGAGGGGCCGAAAATGGTGTATGGAGAAAAAAAAAGAATGAGGAGTTGATGGAGCTATATGGGGAGCCGGACAGGGTGGCGTTGATAAAGAAAGCCAGATTGAGATGGATGGGGCATGTGGAAAGAAAGCCGGACCACAGGATAGCGAGGAGAATGCTCAATGAGAAACCGGACGGTAAACGAAGCAGAGGACACCCTCGGATCAGATGGCTAGATGATGTCGAAGAGGACCTGAAACTGCTAGGTGTACGAAACTGGAGGAGGATAACACAGGATCGTGGAGATTGGTCGGCTGTGGTGTTGTAGGCCCGAGTTCTTGCAGGATTGTAGAGCCCAAATAATAATAATAATAATAATATTTGATAGTTGCAACTCGATACGCAATACTACTCTATATCCGATATTCGATACTTAATACTGTATACTCGACGCTTGTGAATCGATATTCGGAACACGGCATAAAATACTCGAAAACTCAATATTTGCTACACGATACTTCTTAAAACTTTATTTCAGAACATTGTGGGCCACGAAATAATTGCTTGGGGTTCTCATTCGGCTCGTAATTCACCATTCTGATACCATTGAATTACAGCAATATTTAAAACAGGTAAAAGACGAATGACTTAATAGCAAATAAGTCATTTGGAATAAAGTCCAAAAACTAATTATACTGCCTTTGTGTGAGCTACACTCATTCGAGATAAATGAAAAAAATCATGATTTCATTAACTGTAGAATCACTTAGACCACAGATTGTTGGACTTACATTTGAACTGAATCGTATTTATCTTTAACATGTCATTATGCAGACCAAGGGGAGTCGGAAAGGGCACTATTATTTTGCAATTTTGGGAAAAATGACAGGAATGAAAATTAAACCACAGAAATAAAATAAATCATAGTAATTATAAAAATATTTTTTGAAATACTATGGACAACATTTTAATGTTATTCCAGATAACGCTAGTAATATTGTAAACAATTATGA
Organism: Rhaphigaster nebulosa; assembly: GCA_948150685.1. Taxonomy (NCBI): domain Eukaryota; kingdom Metazoa; phylum Arthropoda; class Insecta; order Hemiptera; family Pentatomidae; genus Rhaphigaster; species Rhaphigaster nebulosa. Next base: position 180,727,646 of record OX411306.1, read on the forward strand.
ATTCCAGCATTAAAATAGGTAATTTTACTACACCTTTAAAAATAAAATTACGTATTGAAATAATGGAATTCATAATTATCAGAATCTTATTTTGTATTTTTAATAAACTCTGAAAGATTGAAGAAAAAAAAAACATAGATGGTAGAATATTTTTTTATTTCAAAATTCAATTAATTACACACCATCACCTACAATCAGTAAAACCAACAAAAAAAAATATTTTTCAATAGACCAAAATTAAATTTGATTTCATAGCAATATATTATAACATAATAATTAGAATATAATTTAGAAGGTTAAAAATTCTTAATGCTTTTAACAATTATATAATGTCTTAACCTTTTATTGGCTTAACAGGTGAAATTTTAAAATATTCTAAAATAAAATAAGAATGCTTGTTATCAAACATAAAAATAATAATTGTAAAAATAATAATAAAATGGTTTTAATTTTATTTCAAATTTTATTACTTTAAAATATTTCTTTATTACCAATGTACGATGATAGTGCAGCTATATAAAAAAAATGAAAGGAATTTTCTCTACAAAGATAATCAGTGGGAGTTCTTGGAGCTGACATGCTAATAGTTCCGGAACGCTTAGCTTAAGAGTTCCATTCAGAGCTAAAGAGTTCCACTCGGAGCTAATACACTAAACGCTCCAGTTGGAACTGATTTGCTAACAGTTCCGGAACGCTTAGTTTAAGAGTTCCACCTGGAGCTAATACACTGAATGTTTCCAGGGCTTTAATAGGTCTTATGCGTTCCAGCCTGACTATGCGGATCCAATAAGCCAAGAGTTCCGATAGGATTCAATAATTTTACTTAACGTCATTATGGCTCGTTTTTCGTTCTCTCTTGTGCACGATAATAACATTGAAAAAGAAATTAAGGTAAATAATAGCATTAAATAAATTTTAATACTTTTTATTCTTTCAACTTTTTTCACTTAAATGATTTTTAATTTTTGTTTTGCACTTGCAGGTAAAGTGTTGATCCGCTGAGAGCCAACAAAGCAGACAGGAGCCGTTGGCAAGAGCAGCACCCGTACGAAGTGGCTCAGTACAATTATTAAAATAGAAGAAAGAAAGTGGTACTGAACATTATGAACGTCGACGCTCCTAAGCAATGCCCTTTGAAGGTCACCGCTATAGAAAGTCATTTCTTTGAAAATGAAAATCTCTGCAAACGTGCGGACTATGAAAAATGCGCCCCATGCCAAATTTGATGGCCGTAATGTTCAATCAGTAGAAAAAGCAATAAAGTCGACATCAATGGACACTTTTTCGGGGCCAGACGAAGTTTTAGTCCGCACAATAAAATACTTTGATGTATCAAACATCATCGGGGTAATTGCAGAGATCATCCTGAAGGTGGCTTATGTACCAGAACATCTTCGTCAGGGGCGCACAATCTTAATCTATAGGGGTAAAGGGGATACTAACAACATGTCCTCATGGAGACCTATTACAATCTATTCAATTGTGCGCCGAATCATAGAGAAGATACTGGATCACGAATTAAGAAAACAGATCACCTTCAGCAAAAATCAAAGAGGCTTCATTAGGGGCCTACCGAGAACACAAGTCAGCGCCAGACTCATCGACGCGAACATAGAAGAAAAATGATTGCGCCGTGGTGTTTCTTGACTACGTTGGGCATGATCACCGTGTCAGCTCGCTAATAGCAAGAGGCGTGTCACCGGTCCTGAAAAACGCGATTGCAGCTCTCCTATACACCAATAAAATTAAGATTTCTGTGGGAGCCCACACCACAAGCAAGATCAATGTGCTGTGAGGAGTACCTCAAGGTGGACCCCTGTCGCCTTCGCTATTCAATCTAGCCATTGATCATTCATGCTGTAAACTCTGTGATCAAGATTTCTCGAAACGCAACGGTTATAACCTAAGAAGTGACCAAGATTGTGTAGTTCTCACAGAGTTCGCGGACGATCAGGCTGCCACAAGGGTGTTGCCGAGAGAATGATAAATAGCGTTCATAGAATACTGAGCTAGATTGGTCGAGCTATTAACCCACAGAAAATTGTGGATGTTATAGTGAGTAAGGGAGAACTACAGTCAATGACATTCTCTCTTGAGAATGGAGATGCTATCCAGACATCACAGGAAGGAGATCCCATCAAGTATTTAGGATGCACATTCTTGGGAGAGCTGATATTCAACAAGGAGGCGGTGACAACACAAAATATTAACCTTGACAAATTAGTGACTGTAAAACTCAACGTTGTCAATCAGTACTTGTTCCTGGGACTTACATATCCTCTCCAGACTGCGCCCCTTACAAAACTACGTCCTTTGGTATTAGAAGGCATAGATACAAATATCCACAGGAGTATCAAGACCATTATCTGGTGGAGGGTTACCTGCTAACACCTCTACGGCGATGTTATATGCACTGAGGAAATATCAAGGATTAGGACTAATCCATTGTCAATGGGAGGCTCCATTACAACATTGGTCCATGGTCCATCAACAGTCGAATGTACCGGATGTCCTGTTCCAGTCCATATTTGATTATACAGCTGAATATACTGAAAGACTGGGTGTTAATCAGGGCCACGGAAATGAGAAAGCTCTACGACAGTCATTGCAAGAAAATGATTTAGAGGAATGGACAGGAGCTAATTGCAGGTGCATGGTGTTGGCGTTTGTCATTTCAAAGAGACCCCGAAAGCAAACAAATACATATGTGAGAAGCAAGTTATTTAGGGGTCAGAATGGTCCAATGCCCTAAAGCTGAATATTAATTATGTACCCCTGCGTGGAGTCGTAGAAGACAGCAGAGAGTCTGAAATACCAGCCCATGTGCTGGGAAAATGCCCCAACAACTTACTCCTCATAACACGCCGGCATCATAGGATCAAGCATGAATTGATAAAACTACTTAGAGAAAAGGGCTTCACCTGCTTCGATGAGGTAGATTGCATCAACGGTAACGGATCCACGAGATATGCAGATATTGTCGCATTCTCCAAGACTGGAAAGACAGCACTGGTCTTGGATCCGACAGTGAGGTTTGAAAGCAATGACCTTGATCAGAAAGGTGGGGTGGAAAGGGAAAGAAGAAAATTTATGAGAAGTGCATTCCTTTCCTAAAAGAGAAATTCCGCAAGACCTTCGGAGAGAGAGAGGCCTCATAGTTCACCATGAGAGGCCTCTGGTTTGGATCTCGTGGAACAATCCCAAGTAAAACAAGAAGCAATAGTTGGTAATAGGAATATTGCGATATTGGCCGAGAATATTATACTCGACTCCCTCGGAATTATGCACCATCACCTGTATGGTAGTTAACTGAGCGGATATTTATTATAATTATTGTTTTATTTATTTTTTCTTTAAATATATTTAGTACATTGTTTTTTATCCATATCTTTTTATTTAGTTATTATTTATTGTACTGTTTTTGATGCTTTTCAAAATTTTTTTTTTGTTTTGCATGTATAAAAAAAAAGAAAAGAGAAAGCGTTATTTTAAGTTATGAAACAGTTGAGAGTCACCGGAAAAGAGAAAAGAAAAGGAAAAAAAAAGGGAAGAGATATATTATGGGTAATGTAGTGATAATTATAATGTGTTTAGAACTAAAATGAAAGGAAAAAAAAATGTTATGAATATTATGTATAATATTATTGTATGTCTTGCTATAGATTGATTAGTATGCTATGTATTTAGCAACCCAAGATATTTGAGCAGCATTGCTGTAAATAAAGTATATCTCTCTAAACTTTCTTATTATTTCCATTAAAACATCACTAATGGCAACAGGGATGCAAGTGGACTACCATCACCTGTCCACACTTTTTTTCTAACAAAAGATAAAATAAAACTTATCTTGAGAAAGTTTGATTAGTTTAAAGGATATCATAAAGGTTGGCTGTGTGAATAGGTAAATGTTCTGAAAACTTCGATTCAAATATAAGCTGTTGCAATTTGTATTCTCATTAAATAAAAAGCAAATTCAAGACAAAGTCATAAACACAGATTTCATGCATCAGATGAACAATTAACTAAAAACTGTTGAAGTTACATAGACATATAAAGTACAATTATGTTCTAAAGAACTGTATATAATGCACACAATTTCAAAGGTTTAAATCAAATTTGTCTAGGGGTTATTAATGAAATAAAAATCTAAATTAAAAGTTGGAATTAGATATTCTACCTGGTTTTAGTGTTTTCAGTCTTTTATTTTATTCTGAAAAAAAAAAAATAAATAAACCAATATGAGTGTTCTTTAAACTTATCCTAATCAAAGCAGTAATAATTGACATTGTGGTAAGGCCCCAACCTCAACTGAAAAGGATCCGTTGTTTTTTTGTTTTTTTCTTGGGCAAGCATAGTGAGCTGAAGTTGACAGCACTAACAATTTTAAATTTTACCTAATAAAAGCACCAATAATTTTAATAATACCCATTAATACAAATGTTAGAATTGAATATAAAGCAATTAGCACACATAGCGCTAGAGAGTAGAAGTGCGGTTACGTTTGGGCAATGCAGGAGCCAGTGATGCAAAAAAAAAGTAAAATGCATCCCAATTGTAAAGTTGTACCAGATTTATTATCTGGATCAATATAAAAAAAATGTTAGTGGACACATGTGGGAATGCTGGGAAAACCAAATGTTAGTATGCTGGGATCCCCACTCCCAAACGGCTTGGCTAGCACAGCCTTTTCTTAACTCGGACAGATTGAAATAATGCTATGTTTTTTTTTTTTATATACTAATATATATTTTTGTTTACAATTCATTTCCATTTATAATGGTATATTCTCAAAATATTTGATAGTACAAATTTAGAGATTTCATTGAGTATTTTCTGAAGATACTCTGCCCTGTTTAAAACTAGCTATTTAGTAACACTGTGGATTGCAGAAGCAAGATACTGATAGTTAGTCGATGAGACACCAGCCACTGAAATTCTACCATCTCTTGTTAGATAAACATGGAACTCTTTAGCCATCCTATCGACCTAAAGCAAAAAAAAATGTACATAAAACAATGGCAAATATAGATGTTTTTAAAATTTTAAAGCAATAAATCACTGTTGAACAAAATAATTAAAATATTATTAATTTACTCTAACCTGTTCAGGGGTTAAACCAGTGAAACAAAACATTCCAATTTGATCGGTAATGTGGTTCCAATTTCTTGATGATCCAAGTTTCTTTAATTCATCCTTTAATTTCTTTCTGATAGTAATAATTCTGTCAGCCATTCCTTTCACTTCTTGTAACCTTGAATAAAATTCTTTATTAGAATAATTATAATTTGACTATTGAGACAAAACCAAGGAAGAAGGGCATGCCTCTAAAGCAAATTTTATATTTATTAGGATAAGTGGAAAGATTGTATGAAATATTTAATTAAAATTTATTTGTCAACCTTTATATTTATATATTTTTTTTTTTATGTGTATTTATTTTGATTGTGTATATTTATTAGGACTATAATTGGAATCTAGAAACTTTCCTCATTGCTTTTGAAGTTTTTTAAATTATTTCTTTGCTTTCCCTTACCTATACATGAAATATATAGAAAGGAGAAGTATTGAGATCGTGAAAATTTTTGATTTCGAATTTTCTACGAAAATACACGTTTTAAGGTCGCCTGAGCCCAAATAACCAAGTCTTGCAAAATGGTCTGGGTGTATGTGAACAGCCCAGCTCAAAAACGAAGTTGTACACAACAGAAATTATGTATTTAAGTTCGATATATGCCTGTGATGTTATGGCAACTTTTTCGTCAATATCGACTAAATGGAAGTGCCACTTTATATAATAGATTTAACACTTTTTTACAATTTTATCGAAAATGGCTCTAACGATTTTGATGAAACGCCTAAAATATTCTTCATAAAGCTCTTTAACTTTTCATATATGTAGTAAATCATGGAAATGCAGTGAAAAAAGTTATGATGAAAAGAATAAGAAAGAAAGAACTTGTTTAATGTCTTCTCCTTAAAGTTCCTTAATTTTTCATGTATATAGTTCTTCACCGAGAAAATACAAAGAAAAAATTTATAGCAAAGTATGCATTGCATGATAAATTATGTATAAATATATAAGATCATATATAAGGTAATTGAATTCCCTAAAAAATAAAAAAAAGAATTATCGAATTCGGATCAGTATTAATAAAGATACAGTGTATCTTATAAGGACTACAAGACCCTAGATGAAATGCCAAGTGCATCCACAAGGAGACAGATACGACCCACTAAGCCTCCAATCTGTTGACAACAACAGAATCTGTATTAATGTAATGTAAGAATATTAATTTAATAATTTAATATTATTTAACGTAAATAAAATGTTGCCATGAAAACTAAACCGAAACTTTTAAAATATATTTTCAGCTACACAAAACCTAAAATATATAGTGTATAGAATTGTTGCACTAAAATTGTATAAAAAAATATTCTATTCTACTTTTGTGAGAGGAGACTTAAAGAAGTGGACTCTGCTGAGTTTATTTCAAGTAGGGTTTATGTGAACTATTTATAATTATTAATCTCAGAAAATTATTTAGGGTTTGAATGGGAATGAACAGCTTTTGGGTTTGGGTATCATTTTAACAACACATAATTTCCAAGTGCCAGTATAATAAGTGATATGGAAAACTTAATAAGTGATATTTACATTACTTTCAAGGGAAGGAGTTTTAGGATATTGATGCAACAAGGTATCAAGGAGCTTTATTGGGTGCTGATCTGTGAATTATGTTACTCTTTGGAAAGTTAGAGAAGACCAACCTGTGGAAGAGTGGGGATGGCCTCCTCTAACTTGCCAAGGAGTACATATTTCTGAAAAATGGAAAGATTTAGGAGGACTGGACATTTTTAGTGGAATATTTAATTCTGCTTCAGTACATTCAAAATGAGTGTGATGATATCAGAATGCAAATTAAAAGTTTTGAAGAAGTGTTGACTGAATATCTGTTTTTCAAGTTTTTAGTGGTCATTTATAATTTTTCTCGGGTAATAAGGTTTTTAGTGAGGTAACACAAATTTACAAATTTTGGTTACATAATTTCTGGTTTAAGTTTGTAAATCAATTTATTGTAATAAGTTTTTCTAAAGGTTATAAAGTCCTGTTACTTCGCTCTTGCTTTACATTTTTCAGTTAATAAGATGTGAATATGCTGTGGCAAGTTAATTAATTTTAATATGTGAGGTATTGTCATTTATACTGATTTATATTCTGTTCTTTTAATTGGAATTTTAAATTCAAATTTATATATCACAAAAAAATTGCCCCAGTCTACTTGCACAGTAACAACTAAGAGAGGGTTTCAGAACAGTATTTGAATGGAAGTTCATCTGAATTGGACCATAGTCTGATGAAAGGATTTGATTATGGCTAGTGAGAAGGATATTTTGGAGGTGATTAATACATAAAAGACATCAGGACTTTTTTTAAGGGGTGAAAGAGCGTTCAGAGATTAAAGGATAAAAGAACTGCTATTGAAAGTTGAAAAATATGAGTTGACTGATCGACATCCCTATCATTACTACTGTTTAGTGTAGTAGTCTCCTCCAGAAATTATCTGTTGTCTATGGCATTGGAATAAGGAATAAAGAAGATTATTGTTTAAGCTTCAACCCGATATTGATTAAGATAATCAAATAAAAATATAGATTTTCAAAAATAGGACAAATATCGTAAAAAGTATACATTATAAAAAAATTAAAATATTACCACTGGTTTTTGAGCTGTTGATCAGATAAAATTTCTGTAACAATCCTTGCTCCATGGACGGGAGGATTAGAATACATCGGTCTAATAATAATTTTTATTTGTGACATCACACGTTCAACTTCTTCTTTATCCTTACATATAACTGTAAAATTTCCTGCTCTCTCACCTGCAGTAAAGTTAAGCAAACATTCACAACACAATATATTTCAGAATGTAAAAATAAAAATAGAACTAACCTATTAAAATACAAACCATAAAGTCCCATATTTTTTGCAAAAGACTGACACAAGATGACTTGATGCCCGTCTGATACAAACTGCCTCAAAGCAAAAGCATCATTTGCAGAATCCCCTGAAACCAAAATTTAATAAATTTAACAAATTTCTGAATCACAAGTAATGATTTCATTTCAGTAAACCAAATAGGTGAAATAAGGATATGAAAACTTTTTTTTTAATTGTTTGTTTACGCCCTAATAAACTAATTAAACTATACCTGATGCAAAACCCTGGTAGGCCATATCAAAAAAAGGAAAATGCTTTTTCTTTTTAACAACAGCTGAAAGTTCCTTCCACTGCTCTTTTGTCAAATCGATTCCTGTTGGATTATGTGCACAAACATGCAGTAAGAGTAAAGAGTGATCAGGAAATCCCTAAACATACCAATGATAAAATAAATTTTAAGTGCCATATTTTATTTGTAATACAATGAAAAATTGATGGATGGCTTTCAAAATCAAATAAGCCAAAAACACTCTTGAAAATGAACATTTTCTAAATATTTAATTTAATTTATAATTGAAGTGTCAAGTGGATAAAGGTGTTAGTGACATTTTTGAAAAAAAAAACAACTGAATAATTGATATGGAAAAGGGGGTAAAATGATGTAATTTTAATATTTCCTCCTTCTGTTCCCATAAACTCAATAGTTGGTTCTGAACTGGTGTAAAATGATAAAGATGATTTGAATTCAGTTTTATCAGGACTCAAAAAATGTTACTTACCACCTTCATCCACTAGGCCCTTCAAGTATTAGATATCATTATTTTTTAAATCTATTTTCAAGTATCATTCCCAATTAATTTACTTGGCCCTTAAGTATTAGATATCATTATTTTTTAAATATATTTTCAAGTATCATTCCCAATTAATTTACTTGGCCCTTCAAGTATTAGATATCATTATTTTTTAAATCTATTTTCAAGTATCATTCCCAATTCATTTACTTGGCCCTTCAAGTATTAGATATCATTATTTTTTAAATCTATTTTCAAGTATCATTCCCAATTAATTTACTTGGCCCTTCAAGTATTAGATATCATTATTTTTTAAATATATTTTCAAGTATCATTCCCAATATTTCAAGACAAGAAAGTAAAATATAGTTCTGTGTCTAATGGTTACGAGTAATAGACAAGGCTAGACTCCAACCCGGTTGGAATAGAGGATGTTGGTTAAAAACATTTGAAAGAGACAAGCAAACAAAAGTCATAGATAAAATAACATTTTTAGCATGATAGAAAGAGATCAAATTTATTTTAAAAATTATTATTTAATATATCGATTATAAAAAGCATAAACACGATCTACAATTATTTTTGAACGATCTGAATTATTTTTTATTCAGGATGGTTACCATAGTAATGGCGAAAGTAATGAGTGTTAAAGAGAATTTAAGAATCAAGTTGAGGTCCATCAAGCTTAACATTGATGCTATAATTATAATTAAACAAAAGCCAGCTTCCAACTGAAAAATTTTGATGCTTGACATTTACAATGTACAAATTTCTTCTATAGAGCTGGACCAATGACAAAGCTCTGTGCACAATCTCTCTCAACTATATCTTCCTATTGGTTGAAGCTACCCAGTATCTTCCCAGATCGGTTCTGGAGATAGTTTCTTATTAGAGCATACAAGTTACTGGGAGCATCTTACCTCTGTAGATACAGCAGATGCTGGAGTATGATTGGCGACCACAGACTATCAAAGGAAGAGGGTATACCAAAGAGGAGTAAAATGGCATACCTCTCTGCCTTCTCTACTCCGTTATGGGATACTTGCAGGAGGGCATCGGCAATTCTCCTGGCTTGCTTTCATTAGGACTGGCTGTAAGCTCTTGAATATCAGGTTCTCTAACACTTTACTCATTACAGGAAGGAGACAAATAGGCCTTTAAGACTTAGCTAGCTGCTTGTCTTTGTCTCCTCCCTTGTAGACAAGTCTGACATAGACAATTTTTTACATTTCCAGAAAATATCTTCTGTTTATGCAATCATTGAAAATTGCTAGAAGCTTTTCGTCAATAAAGGGGATACTTTTCTTAAGTATTACTGAGTTGATAGAATCTAAATCTAGTGCGAGTGCAGTCCTCTGCATTTCCACAACAGTTCGAAGATCCCTTATATCCCAGGATGGGCACATCTCCGTCCCAGACGGGTATATTGTAATGCGCCTTACAAAGGCATCGTTTTCATTGTCAAGAGATGAATGTCACGATATGTCACATGGAAGAAAATTCTCTCTGAATCTTCTAGAGTGGGTGCCTGGGTGTTTCCTAACTTCAAAGCAAGGAATTATCTGCAATGTTGGGTTGATCTCCACTTCTATGAGCACACCTTATTTCGATAAATCCTGGCCATAATGACATAAGCCTGCCTCTTGTCTCAACTGCACCTGTGTTACAACTCTGTTGGGCCTTGTAGAGCTCTCTTTAAAGTGGTTAAGACCTGCATCCACCATGGGATAAGTCAAACTCTCGCCTTTCAGTGCTGGAGGGAATCATCAGCAGTGTCACGGATGGTATCACTAAGTCTCAAAGCCTTGTACTCAAGGTTATCCGTGCGGTCTGTCTCCACTACATCCCATTCTTCATTGACCAATTTTCCCTCCAGGCCTGCCTGGTGTTCCATTCTCCTTTTCACGTTATGTAACACCAATCAATGATATGGGAACACCCTGCATCATGTATCAGGCTAAATGCTGGTATCACATAGTGGTCGGAACTTGTCTCAGATCTGAGAGTCCAACGGAAAATGCACTTAGAAATCAGTGTTGGCCGGGCAAGCGAAACTTCTATCCAGTTCGGCCCTCTTGGCCCAGAGAATGTGGGGTTTGCAGAGGGATCATTAACAATAACTGACTGGATCCTCAGAAAAAAACTCACTCAGTCTAACACCTCATATTCGCTCAACTGGATCCCCAGACTGTGCTCCAGGAATTGGTTTCTGAGCACATTTCTCATGTTTTATTGATCACATCCCTGGCATATATACCCTTCTTACTGTTGTTCCCATCAGGTAGATACACTGAAGCAATGGTGAAGGTGATGCTACCCCACCTAATATAACACGCCACATTATCAGCCATGATATACTGCTCAAGACCCATCACATCAAGGTTAGGGTTGTTTATTCCTATGGCCGCCCTGGGCCTCCTCTTGCCACTGCTCAGGTCTATAACTCTCAACATGAGACCAAATCTAACTAGGACCTTGTTTCCACAGCAGCTCAGTTCCTGGATGACCAGGTAATAGCATAAGGAGAGAGCTCGCAGCTCATCCACCACAAGATGCGATGGACCCATATTGAGCTGGAGGATGGTGATCTTACTCATAGAAGGTTCTCTTCATCACCTTTTTGGACCAGATTAAATATACAGGATATTCCCGATTGCTAACCTTTCTTTGACTTCATAAGTATTTTCCCACAAACAGTTAATGCAGATAAGCCCAGACAGTTGCTTTTTTTTGGTGCAAGCAGCACACCAACACACTTCACAGCATCCAACATACAAGTGGCATTAGTGTGCCCATAACTTTGACACTTCATACAATGTGGGGCATTAAGGTAGTTTTTAAAAGCCATAGACCACCACCTTCCTAAACTTTCCATTTCCAAAAGCAAGAACCAATCCATTGGTGCACTTCTAGCGAAAAAGTAAGGAGAAAGTTTATGGCGATACAGAAAGTGGACGGAAATCATCATTCACTGGACGAGTGGAGAATAACTTCTTGGTTATCTTTCCTCATATCTTGACAGCTCCTCAGAGTTCTATGCATGAGGCATTCTCCTCATCTCCAACCTGTGTTTTTTCTTTGAGGCTAGTTTTACCTATAGACCTTGATCACATAAGCACTGTCATGCGATAACTTTGGTTACATCGTATGTATAATCCATGTGGTCCAAGACAGAGCCTTGGTGGGACGAACATTAGCTGTTTTCACTCCTATTTCAATTGGTGATAGTAGTTGCATTGATGTTCTGTCCCACTGATTGTTATATATGTTGGTCCCGATGTCACAGTTGGTTTTATTGGCAGGTTCCTGCAATATCTGCTTAAGTCTTTGACTTGATGTGCTCTGAGGTTGTACTAAGAGGGACACTACCAACCTTTGTCTCCTGATTGTCCTGGTGCTCATTTGCTTTATTTTTGACCTTTGCTTTTCTTTTAGCTTTTTTACTTTTAACAACCAAAGTGGCTTGCTGACCATTGATGGTCCACCTGAATCCATGTCTTCAGTATCCAGTGTCTTGATTAGGGGATGTAGAGGAGCCATACCTGTAGCCAAAAGTGTGTCAATAACTCTTACCTTCTAGGTTTCAACAATGATTTGTGTTACCATGTTTTTGACTCTCTATGATGCTGTTTCCTCAATCGCCCGCTGGGCTGAGACGCCTTCATACATTTTGACTAGTTTTTTTTACCTTTTTCCTGTCTTTCTATCATATCTATTAGGCTCTTTATTTCCTTAATGATATGATTTCTGTCATAGACACTTATCTTTTTTCTGTATTACATAAGAAGTTAGGGAGGTTTTCCTGTATGCCTATTGCATTGAGAAGTAGACTATTGATACTAGCTTCTTCAAATTTCAGGATTTCCATTTCGCCTAGCTTTTTGATCATCTGGAGTACTTGTTATATTTCTAATCTCAGGTTGTTTCAAATATTTTCAATTGGATATTCAGTAGGCATACTTTTAGGCACCATTTTTATTTTAATATCATGATTTGGGGAGTAAGTGGGGATATTTTGGTTTAATGATAGAACGTATAATGCTTCATTTGTTAATTTCTTTGTTCTTGTTATTTTTCCCTAAGGCACTAAAGTCTATGTTTCATTTCCTGTATGTTATTCTAAAGGGACTTGTTCCAGAATAAATAAAGAATTTATTATTATTACAATGTACTACCAGAAGGACACAAATTCCTTCTGGTAGGACTCCCCTTTAAGATATTATAGAGGCTTATCTATCCTTCTAGCAAGACGGCTGATACAACCACCAGAAACTTCAGGAAATTCTGAGTTTGCACAAAAAAAAATAAAATTTCAAATTTCAAACTCTATTATTTTTACGAGTATTAGGCCTGAGGTCCTTTTGGCAGGACGTTGCTTTGTTGCTCTATCATTAAAGCTTATACTTCATTTTTTAATAAAACAAAATGTTCAATATTGCTGTCAGATTTATACAGCCTCTGACTCCATTCCTGGCTCTATTTTCTCATTTTTTTTTTGTCATATATATTTTAGGAGCCTCAGGTCTCATTTATTTGTGTCACCCATCGCGACGCCAGCCGCGTGCAATCGAGGAGGCCGCTCAGCGGGATTATCTACTCCAAACTCCTCATCTACCAGATACTCCCTCCAGCCCCACTAACTAGACAGCTACTCTGAAGGACGGACGTCAGTAGACAACATAGCTTCCGCTATAGTCTGAAAACTACAGCATTCGCTATGGAAGACCAACTGATTTATTCAGAGACAGCGAGATGAAGAGGACGCAGCGGTGAGTATACTATAAGGTCTGACTCTCAAACCTGTTAATAAATATAGCTTATTAGGTCAATTAAATAATACTACCACTTACTAATTTTAATTGCCCCTTCAGAGATGTAATTTGTCTACTAATAAATTATATAGATAAATGAGATTTGTGATTATATTTCACTTTCACGGATATTTATCAAACCTCTTTTTTTTTCGACATACAAGAACGGCATTTCCCAGTCATTAGGCATGTATGTACAGGCCCAATATTGAACGATTGAACGATTGCTAACATAGAATATGGTTTTGGCTTTCACATATTTCATGTTCACTTCTTTTAATTTGTTTTTTTACAAGAGTCAAAATATTTTTTAAATGTATTGACTACAACTTGTGGAAATTTATTTTTGTGTTCTTTGGTTTCCTAATCTTCTTCATCATCATCCTTGTCAGAGAAGATTGAGTAACAATTCTAAATAGGTATTACATATAAGGTGGACTCACCTCTTTTGCCTTTTGAAGCGGTGGAGATGTTCTATTGTTTTTGATAAGCTTGGTGTTGCTTCATCTATCATTGCTATTTCCCCCAAGGGGCATTCTTTTTTGTCACTGTTAAGTTCAAAAATAATATACTTGTCTTTAATTGTAGACAAAATTCTAATTTTAACACTTTAATAGCAAATTTTACGAACATTACAATTAGTTAATGTAGCAATAGGTTGATGTCTGAACAAGTCGGTTCCTGTAGTGAGACTGGTTTGTCAGAGATATCTTTAAATATTATACCAAAGGGGTGGTCATTTTCTATGGATTAACGTTAGGGTCAAGTTAAAGTTTCTGTAAAAAATGACATGAATTTACATGGAAGCCACAGCTTGAAATAATTAGCTCTCAGATCGTCCACAAATAAGGCTATAAGTTATTAAGACTATATAAAAAGAACTTAATCTGGTATAAATAAGAATAAATTAAATGTTATGATACTATATGATTAAAGGGATTGTTGATGAATATGTAAATTGAGATTAAAATTAACATTTCATTTAATATAAATTGATTCCCCGATAAGAAAATGTTTTTTCATGAGTTGATCCCTGGAAATTTGACATTTATTATGTTTGATAAATTTTAAAATGTGAAGGTTTTAACAGAGACCTCAATTCCAGAATCATCAACAAATATTTTCACTTAATCTATGTCTAATCTACTAAATTTTAAGTTCAGATACTTCAACTATATTTGACAATCATATTCAAGAAATTTTAAAATACCTTCAAAATAAAAAAATGAATTGGAATGATTCTTGAAGAAACATTAGCATAATGTCATTTAATTATTGATTAGAGAGTAAACCGTAACATATGTTGTTTCATGAAATGTAAGTAAACTAAAAATTGACTAAAAAAGGCACTTACCGAAATATCAGACATCAATCCTGCAAAATCAAGTGCAACATTCTTCTTATCATAATATTTGTAATATTTAACATTAATGCCACAATGCTTAAAAATAGGAATATGGTTTCCCCATGTAGGTGTTGGTATATAAACTTCTTTAGCATATGGGTAAAAAGAAGACATAAAGGCTGCACCTAGCCTTAAGGCCCCAGTTCCAGAAATTGATTGTGCGCAGGCATTCTGTAAAATAAAAAAAATCAATTTTAGCTCTTTTGTATAAAATTTAAGGTTTTCAAATAAATAAGACAAGTAATAACATGTTTAAACCTTGGTGAGTACCAACATGTATTTGATTTCTTGTCATAATTAAATTTATAATTCATAAATCTTTTATAATACTGATTTATATAATTTAATATGTATAATAATACATGTATTTAACATGTATTTGATTTCTTGTCATAATTAAATTTATAATTCATAAATCTTTTATAATACTGATTTATATAATTTAATATGTATAATAATACCAACTATATTTTGAATTGCTTATTTTTGAATTTTTTGTGTGTTTTTAGAACTGAGGATGAATGTATAACATTCGAAACTAGTTTTCAATAAAACAAATTTATAGAAGTGGCAAATAATTTATCAATTCCTAATAACATGTTTACTTGTCTATACAATTAACAGAAAGAAGACAGCCTAATTAAATTTGATAAACCATTGATAATATAGCACATTTTGGAGTAAAAAGGACTAAACGAGACAATGCTAAAAAAAAAAAAAAAAAAAAATCAGAAAGTACCTTAAAAACAAGATTAGATCAACCGAACAAAAATCAGGTGGCACAACTTTCACTTACCATCCTATCATAATAGGCATCCATTTTCTGAAATAATTTCAAGGAATTCGCATAAATACTATTTGAAATATTTTCACCAGCATGAATTTCATTACGTCTTTTGTCACAAAAGTACAATAAAATATTTTTTTATAAAATTAGTATTACAATTCTGTGCACTAAATACTTTTCGCTTGTTAAGCTTAAAATAAATTTTAATTGTTTTCATTTGAAATTTCATTTATTTTTTCATTAAATAATATAAAAGGAGAATTTATCAACTACAACAAAGTTTACGCTTTTTTTCGTCACACCATTACCTTAAACGACTTTATTGGTTACATATTAATTTTTCTAAAATCTTTAACTTTCCAATGGTTTTATATTCATCTACATAACTACTCTTATTTCTGGAAATTTATTTTCAGCCTGGGAAAATATTTTTCCTTTTTTCTCCTTTAGTCACCACATCATACCTTCTTTGAAACTGATCAGAATAAAGTTCTTGATCAATGGTTCCAACTTCTGGAATGAATTCATAATAAATTATGCCTTTTTAATTCCAAAATACAGAGAGCATTGTCTTTATTTCAAATTACCCTTGCTTAACGACTAGCCCATCAGGCTAAAGGAAGACTACCCAACGTTTCTTGGTCTTAGGAATTCTCCAGTATAGATATTGTCACTTAAAGTGGATACTTTTCATCACAAGTCACAATTCTTTTAATGAAACAATGGTAATTTGGGTTTTTTAAAAGTTGCTGACAAATGTTTGCTCGATGATGTATCTGCTAAGTAGTCAACTCATGGAGAACCATTCTTTATGAGCGATTACATTTTAACAAGTCATACAGTCCATGATTTGAGGTGGATTAAGAAATTCCAAGCTTTATTGCCAATTCCTGAGTACTTTTCGCAGGATCTGCCTAAACAGAGTCTCTAGAGCTTCCTCTTCGAATGATAATTTTCATCCAGAACCCTCTTTCCTCCAGGGGGTTATGTCACCAGTTTCAAATTTTTCTTAATTTTTTTTCATCAACAGCTTGGAAACACCATTACCAGTAAACAAAAGCACAATGATGGTGTTCATAGCATAACTTTAGGAACTCACTTGCTGATAGGTAAATTACAATAAGTATGAAAAATATGTAAGACCTAGCAAAATTACAAAATTAAAGGATTAAGTTACTTGTTCTTTACATTTACTAAAAACTTAAAAGTTATTTTAATAAAAAAATTATAAATATAAAACGGCCTCTACAAAAATGTTGGAAATTATGATATAAAAAAAAAAACAGAAAAGAAACTAATAGTGCCTTGGAAACCTGTTCACATTTTTATAATAGAGATATCATAATGAGACAAAATACATTTTTATGAATAAACCATACTCAAAATTATTACTTTCATATTATATTTATAAATTATTATATCATAGTACAATTTAATAAGTATAATCAGTTTTTGTTAACATTACCAAACCATTTTTTATTACTGGACTGTCTTCACCAAATGCAAAGCCAGCTGCAAGTTGAGTAAATTCAGAAATACCAGTAATAGGAGCATATTCCTTATTCATATTTTTTGCCATAATCCGTTTTTCAGCCTGAAACAATACAGTTAAAAATAACAATAGGTTAGTGGAGAAAAAAAAAGAAAACAAAAAAATACGTTTCAAACAAAATACCAATGTTTACCTCTTTCACAGTTGGTAAAACATAAGGTTTTCCATTGTCATCTCGATAAGCACCAGCACCCAAATTTATCTTCCTTGGGTCTTTATCTCTTTTAAATGCTTCTGTAATGCCTAGTATAACATCAGGAGGTCCCATAGGGACTTTTTCCCATATTGATGCCCTGAAATTAATTTTTATTTTTAATGACTAAAATTAAGAAAACAAGTCACTTTGTAATGCCACAAACTTGTTATTTAACTAAATCAGGCTTGAAAAAGTAGCCTCATGTAAAAATAAAATAATATAAATTGACATTAAAGATAAAATCAGTAAGAAAAAAAAGAAAAAATGTAACTCCACATTTTATCAAAAGAAAAAATGGATTTTAATACCTGATAATAAAAGTGGGATTTTATTATTTAATTATTCTTTTGGCGTCGTTTTTGTTTTTAGCATACTCATTCCAGCGAATAGTGAATTGTTCTACTATATGTTTTCCAGGTATCCTTCTTGAGCTTTACCGATATTTTAACCTCGTCATTCCACTATTTTGTTTTCTTGGTAGAAGGCCTTATTTTCTGAATGGTACATACTTCACAGTATGTACATACTTCACAGTATGTACCAGCAGTATTGAGTATGCAGTTCTTAATTTCTTTCCAATGAATATCCAGCTCGCTGTCCCCGTTTACTTCCTTGAGGTGACTTACAACAAGCAGTGACCGGTACTTTTCTTGTTTATTTTCCATTTTCAGCTTGCTAACATCAATTAGTTTATATGCTTTATCGAAAACCGAAAGGTTTTTTAAAAAAAAAAGGAAAAATATATATAAAATAAAAAAAATTCTACAAGGACGGCCTGGTTTGACAAACAAAGAACCATAAAAACTTGTGGTGTGGTGTGTTCGGGTTACTATCTACAGTGGCTGTGTTCTAGGGATGGAATGTTGAAAGCAAAAATATTGATATTGATATTGGTTAACAATATCGATATCTTGATAGTATCGGCATAAAAATATCATTAATATTTTTATAAAATTAAAAAAAAAAGTCTAAACGAATTGGAGGAAGATTCCCGCATAACTCAAAAACGGTTAGCCGTAGAAAGTTGAAATTTTGTATTTAGGATTGTTGTAAAATCTAGTTGTGAACCTCCCTTTTTGGTCACTGCCTGATCACCGGAAGTGGTACTTTACTTGATGGTCATAATAAGCTTACATCAAAAATTAGAGAGTCTTGTTTCCAATACCCTCGCTACTGATTTTATGATATTAATTAACGGTTGCTATATAGTTTTATTTCCCTGGATACACAAAAGAAACATATGTTTAATGGTATTTTATATATTACTGTGAGAATGAACACAATCTGAAGCAATCAATATGAATCTTTTGAAACTGTACGAATTTTGCAATGAAGAGAAAGGGGCAAAGTTATTTTTGGAACAAAGAGGAATTTTGTCGAAAGTAATGCATTGCAAACAAGGCCACATCATAAAATTTTACTAAGGTCGGAGCACATATAGATGCAATAAAAGGCAATGCCGGTATGAATGTGGCGCGTATACAGGTACGTTGCAAGTTACTGTTAAATAAGATAGTATTATTCATTTATTCATGGACAAAGGAATATACGACGGTTAAATTCTGCTCGAAAGAATTTGAAATTTAAATTATATTTATTTCTTTACTTATTTTTGAAATTTTGCAAAATATCATTTTCAATTGAATAAATACATATGTTTTTCTAACCCATGTCCCAATTGAAAGCAATTAATCACTAGGTTACTGTTACTAGGTAAAATCATTGGCGGGGTTATAGAAACAAGACCCAAATTATATTTAAATTAAAACAGAAATCATATGTTTCGGTAATGAAGGTTACAAATGCAATTTGGTTTCCAATCCAATTAAACATTTTAATTACTTTTTTTAAGTGTTAAAATTGAGTGTAAAATACTGGTTTTCCTCCCCATTTGTAAGATCAACAAGTCTGCAGCATGAGAATAAGATATTAGTTAAGTGGGTTTTTCCGCTTAAAATGTCGAAACTGTCGATTTCCAATGCTTTATCCAGTGATATTGACAGTTTTATTGTTGTCATGGAACATGAAGAAATATCTTGGAAACTAGTTACCTATTGAAGGAAAATGACATATAATAACGGAACGAGACCTTCAGTAACAAGAGTGTGTTTTTGTGTGTGTGTGTGTCGGGTGATCCATAGATAGATGTCGGGACGCCGAGTGTCAATCTTCGGAAACTAGTAACCAAATTCAGTATCACTTTTTGAGCCACGGATTTATAATTTAATAGACATACAAGGAAGTCACGTGTTGCCCATATCAGATATTTTTGCTTCCTCACTATCGAAGGTAAGGAAGCCTTGTGTTCATGCAGAACTTGAAAAAAATGTATGTACTCAGAATCGAAAATTTCCATCACATTTTAGACATCAAGGAACAAATTTGGTCTCGATTCAGGTCTGTCTGTAGTCAAATCCATGTGACGGGCATAACCCCTACTACCGTTAATCCGATCTTGATGAAATTTTCAGGAATTGGACGGTTTGATACCTAGATGGTTTTATATCAGATTTATCAAATTCCATATACTACTTTCGTTTACGCAACCTATTTTCCTTGGCACATCAATATTTCGTAAATGGCTTGTCCGATTTCGTCCAAAATTTGAGAAAGTAGGTTTTTAAGGACGCTAATACCGAATTTGATATGGGATTTATCATTGCGCTTGAGCATTTCGATTTATTGTTATTTGATATAGAAATTGAAATTGTACAGATAGTAGCACCAAAACGTCTATAACAATTTTGATGAAACATTCCTAAAATCTTTTCCTTAAAATATTTTTAATTTTCCTATACAGCACATCCCCGAGACAGAAAAAAATATTATGAAGAAAATAAAACTTCATCTGCGCATAACTCAAAATGCTTATATATTTTTAACTCTGACCACCAATAGCTCTTTTGAAAGTTAATTGAATTTCCTAAAATTAAAAAAAAGTTCATAGTGGACCATTATTAGGAGAGACATAGCGTTTTAAACTTTGTACACATATAACATGCATATTGTGCTCAAGTCCCTATGGGAACTGGTTAACCTTATTTTTGTTTTTGATAACTCGAAAACTATATAACTCCTGGACATTCCAAATGCATATTTGGCAGATAATTTAAATTTCTATAATGTTAAACCAAAAAAATTATCTTTATCGGATTAATATTAACGAAGATATGTTAAACTTCTTTATTTTATTTAAATCGGTAAGAAAAGTGGTGTGATTGGAACACTAGATATACATATATTTTTTTCACTTTTGTTTATGTATTAATCCACACCTAAGTACATTTATGAAGAATAATTTAGGCAAGTGTCATCAAAATCGTTAGAGCCATTTTCGAGAAAATTTTAAAATCGATTATATCAAGTGGCACTTCCGGTTAGTCGATTTTAACGAAAAAGTTTCTGTAACATCATATGCATGTTCCTATCTTAAATACGTAATTTCAGTTTCGTGCAACTTTTTGTTTTGAGCTAGGCTGTTCACATGCACACATACCATTTTGCGATACTTGGTTATTTGGAAGTGTTTTGGATAATAATATTTAAAAAAATTACTTTTGATAAGCGAAACATGTATTAACAACATATCGTAATATTTTGTAAACTCAACTGTCATATATTTAAAAAACATATGACTATAAAAACATATGATCACTATCGATACATCAACAATCCTCTCCTTGAACACATTGTCTACATAACCTTTTACAAAGTTAATCTTTCAGGTTTTTTAACAATTCTTCCCGCTCTTGTAATGTAATCTTCATTATTTTCACTAACTTGAACTTGGTTTGTTAATTCATTTCCAGCCTCATTTTCAGAATCATTATCAGATAAGCGTTCATATTCGCCACTATTTTCTATGATCTATTTCTTCTTAACAGGTTTCCAGCAGCATCTTCGTTTTCATAAGCCCGAGGAGGATCTAGTCTCTGCACTACCCTTCCTTGGGTGCAAATTTTATCGTCTCCATGTTTCTTGAATAATATGTTCTGGCCTGACTGTAAATCACTTAAGGTCTTAGTGTGCTGGTTATAGTAATTCTGCATCTTTTCTTCTCTGGTCGGATCAAACTCATTGTCTCTACAGAACAATTTAGACTTTAAATACTGTTTAGAGGTAGGTAAAGTTGTGTTCATTTTACAGTGAAACAATAAGTTATGAACTTATTGGTTCCTATTCTTAATGGTTCCTAATGAACCATCTTTAGGAGTGTTCCTGTAGTTTAGAAGTGCCAAATATGGATCAGAATTGCTATGAATACATTTTCTTAGGATATTTTTCACAATTTTTACACTAAACTCCACTTGTCCATTAGGCTGTGGATAATTTGGAGATGATGTGACATGATTAAATCCATATTTACTAGCAAAGCTCTTAAAATCTCCACTACTGAATTCTGAACTTTGAATATTTATGAAGATTGTATCTCTGTTTAATAATAAAAAATTATTACTTAACTTCTTACACTGAGAGCTAAATACATCGCAAAAACGCAATATCTCTGATAATACTAGTTCGATATGGATGATTTATTTATTGGTTTTGTAGGAAATGTAATTATCTTTCGAATGATTTTGTAACGATCATTCAAAAAATTTCTGCTTTGCGAATCAAGTTTTATTTTCTTCATAAAAATTATATCTGCTTTTGTCCGGAATATGTTATATCGTAAGATTAAATGTGTTTTAAGGAGAAGATTTTATGAATATTTCATCAAAATCACCAGAGCCGTTTTGCCACTACTATTTCTATATGATTCCTACATAAAAGTTCAACAGTAACAGTAAATCGAAATGTAATTTCACGATTCACGTAATGTAATTCACGATGACAAATCCGATATCAAATTTGGAATTAGCGTCCTTGAAAACCTACTATATCAATTTTTGGGCGAAATCGGACGCAAAGTTTTCGAAACAGATGTCAAGATAAAAACGTTTGAGCACGCGTAAGCGAAGGACATTCTAGGTGCCAAACCTAAAAATTTCATCTAAATTGCATTAGCGGTAGTAGGTGTTATGCCCGTCACATGGACATGACTACAGACAAACAGACACGAGTCCAAATTTGTTCCTTGATGTCTGAAACATAAAACGCAAATGGAAATTTTCGATTCTGAGTACATAATTTTTTCAATTCCCGTATGAACACAAGGCCGGCTGAACCGGTGAACTTATTATAAGACGACGAGAGT
Source organism: Rhaphigaster nebulosa (assembly GCA_948150685.1). NCBI lineage: Eukaryota > Metazoa > Arthropoda > Insecta > Hemiptera > Pentatomidae > Rhaphigaster > Rhaphigaster nebulosa. The sequence continues at coordinate 180,750,323 of OX411306.1, forward strand.
AAATCGGTTGAAATTGATACTCGGAGCTAGTAGGAGCTAATACGTAATTTTAATGTTCCATACATCTCCAGTTCAGTTAAGAACAGTTGGAACAAATCGTGTAAGGTGAGACAGAAAATAGAACGAGTACGTGTTTGAGACAAACAGACTGATAACTAAGATAGTTGAAGGAAGCTTTTTCTAGCTCACTTAGAATTAGAAATAATATGGGGAACAACTACGTCATCAACCCTCTTCTCAATATTTCATACAATTGTTGCCAATTACTAATAATAACATAGAATTAAAAGACTAAAAATTAAAAATTCCCGATGACAGGCCGTTTTCAAGCATCATTCCCGATTTTTCCCGGCCCGAAAAATTCAAGTAGGATTTCCGATCTTCAAGAAATTCAAGGTTGCTGGACATCCTGAATCAGTTTATCTAATAACATCATACAAATAAACAAAGTTATGAAATCCTTATTGTTACACCATTATTCAAAATATGGCATTGTGTATTGTTGAAATGGCAACACTTCACCCGGTTTTGATGACCTTGAAATGATCACGCCCCTAGTCCATGCTAACGAAAATAAGCAAATATCAGGATTAACTGTATCCTAAAGAAGAAGGGAAATAAAACCTCCAATTGTAATCAAGGAGTGGCAAGTTCCGAGCCTGTAATAAACCATTTTATAAACTTTTTTCCACATAATTAAGTTCTTTTGTGGTAATTCCACTTTAAAAAATAATTTAAGTAGTAGCTTATTCCATTGTGAACAATTTGACGTTTTTTGAGCTCTCTCTGACAAACTAGAAGCGGAGATAGACGCGAAAATCTGAGTTAAAGCATTCATTTTTTAAATATGTACATCTTTAAATAAATAAAAAATCAGTCATCTGATCCAGACAAGACTATTTTCCCGATTTTTTCAACTTAACCTAGAAAATTATATTCGTAATTGTTTAGAACACATACTTATGACCCACAAAATACGAAAAACTATTATTAAGTAATTGGAACGAATTCTTCCTTTGAATAGAATTATTCGATACTTAGCCTAAAATATTCTCTTTTTTGGATGAGAAAATTCTGGATGAATTTTTTATGAGAATAGTTTTTATTAAAAAATGAATAACCACATTTATTAACAGTCTGACACTCACTAAAAAAAAAACCTGTTGACTTATGAGTGAATCGAAGTTATAGTTAGTCATTTTGGTAAAAGATGTTCGTAACATTAATCAAATGGTTCTCAGGATGACCTGGTTGTGGATTGCCTGTTTGATATTTGGAATGAGCATGCTATTTAGATAGGTTTTTGATACAGAGTTGCATATTTTACATTAATCAAACAATCCTTATGCAGCATTATATCCAACAGAACAACTTAACAATTCTAAAATAAAATAAAAATATCGAAGAGACTTTCTTGCTAACCCAATATAAAACATGAAACTTATTTAAAAGCAAAAATTATTTAAAAAACAAAAACCTAATCTTGGTCTTAGTGGTTAGTGTTATTTGTAAATAATTACATTTATTCCCAAGTAAATTCTTCAATTCTGATTTAATGAAGTGAAAGATCTAACCAAAAGATACAGATTTCTCTTATTTCTAATTTAATTGGATATCCTAACTCAAATAGCAAGAAATGTAAGAAATGTATACCTAAATGAAAGAAATTTATACTTTTAGCTATTTACGTTTTTCAAAGACAAAACTAATTGATGGCATTCAAAAAGTAGGTGGAGAATTTTTTGCCATAATTTTTCAGTATAAATTAACATAACTTATTGCAATAATTGTTTTTCTTTTAAATTTTTGTTTAATTTCTTAATAAATAAGTGTTCACAATATATATATATATATATATATATATATATATATATGTATATAAAATTCTCTACTTTTGAATGCCATCAATTAGTCTTTGAAAAACATAAACAGCTAAAAGTATAAATTTCTTACATTAGGAAGGTACTTTCTTATATATATAAATATATATATATATATATATATATATATATATATATATATATATATATATATATATATAAATTTATACACTGCTATATAATATAAATAATACTGAGCGGAGTGATAATTAGTTACCACTGGCTCTTTTTTTCATTATTAATAGTAAACAGGAAATGTTTATTCATTACACATTCAGAATAGTGCACATTTACTTATTCAGAAATTTAACTAAAATTTAAAATAAAACAAGCATTATTGCAATAAGTTATGTTATTGTAAACTGATAAATTATTACAAACAATACTATACTTTTATACTTTATGTAATCCTTCTATTCCTCTTAAACAACTATTTCATGCAATTAGATGAAGTCATAATATCATTTAAGAGATCATGTAGTTAATTTATATATTTGTTCCCTCATTAAGTTTATGTTTCTTAATATTCCCATCCCTCATTTGCTAATTTTTATAATAATCAATTATAAAATCATTAATCTTAAACACTATTGCAGTGGTTATATGATAAGAAAAGATAATGACAGGATTAAGTCAAATAGAAACATCATTTCAAGAAATCGGTGGACTTATCGGACATATAACAAATAAAATGGTTACTTTGAAATGAATATTATATTTAAAACATGGGGATGATATAATGCAAAATAATCAACATTAGAAAGATAAATTACAATGCTTACTCTCTGCACAGCACAACTATCCCATATTGGCAAGATAATAATGATGGAGATCCCTTGACGACTTTCGAAAACATTGTTTTAATATTAAGAATTCGAAACCTTTAACGTTAAAAAAAAAAATTAGAATGTTTATTTCCCTAACCAGTTCTTCAATGCATGTACATAAACGCGAAACAAGGAGGAGCTGGACTAACTAGTGTACTGAAGGGCCATCCTAACCGGCCAGTTACAGCAGAGTAGAATTGGTAAATTAAAACGATAAGGGGAAATTCAAAAACATATGTTATAACCTTACTATAAACGGAATTAATACTACTGATTTTAGCTAATCTGCTGCTCTCCATGATCGGTTAGTAGTACTACTTGGCTGACGTAATTCAGATGATATAAAACAAACTTTAAATGTTAGGATTCATTAGATTTTATGATTTTGTTTTTAAAATTTTCATAATTAAATTTTGTTATTTTAGCCAAAAAATGTAGCACAATTAACAATACAGTTCAGAAATTTAACTCTCTTTTTAATGTTTTATATTTGTGCAATTAGTTAAAATCAATCTTTTTTATTTTCATTTACACATGCACTTTGACTATTGAAATACATTATTTGATATTTTTTCTGTACAATTTTTACTGTGAAAATATAAAAAACACACCAATTTATCTGAGTAGTATCTAAGCTAGAAATTTTTATCATAAGACACTTCAGAAGTTTAATATTCACAAATTGTTGTCAGTTACAAAGACATTCTAAAAAATCAAAAGTCATATCTAAAATTTTTGAGAAAATTTCCCGAATTTTATTGTTATTCACTTTTTGAAACCATAGTTAAAAGTTGTTTGTGTTAAATTGGAAAGGGTTGTTGAGCATTCTGGTTTGAAATAACCTGAACAACAAAAATAACTTTCTTCCAATTTTAAAACCAATTTACAATGTTTAGTTCCTTTTAGAACTTATATTCTTAGTTGTAAATGCATAATTTCTATTTTAAGTGAAAAATTTCCGGTTTGAAGATAAGATAAAATAAACTTATGAACAGTGAATTATTATACATTAATTTAGGAAAGTGTATCATATATTTAAGAATATATAATTGAATATTCACCTGAATTTATCTTAATTTTACTGCTGTAATTTTTTTCAAAATATGAGAGAAAAATAAAATTTACTTTATTAATAATAATTAATAAAGAATATTTTAATAAATATAATAATAACAAATTAATAAATACTAATTATTTAATTACAATAGTAATAAATACTAATTATTTAATTATAATAGTAATGAATTAATAAATATTAATTATTTTATATCAATTTTGCAAAAATTTATTGTATTAAATTAATATGGTGTATTCATAGCCTCAAGTAAATACTAAACTACTCCCTATACAAGTGAAGAATGATCTTTTCTTTTTCTATTCTCCGTGATTACTAAGATTATTTGTGATAAATCATACCCCATAAAAAGTATTTGATGCCATCAGATCGCAATTGTATTACTGTTATTCTCCAACTGATTGCACTGTTTTGTATAATTTTATGATAACTATGGTGATACTAACTATTATCATTTTAGAGAATTTTGGGAATACAATTACACTGATTGAATTTAAATAGGGCATGAACTTTTGAATAGGTACAGTCTGAAGTAATTAAAACTGTAGATTAAGATTACCATTTAACACCAAATGAATTAAACAGCAATGTCTGCAGTAATCTTTGGTGTTTGTAAGAAAAACTATTAAATTTTCTTTTCTTGGAAAATTAAAAGTATTACTATTGCTAAAAGATATGAATAACAAAATTATTTCTAATTGATATTTTATGCTAATATAATATAATGGCCTATGCTAGGAGCAACTAGTGCTATACAAGTACTACATTATTTTTTAACTGTTCAGTGGCTGAGCAAAACAACTATTCAAGGAGAAGATAGTCCGAATGGTGGTCAATCGTGGCTCGATTGATCTTTACCTGGACCATCTGCATGATTATCAATATCATTACTGTCACCTATTGCATTGCATTCATCTACATAACAACTGTTGCTTAATCAGCATTTTATAAATTCAACATACTCTTATTTTTATTTGTAAAATTTGCTAATTTTTTTTAATTATACATATATCAAGAAAGTATATTAGATTCAGAATTTAAAACATTTCAGAAACATTAAATCACTCCATATAGGGATATGAATTTCAATAATGATTCGTTATATCTTTCATTTGGAAGAAGAATGCCACACTATGAAAAAGTGGAATTTTACAAGAAAAGCATTTGATGTTTGCCTATTTAGGTTTATCTCTCTCACTCACATCCAAACTCACTGATCAAACATCAATTCGAACAAGTATCTCTTTAATTGCAGTTTGGATTAACTGAATATGCTTGACTTGTAACATCTATAATTCTAAATGAACAATATAATAAATTGATACAATATCTACAGCCCAGTGAAAAATGGTTCAAAATTCAGCATTGAGCCTAATGTAGAGAGAATCAAGCATCTGGATGAAACTCTATGAGATCCCCAAAAAACTTCTTGATGAAGACTTGTATGAAACCTGACTGAGCGGCCGCCCAAATCTTTGATGGGTATATGGCTCTGGAGAGGATTCAAGGGCCCTGCTTGGAGTTCAGAATTGGGGGGTAGCAGCAATTAATCGATTAAACTGGTGGAAGCAGCTTGAGTAGACCAGGACTCAGTAATGGGCAATCATGGCGATCGAATAATAGAGTAATAGCTTGATACTCTTAGTTTTTTTAACAGAAAGTGTATGGGGTATTTCAGGATTGGAACTGGTGTCAGCAAAGAAAGTTGCCTGTCTATCTGCTAAGCTAACTCCTTCTCCAATATTTATATCTGTGACAAGAACAACCAATATTAAAATTCCTCCCTTATTGTAAAGACAATATAAATATTAGTTTTGAATGATAATGTAGAAGGTAAATATTTTTAAAAAAATGGCTTTGATTTTGTGAATGACAATGCGGTATCATTGTAATTATAAATGAGTAGTGGAATTTCAAAATGCATCTTGTTCATTTTTTTTTTTAAATCTACTTTTTTGTTATAGAGTATGTGGCAAAGATGGAAAAAGAAAGCTACTTCCCAAATAATTTTTTATAATGAAACCAGCTCGGATTGATGAAATAAAATTGTACAGATGCCGGGCATGGGGAGAGAATCATGTAATTTAAAGAAAGCATATATCCTGAAGACGAAGAAGTACTTCGAAACGTCGTAACTAATGTTATAAAAAGGTTTGTTTTTTTAAATATAAAGTTATAGATCAAAGAGAAAGTGTCATTCACAAATTAATTTATTATTTTTTTGTTATTTTGCATCTATAAGCCTCTTTGTAATTGAATGTGAAAATTTTTTCATATAAAGCATCTCAAAACCTGCTAAAAATTGAACTTTAAAATCATTGAAACAGTGTATTTTACATGAATTCACAGCATCATTTTTGTGACTATCCAATGATCTTGCAAGATGGACAAGAGCCATTTTGAAATTTCACTACTCAAATATTTAATCATTTGGATAATCAGCTTCTGTTTCATAATGAATCATTCTATTATAATTATTGATTTGTCTTGTTTCTATCAGGAATAACTATTTTTTTAAAGGTAGTTTTTAGGGAAAGAGTTATGAATTAATTCAGTTATTAGATGTGATGGAATCCAATGTTGTCTTTAAAGCTTATTTTAAGAGCCAATCTTTCATTAAAAAACAGAATTATTTGAAGTGTTTACATTTTTCTAAGTGCTTTTAATCTTTGATGATAAATAGGCACTTGATAAAATTGGTTAGCATAATAAATACTTATATAAATGAATTCTACATCCTTTTGTTTAAGATTCGTTAAAATAACATTTTTTTCCCCATGCATATATTGTTGAATTGAAAAATTACTAACAAATTATTTGTATGTTAAATGTTCACACGTTAATTATGAATGTAAGCTGTCATTGTGTTTTACCTTTCTCTTTCAACCACCAGATAGCGTTTCTGTTCTACTTAGTAAGCCCCCCTACTTCCGACTTTCCTACCTGATCGGTGAGTCTTAGCTAACATTTAGTACTCCCTTGGTGTTGTTGTTGTGACGTTTGGTTTGTATAAATTTTACAGGTTAGTCCTTTAAAGTTATGTTTTAATTGTTATGAATAATATTCCTTGATAATTTTAGCTACAATAAATATAATAATAAGTCCGAAATTATAACTTCGCAAAACATTAAAATTTGTCGTCAAAGCATTCCTTTTCGTTCTATCTCTTCAGGTATTGAAAATCGGGCGAGAAAATGTTCTCTCATAAACGTTTACTTGTTTCTGATCCATGAAATCATTCCTGGGAAAATTCAGCATCCTGATGATCAGAAACTTAATTTATAAACGAACGTTCATTTTTATCATTACAATGATCGAAACAGACACGAGAATATACCTTTGAATGGGATTATTGTCATTAAAGAAAAATTGTTTTTGTCAAAGTAAAACCAGTTCGATATTGCCAGTGACCTGTCCATTGTTTTACTAACTAAACGTACAGTTCCGGGTTTTCTAATGCTCATTTTTTATTACTGACAGATTCCCATGCCGAGTAACTTATTTTATAAAAAGTTTGTTCTATTATCTATATAAAAGTTGAGTGCCTTTAGGATTTTATAGTATGAATGACACTCAGCTTTCTGTAATATTTTAATTTGTTAGCGGACTACTGCGTCAGATAATCCGCTGGTTGTCAATTTGTATTTTGACAGATATGGATGAATGAGTGAAGTTGAAGTTGAAGTGAAAAAATAAATAAATACACTTGTTGAATATGCAATAACTGGATTTCAAATATATTTTTCAAAAATGCCGACCTTTTTTTCATTCATGGATTTTTCCCGAAAATATTTATCGTGTTAATTTTAAAAAAATAAAGTAGTGAGATTTTGTGAAATTATTTTCTATCTGAGTCGATCCTGTAGTAAATTTTTGATTTTTATGATTTTATGAGTTTACTAGTTATTCCCTATCATTTGGTTCAAACGAATGGGTAAAACATTTTTCAGGCTCATAATATTTCTTTTGCAACCATTTAAAGTCAGCTTCGCAGCTGAAAACAGATTTTGAGAAAATATCTCTAACTCTGGTAATTTTGCATATCAAAACAAAACAAGAACCGAAATTGTTATAAGTATATGCTCTACATTTTATATCCTCACAACACATCACCTCAGTAGTGAGGGAAGTGGTTAAAGAAAATTCACGAAAATTGACATAAAACGAGTCTTTTAGGGCTATAAAAGGGTATTTAGGAACAGAGATTCACTTTGGATTTTTTTCTTGTATTGTTTCGTCATTGTACTACTTTCTATAGAAATTTCAATCTTGAAAAGTTTTTCCTTTTTTTTATATGAATTTTCAAACATGGCCAAAAGTCTTTTTCTCCATCATTTAAAGTAGAATATCTCAAAAGGGATTAACAAGGGGAGTGAGCAATGTGTCCGTCGCCGATTTTGATCAACATTTTTTGGGTGATTTTACATTTAAAAAAAAATTACTCATATCCTTCCGTTTCATCCAATAAACCTTAGGAGCTTAGAAAAAATAAATAAAACATGCTGAAAATGCTTCATATTATTTACCCTATTATAGTACTGATCTACATTACAAATAACTCAATAGACCTACCAAAACGCTCCAACGCTTGTATGTAATGATAACGGTATTCTTAGCGGAGTATTGTAAATAAATTATTTTCTGCAATGTTTTTTGGTAATTACAATTTCTTGTGAGAGTGTTCATATGTGAATTTCGGCCGGCATTTATCGGTTTGGGGCAGGCACTTTTATCTACCTTACCCGGACAGAGCCTTTGCTTCGCTGGTGAAAACAAGATTTGGGAAAATGTCTCTAGCTCAGGTAATTTTGAAAATATTAAAACAAAATAAAAATTAAAATTCTTACGCTCTGAAGATGATGTCGTAGATATCCCAGTGTTAAGTTGTTGCAGTTCTCCATTAGTACCTAATTAACACTTTTGTGTCACGGATACAGGCATTGTACAAATGTTACCGAATGTTTTAATGCACAAATCTTATAATATCGGCGCAATTCAATCATTAATTCAATTTAGCGAAATTTTGAAAATATTGATATCGTGCCTGAATAGAGCAGTTTCAGTGTTTTTAATTTTTTTTTTCAGCTCCTTGTCTCTGTTGGATGAAACGTGGGCGCATAGCACGATTTTTTTTTTCAATGTAGAATCACCAAAAAATATGTAATCGAAATCGGCGACAGATACACCTTGCTCTCCTCTTGTAAGCGAAGGACTCGGTTTAGTGATAGAGAGTTGAACGGCTGGAGAGCTAAGATATCTTCGGGAGGGACGTGGAAGGACATAAGTAGTAACTGTTGACCTTGGCGTCAGTCACATTTTGAGAAAATTTGTCAAATTGTGACTGACTCCAAGGTCAATGGTTGTGACAGCGGTCCTAAGTAATGAATGAGAGTACCTGATACTTCATACTCGTCACCTTTTTGCATTCTTATTAGATTGGTATAATCCGTCTGTAAACAAAAAATGGAACCGAATAGTAAACAGACTATTGATTGAGTTGTGCCAATATTATTCCGATTAGCTTGATATAATAGCATAATAAAATTATTTGATGACCTATTGCTGTCAATTCTAGGAAATTTAAAAACAAGGATCAATTTTCCTATAATCTGACTGACGTGAATGGGCATAATGGACTTGTTTACACTTTGATTGGGCTGCCTCCTAGGTTGCGCGCTAGATGTCATACAGAATGGATATTAAGTTTTAAATGACCCATTGTTTTGTTTACATCTGCTATATATATAGTATAAATATTTAACTTCAATACAGGAACGTTGTTGCATTGTTTTGAAATCGTTTAAGGCAAGGGTGCCCAACCTTTTTATAACGCGTGCCACAACCAAGGGTTCCTCATATTTATGGTAGGCGTGCCACTACTTTTTTTCCTTCCATCTAAATTTGAATTGTGGCAGTGCAGGCATGCCTCATAAGCCTTTATATGTTTGTATTAGAATTTCTGGTAAATAAATATATTTTAAAAAATTTCAAAGGTTCAACTCACTGATAATCATGGATCTTTTTTTGGTCTCCTGCTCAAGTTTTGCCTGAAAATTTTCCTTTTGGATCGTCCATATTTTTCTCTTTACTTCTTAAATATCATTGTAACAATTAATATGACCCCATTGCCAGTCAAAACATTTTAGAAGCTATTTGGAGTATAATTAGACCGGTGTTAAATTCTGCTGATTATTATTTTAATTATTTTTTTGCGATCTCCGAACCAGATAGTCTTCCATTTTGGCTTGTCCTCGTTTCATTGTTGTTTTTAATGGTCAATATTAACTTACAAGTAAATGAAACATTTTTTTCTTAAAAAAGAATTGTATTAGGTGTCTGATGGATTTGATATTTTTTCTAAAAATGACTAATGTCAACAAATAATATTCTTCCAGAATTTGAAATTTGTTAATAATTATTTGAAAGATTTCTTATTTATATAATAACATAATATATAAATGTGTCGCAATTCACTCTCATTATAAGATTGAGTATGACCCAATCTTATCAGGCGTGGGTTATTACATGTGAATGTTCCGAACAAAGCTGCGTTCATATTTAAACTTCATTTCAGTTATTCTCTTTTACGAAAAAGAGCAGCAGTTTCGGTCTTGTTGTTCGGTCTTCTTCTTTATTATCATTTTATCATAATACATATAACAATTCACATACAAAATGGCGTCGTTTTTGAAAAAGACTTTGGCGCCTAAAATTCTAAATTTAGGTTTCAATTGATTATGGGACGTAAACAAACAAAACTCAATCGATTTCCGCTCAAGATATATCGAGAAAAAAAATTGTAAACGGTCTAACAATCGAATATGGGTGACGTAAGCACCAAATACTAACGACTCTGTCTTCCCTCTGGGGTCTAAACCTGTAACCTGGACGCCTTAATTTTAAAGGTTATGCCAGATAAATAAACTCCCACTCTACTCGAAAAAGAATAAAAAAAAAAAAATAATATAGTTATTTGGAGAAAAATCGTTGTATGTATCTCCTGTGAAGTTTCCTAATGGCGCTTAGACCTTTTTCAAAAAACGACGTCGATATATACAATAGATGTCTTGTTCTTGTCGATGGTTGTGTAAATATGCTATGCTTTTTAATATTTTTTTTTCGCTACTGGAAATTAAAATATTTTCATTTAAAAAAAATATTCATATAATATATCAAGATTAATAATTATTGTAATTTTCTCACCTTACCGTCATTATTAAAAATAATGAAGATCTTATTAATATTTTTTTACTATTATAAGTAATTCTTCCGAAATTTTTGAATACAATTTAATTTTTTTATGGAAAAAAATTGAAATAGAGTTATTTGAGAATTCTTTAAAATTTAAAATATCAAGCGCAAGTCAAATTGTAGATTATTATCTGAAAGCCAAACAACAGAATTGAAAACATTCATATACGAGTATATACACCTCCTAGCAATTGCATTGTTTTTTATTTTTTTTAACGGCCCTGCTAAGTAAGGGATTTGTTGTAGATTTTTTTTTTTCTGCACCAAATAAAAAGGCGTTTCCCAAGTTATTAACCAGCTATTAACTATGATCTTACGCCTCTGGGTTTTACTCATAATTTTCTGTAAATTTGTTATTCATGCATCTATGATTTAAATAAAATATAGTTATTGATTTTTATAAATTATGATTAAATTTAAACTACAATACATATGCTTTAAATACTAATAACGATGTATTATGCTACCGTTCTTGTCTTAAAACCTCAATCAGCCTTATATAATTTATTTTAATTTAAATAAATAACATATTTAATATTATTATATATTATTTACTATTTATTTTATCAGTTTATTGAAATGTGTTTATAACTCTTAGGTGTCGTCCGTTATAGATTTTCAAACACACTATTTAAGTAAGAGATGTTTCATTCCCGAGTGGGACAATGAAGAGTTGATGCCTAACCTGATTTTATGTGGTATTAGTTGGAAAATCATTTCGTATGCAAAAAAAAAAGTTTCTTTATACATCGAGATTACATGGTCCAAACTCCCACTCTCTCTTTATTTAAAAATACTTTACTGTTTTCAACTTTATGTATTAACTTAACTCTTGAGTCTTCGATGAATTTATGTCTTTTTTTTTCATTTAAATGAATTGCAAAATTGGAATTCTCTGTCTTATTATCATATGCACGTATAAGTATCCTTTAACATATCCTTTAATCTCTGATTTAGTGATCTTCCAGTTTTTACCGTGTATTTGGCTGCACAATCTGACTGTACAATTTAGTTCGTATACTCCGCTTTTTTGGAAAGGATCTATTTTGTCTTTATGAGAAGGGAAATCTGAGGATAGAGTTTTTTTTTTTATTTTAAATGCAGGGTTTAATCCTAGTTTTTTCAATTCATTTCCGACTTTGGTGGATATAGGGCCGTAATATGGAATCAAGACTTAATATTTCGGAATGGGCCTGTCTTTGTGGGTTGTTGAATAGATATCATTAATTCTCTTTTTTTTGTATATGTGATTGATAGTGGTTTTGTTGTATCTGTTATTTTTTGATATTTCTTTATCAAACGGGTTAGCGCGCTTGCAAAAGTGCACCTACTCACAAACCCAAAGGTTGTGAGTTCGAATCCCGGTGCCGGCACTACTTTAATTTAATTAAGGTAATAATTCAAGAAATTTATCGCCCCTTCCCCCGGGTATGTGAGGCCCGTCAGCCTACTGGAGGCTACTCACACATACCGGGCGTAGGAGCGATGATCCTACCCCGTGTACCTTAATTGTGAATCGCGTTGTGGTTTTCCAGGACATAGCATAGCCGCCCGGAGGTTTGGTCCATGGATGGTCTGCCTCGGGGAAAGAAATATAGGTCCTTCCTCGTGCGCCTGCTGACTCCGAACAGCCATAATCCATGGATCTAGACCGATTTTTCACTGTCCTTGAGGGAAAGACACTGCCGAAAGGGACCGGTTATGGAGCAATGGGCATCCTGCCGCTGTACCATGGAAACCATGGTTCGCAGCAACGTGAGGTTGGGTGACCCCCTCCAGGCTCTCTGTGCTCCCGCAAGCAATAAATGTCTGTAAGAACACCACATCGCGCGGCCAAAGATCTACAAGGTCTATAGAGCTAACCGAAAAAATATATATATATATATATATATATATATATATATATAATCATTTTTTTTTTCATCCCCCCCAGAGGGATTCTGGGCATAAGTAACCGTTTCAAACGCCTCTCTGAAATCATAGCAGAAGACAAGAGTCAACCTAAAGGACAAACATTCAATGTGCCCGTCACTCTAACCCATAACAGGTTTGAAATTTTAACCAATTCTAATACCAGACCAGAAAATTTACAGACACAAAAAACAGCTATATTTAAGCCACCGCTCTATATTCGTTAACGAAGTAAAAAAAAACTACCTAGTTCTCATAGAATTTCTCTAAAGGGTTAGTGGGGAATTATCATTTGAACTTAAAGCAACCAGTATTTATTCTGCAATCAGCATTTATTCTGAAACCTCTGACTCTCACCCTGCAATTATCATTTTTTTTAAAAAAGAAGATGCTGCTTTTGTGACCTTTCAGTTACCCGATGACAAACGCCCGCGTGTTGTAATTAAAAATTTACATCATTCAAACCCCAAATCAACAGTTATAAATGAACTAATCATTAAGAGGTATGAAGCAGCAAATATCACTAACGCAATATCAAGGTTCAAATTACCATTACAGATGCTCTTCGTAGATATTAATAAAAATACCTAATCACACAAAAACCTACTACATCCACAAACCTAAGTGTGTGAGATATGGCCAAAATCACGAAAGTGTCTACAGACTACAAATAATTGTAATTGTAATTGCAATTACTTTAATTCTACCAGTAGTTGTAATGCGGCCACCAATTGCAATCACATTTACTGTAAAGTATTTCGTTCACTACACGCTGCCATACACCATCTACACAGAGTCACGGACTACATTTCAGTCAGCCGAGAGAATAGATTATATGCTACTAGCGTATTCCTTGATGTGGCTCAAGCATTCGACAGTCTGGCACAATGGACTACTCTTCAAACATAAATCTTTCCTTCCTTCCTTCGGCTTACTGCCTCATACTTCTTTCCTTTATATCCTTCAGGTTTTTTCTATCCGAAAAGGATCAGAGGTCTCTCCTATACTTCTATACTAAGGGTGTACCCAATCAGGGCCAAATTGCCTTAGAGGTCAATTCTTGCAACCTTGCTGTACACTAAACACACATACGATATAACCAGTTTGCCCATACACAATCAAACAACAGCAATCTACGCAGATGACTGAGCTTTCTCACTAGACACGCAGATATGACTTAGGCTTAACTGATTCTCAAGCATTACTTACTACAACTAGAGGACTTTTTTAAACAATGGGAAATATAACTCAACAATGATAAATCTCAGCGCATCACATTCACTCTTAGACACGACATCTGCTCTCCAGTTTATGTAAATAATGAACCCATTCAACAGACTAACACAGTTCATTACTTAGGACTCAATTTCGACAGAAGAATGATCTGGGTCTCACACTTGAAAGAGAAACACTTTAAAACAGAGCCTAAACAGAAGACTAAGCCTACTGTACTCTATCCTTCATAAACGATCGATGCAAAAGATCAGAGAACGACTGAATACATATAAACACTTAGCTTTTAAACCTTATATGGACCTATACATCACAAATCTTTCGGACAACGGAAAAATACGGCCTTTTCAATCAAAAACACTGCAACTAATCATATCTCATTCTCCTCATCTTGGTACGTCAGCAATTAAACGTTACACGTAGATCTACGCATACCTACAATTCAAGACTATATTCATACATCACACAAAAGATTTCGTGGCAAACTCCACGGGCATCATAACACACTTATACGGAATATGGCGACATCAGATTTGTCTGATCTGACCAGAAGAAGGCTAAAAAGGAGCTGGCTAAGAGATCTCCTTATGTAAAAATCTTTGGAATCTCACGTTAGGTGCTGATAGGCATGCCCTCATGCCTGACATGCCAGTTATATACTATTGTATTTTTATTTACATCTTAAATTATCCCCTTATTGTCGCGATAATAGTGACAGGTGTGGATAAAAAAAAAATATATTTAAAAAAATTATGTCTTTGTTCAACTCTTTATTCTGGAACAGATATTTTTTTTAATAAAAATAATTTTCGAAAACAGGATTCATACTATTTCGCATTTTATTATTGCTTACTATTCCCCACCGTGAAATTAATTAAAAGTTTTTACAACCCTAAATAGAAGATGACCTAAAACAAATCTGTTACGGTTGTTTTTCAAAACCATGGCTAATCTTTCAATAATGGAACAGAATACTTTCGTTTACATTTTTTTATCATGAAATATAGTGACTCGAACTATGTCTTATAAATCTTACTTAGGTCGAAATTATTATTTGTTAACTTTTTCATTCTTTATAAAAATATCCAAGAAAAACAACTTTTATAATCTTCTTCAATGGAAAATAGCAAATTCAATGTTTATACTAGATGGAGAAATTCACTAAACTAATAAAATCTTTCTATTTATAAATTGATTATTGTATAGGTAATATGCTGTTGGAATATTGATGGTGAAAGTGTCTGTTTGTGACATATGGAAATTAAAATATAAGCATTAAATTTTTTTTGTGTGTTTATTATTTGATGTGGTTCTTTTTTGTAAGGTGTCATTAATTAGGGTAAAATTGAATAGAGAAAAAGAATACTTGTCGAAAGATTTTAAATGTTGTCAATGTTGCATATTCTGGAACGATAATTATCTTTCAAACTTCATCTTTATTTATTGTAAAGATCATAACCATGTCGGGGAAGTTCCTCTCAATTTCATGCATAAAAATTTACTCAAATTAATTATCAACAGATTTTTCACTCTGGTCACTATCAATCAAATTTATTTTGATTTTATATATATATATATATATATATATATATATATATATATATATATATATATATATATATATATATATATATATATATTACCCTATTAAATAATTATATTACATTATTTATTACTTAAATTATCATTACATTAATTCATTATATATTATTTAAATTTTTTTAATGAGAAAATGCCAAATTATCTTAGTGTAATTGGTTTTTTTTCATTTTTTACTAACTAGATGTCAATTTTGTTAAATATTATTATTTCCAATCAAAGATCTTCGTCCGTTTTTCAATTTTATTTTGATTCTTTGTTTCTTTCATATATTTTTTTCCCACTTGATTATGTTCATCCTGATATTGTTGTTTCTTTTTTCATTTATGCATTTATACCATAATTCATTTATAATTTTAATTTGTTAAAAATCGTTTTCTAAATATTGTATATTTCATTTTTATTGTTTTATAAATCTGTTATCAGTTAATTGGATTGCTTTCATTATTAAATTTTTTATCCTTCTTTATATTTGATATTTGGGATGATTCGACCAATAATTCAGTATTCTATCACTAACCACTTCTTTCTTTTCCTGTCCAACATGTTTCTATACTATTTTTCTCAAAAGTTGTCATCAAATCCAAGTACCTAATTTATTAAAAATACTTATTTCACCAATGAATTTGATTATTTTGCGTAAGTTATTCAATAATTTAAAAGTTCTTTATCATTATTATTTTAAGTAATTATTTGTGTATCATCTTTGTATATTTTTGAAATTAAGGTTTTCTCTTTCAATTTATTAATTTGTTCAATTAATATTTTGTAGAGATAGCAATCACTGAAAATTACCGAGGATCTCCCACCCATCATCATGCCGTTTGTCTGTTTGTAATAATTGTTATTGAATTTAA
Source organism: Rhaphigaster nebulosa (assembly GCA_948150685.1). Lineage (NCBI taxonomy): Eukaryota > Metazoa > Arthropoda > Insecta > Hemiptera > Pentatomidae > Rhaphigaster > Rhaphigaster nebulosa. The sequence continues at coordinate 180,766,956 of OX411306.1, forward strand.
AGTACCATTTTTAATGCATAATTTTATCCCTTCTATGAAAGTTATTTAATTTTTGTTTTTAAGTTATAATAATTTATGATTAATTAATGTAATGATAATTTTAGTAATAAATAATGTAGTATAATTCTTTAATAATATAAGTATATAAATGTATAAAATCAAAAATAATAATAATTAATTTGATTAAATTTTAGAATTGAAAATGGGCGGATAGACTATATTCATGATGCAATAAATGAAGATGAAGTTTGAAAAAATAAAATTATTTTTTAACTAATGTACATAGATCTACAACAAAAAAAATCACTAGTCAAAAAACAGATTAGAATAAATCAATAAAAATAAATAAAACAAAATATGATAAAAATATAGAACGAAAAATAATAGGAAAAAAATCATTCAATTAACCAAAGAACAAAACAACAACTACATTATGGTCTCCCTAAACATCGGATTAAGACGTTTTCTGAGTATCGGAAATGATATTTGCCTCCTGGATGGTCTGTATCTTTTCGTAAAAGAAATATTTCTCTCTACTTTAAATATAAATGTGCACTGCTGATGTCAATCATGAACTATAAAAGCATGAAGTCATGTTAAGCTGGTTGAGCATGTAGTGGTGGTGATGACCTCTTGAATCGGGGCAAGACTCAGATCTGGGCTAACCATTTGTTGAAACATGACCGTCATGGTGTGTAATAATTGTCACGTTTTCTAGCAGGATGAAGTCTTTGTTTTGCAGTTGAAAGCATGATAGTTCTATAATTTACTAGCACGACGTATCTAAATGTTAATATATATTAAGTTATTTTTTTCATTCTTATTTCCATTTTAATTGTTAAATTGTACGGTACTGAGTACCTTTAAATTGGAGTTTCGTTCTTGCTGGGTATTCTTTTAAGTAAGTGAAACTGCTTTTGAAATAGAATTAAATCTGACCATTCTTGAAAAAATTGAGTAATTATTTGATTAAAGAATTGACGGATCTGGAATTGAGATTGGGGTTTGATGGTACTGATATTTGCCTGATCACTGTTATTATTAGTATAGAGTTTGCTATGTTAATGGGGTGAGATGGGTGTCAGTCCACTGAATTTCTTTTTTATTTCGGATTATTGCAAATAAACATAATCGAATATCTTTTTATTATTTATTTTTTTAAACTTTTTAATCGTTCTATCAGTTGGTCGTTGATTTTCCTAAGGTCAGTTAGCTAACCCTTCCAGTCGGCTGATCAAGTGCCTTGTTCACTTTCCTTATCCTGACAAGGCTTTTATCCTTTAGTATCCTTCCTTTCTGAGAATCGCGCTCTCATTCATCCTCTTTTGGCAATTTCCATTGGTTGAATTACTTTAGAGAGTCGAAGCAGAAATAGAAAGTAGGAAACGCAAGTACTCTATTCTCTGATATCAAGCACCGGCTTTATTACCATGTCTACAATTTCTAAAGTGGAAGCCAGTTTCCAACTTATAGGAACACTCGAGCCACATAGAAAATATTAAGCCTGATGCTGGCTGCACTTAATATTAAAACTAAGCTCATAAAATTATGCAAATAGAACAGAGGTACCTGTATGAATTAATATGCTTACTTAAACAAACAAACATTAAATCTTATTAATTGCTTAAAGTACTATTTTCAAAAATAAATGAATGATTGCAAATAAAAGTTAAGAAAACCTATTATCCCCTTAAAAATTTATGAATTTTAAAGAACCACTCAACATTTTCAGTTTATTTGTATAATTTGTTTTGTTTTTTGTTATGCTTCTTTTTCAGCTCTATTAGAGAATCTAGCAGTCCCGTGCCATCCCAATTTGGACGGTGTCACAATTCTGGTGTCCAATAAACATATATTGTATCCCTTGCTGATATTGTAGAGTGGAGTGTTTGTCACTCCTTTTCTATGCAGATGTTTCGTCAAGTAGTAGTGGCCTGTAACCGTACGAAAGTGTGCAACAGCATCCGTAGCAGGTTATTACTGGTATCCGCTCTTCTTTAATAAGCAGTTCGCTCCATTGCTTTCTAACAGTATTCACCTTTATGGATTCCAGAAGCATAGCCTGATTTGCCTTCTATATTTCTTCTCTGCCTCTAAGGGACGACATCCGGTTTTCTGTCTGCTTCAATGGTGAACCTTCCTTGACGGGTTTATCTGTCATTTCATTTCTATGGTTGTCACAGTGACTTAGTATCCATTGGAAGATTACCCCTCTACACCTTAATAAACGATAATTAAATAATATATTGACAGCTCAAAATATTCTGTCCATGGGATTTAGTGGTCCATGACTGGATTTATTCCAGTGAGGATAGCCGCCTGGAAATCTGCATACAGTACAATGTTTTTGGCATCTTTGTTTGAGAGATCTTGCAACGTTAATAAAATTTTGTAAATTTCGCTCTCGAAAGTTTCCTATCGGTTTCACAATGGAGAACAGACGTGAGTAGGCGCCTTCCACTCCATTGTGTGCTCCTTGTTCAGCAGAACCATCAGTGTACACATGAGTCCATTGAGGGCTGGAATAGCTTTCAGTAATCGTTTCAAAAGCCAAGGATCTTAATTTGTCATGTATAGCTTTTCTTTTTCAAGAGTCAAATAAGGTTGAGGTGTAATGCTGTTTTTGCATGGATTCTTGACGGTATTAAAGGAAGTGGTTCTCTTTGAGTAAGGGGCAAGTTTGTTTTATCTGTAAGTTGGATTTTCTCTAAGAATGTAACTTGCGTCTTGTGTCTTATAGCGTGACTTGTGACTTATTATTTGACCAGTAGTCCTTCCGATCGACTACTATTATACTTATATTTGTATTTTATTCTAGAATGGTTAACTTGTTTCAAAATTATCTCTTTAATATCGTTATCTATTTTTTCGATTTACCACAGTTTATATTAACAATACTATATTGTTTATCCGTATAGGCCAACTGCATGTGCCTGGGGGGAGGACGGAGTAAACTCATAAACTTATTATTAATAAATTAGTACAATACTAATTTCCATCCACTGGTTGTTGACATAACAACCATAAAAAATTATTGTATGATATAATTTAAAATAAGTTGGTTTAGTGGCAACAAATGATCATTTGCTGTGTTTTTACTCAAGGAGATAAATAAGGGTTATCATTTTATGGTTTTTATCGAAGTAACTTGAACCCGAAATAGAATTATCGAATTCCAATTTATTTTTCCCACCATTATCTTAGATGTAGGTATTTAATATGGAACTATTTACGGGACTATTTATGAAAGGGTAAAAGTAATTTAAATATTAAATCAGTTTTAAATTTATTTTTTTTATCGCAATATATGTTTATTTAGTGTTTTGTTAGCATTAATAATAGATTTACCTATTCATTTATTTAAAGTTATTTTTTTCTGGTTAACCACTGAGGACAAAACTAATAGTTTTAATGATCAGCAATAACATGTTTCGCAATCTAATATAGTAGAGTATTTCTGCTGACCACAAGATTGCAGTCATCTGGATTGGTAGTCAAAACAACTTCAGTCACGTTGATCCAAGCGGAAAATACGACTTGCATTATTACTAGATGGACAAATATGTAATGCTTATTATGTAGATATATTGGCTGTAGTCTTTTTTTTTTTTTATCTTTAAAGATCATAGAAATTGTATTGATTAAAAACTTTAGTTGTCACACAATGAAGACTATTTTTACAAAATAGTGAATGAAATAAAAAATTAAAAAAAATGTGACTATTTATGAGATTAATAAAATGAGGAAAAAAAACAGTTTAAACAAATAAGTTTTTATAACAAAATCTTGTTTAGTGATTTTGACATAAAAATATTTTATGTCTTTGTCTCAAACATCTAAATGTTCTATCTAAGTGTGCTAATCATTCAAAATATGGCATACTTTCATTTTTTAAAGCACTTTTATAAATCATTTCAAATCGATGCATATTATTTGTTTTAACAGATCAAAACATTTTGTGTTTATTTGTAATTCAAAATTGTATTCATATGTAATTTTATTAATATTCAAACAACATCAATGCTTAGTTTTTAAGTTTCTCAGTAAATCATATTATATTTTACAGAAGAATAAATATTATTTCTTAAAAGTATGACCTTAAATTATAAGTACTAATGTCTAGAAAAAATTGGTTTTCCTTACTTGATACTGATATCCTAAATTATATGTAAATTTGTTTGGGAAGATTACATAGTAAATAAAATGAGCTAGTTTTTATACATTCATTTGAGTTTTAAATTATGCAATACATTCAGAATAAATACAACTTTTTAATTTTGTTAACTGCAACACATCAAGTAAAGCTTTTATGTTGTATGTAAGTATTTTTTTTTTAATTTTGTTTTCTTTAGTTCCTTTTTTTTATATATACTTCAGTATTATTATTTTTTCATAACTATAAATAATATACGATCCTTTCACGATATTTTCATGAACAAAAAGATGATTTTTTGTTACTAAAATTTTAAGGCACAAATGAGGAGTTTTCTATCAAAATTAATATATCTACTTCTGAAAAACAAAGAATTTTTGACGAATTAATTAACACCTCAAAATTGTTCCATTTATTTCAAATCTTAAATTTTTCCCTGTTTAATTGGCATTACAAATCAATAATAAAAATTTACCACATCTCCATGAGACAAGCCCCTAATAATTGTAAGAATTTTCCAAAAGTGGATATATTGACTTTTGATTGAAAACTCCACAGATATTTATCCTCTGTATAAAAAGATTTTTTGATGTATGTTCCGACGGAGACTAATTAAAAATAAATTTTTTACTATACCTTTTAATTATTTTAATCTGTCCGTATAATCAATGATCAACTGTTTTTTTTTCCTTAAAAATTATCCGTCAAAATAAAATAGTCTTAACTTTTATAATGTATATAGGAAAAGTTATCAGTTCGAGGAAAACGAAGACTTTGTACTTGGGCTCTCCATTATGCTATGATTGACGTTTACAAAAGCAAACCAAGTTTTGTTCGTTTAGCATTATAATTATTCGTTTGTTGTGTGGTATTTTTATTTTTTTTACATTTAAGTATGGTGACTAGACTACAAATTTACTATATAGCAGGATATCCATTGACCAGTAACGATGTCATCTTCTTGTATTGGCTTTTTTGGTAAATATAAAGTATTCAAAGCATTTTTTTTCAGCCTGTAGAAATATATCACGTTGTTATCAGTGGTAGATCAGATTTTTTGTTAATTTTTTTCCTGTAAGTTGTTCAGGATTCGCTGACTTACAGTATTTTTACTGAAAATGAAAAGCTCATTAACAAATTAAGGAAACAAAATAAAATTGAAAAACATTTTATCATGATTATAATTACAACGATAATTATAATATATAAATTTTCGGTACCGAAATAGAATAGTCTAATTTTAAAAATACAACACTAAATAAATGCATTTCTCTACAATTATGCTTATCTTAATATTTTTCTTTACATAACCTTTCAAATTGTGTTTCCTTTCTTATATATCTTTAAAAATTAATAGATGACGTTATTATTTGGATATAAAAAGAATAAAACAATTTTTAAAACTAGAATGCCTTAAATAAAAATTGACCATCCTGAAGATATATATAAAAATCTTAACAGAGGACTGCTCGGAATAAAACTTAAACTAGTGTTTTACGATTTCTCTTTCTTGACAATCTTATTTGCAGTATGAATCTTACAACGGGAGGGCACGATTTGTCCATCGCCGATTTTGATCAAACTTTTTTGAGTGATTCTAATTTTAAAAGAGTCGGCACATGTCCATCCGTTTCTTCCAATGAGCCTTGGAACTGAGAAAAAATAAAAATAAAACATCCTGAAAGTGCTATATTATTATAAAAAGTAAAATATATTTTCTACTACAATAATGTTTATAAATATGTAGTATTTACTATTTCTTTATCATAAATAATGTTTTTATGTTATAATATGTAGATGGTTAAGAACCCAATCCTCGCTCGAGATGCCATAATAAATCGAAATTCAATCAGAGCCTTGTTTTCGATGATATTTTCAACTTTAAAGTTTTTTGGTGTGCTGAATAAAAATCTTCCACCATTTTTGGTGTGAAAAAATCTGTGTCTGGTTTACTTAATAATTTAATAAAAATAATTGTTTTATAGTAATTAATAGTTTTTTTCTTTTATTTGACCGAAAATCAATTCTTTTTTATTCAATATTTTTTCTTTAATAAACTCATATGTTTCTTAGCAAAACATTTGCTGGAAAACACATGTCGATATCATTTTCCAAACTACAGATACAAAATAATGTATTTTATTATTAGTATTATTATAATGTATTATATTGGTGACGGACAATCTGTGTACTCTTCTTTAGTTTGCTGATATCCCTAGGCGGAGAAATATCCTTTAGTAACAAGATAATAAAATTTAATTTGTATTTTATTTATGGTAATTTTAAAATTTATTAATTTTAAATATTGAGTAGTATGCTGGGTTAATATGTCTTTCCTATTATCGTTTATGAGGACATGGGGCTCTAGAATGTGTGAAATGTCAAGATTTGGATAGGTAGATCGCAACAAATTGAACAATATTGTCTATTATATACTTGCATATTCTTGGTCAATCCTATTTTACACGATCCACAATTACATAAGCTTGTCTGAAACAAATAAAAATATGTAATATTTTTGACATATTCAATTTTAACTCAGCAAAATCTAAATTGCAATAACAGGTTAGTAACCTTGAAGTCTCCAGCTGAACCCTTTTATAAATATCATGTTCTTAATGAATAAGATTTCTTCTGATATTTTATATAAAATAGTTCATTATGTTATTTCTTAAAGTATTTATTCATTGTGATAGTTATCAAAGCATTCATTTAAATTATGTTTTCATAGCAATACTGTCAAATGCTTATGAATTCATGAATACTAAACTATTTTATCAGTTGACACGTAGCCAATGAGAGAACTTGACACATAAGAGCATTAAGAAAAACAGATACTTCTTTAACAATAGCTTCTAATAAATATGATCGCTTGTCAATATATATATATATATATATATATATATATATATATATATATATATATATATATATATATATATATATATATATATATTAGATAGTTTAGGGTAGAAAAATATTGCTTACAATAATACTTTGACAATGTTTATTTTATAGCCTGGTAACAAATTAACCCAACTCCAGGTGCATGTTGCTAGTCCGGCACTTTTGGAATTTTGAGTTGAAACTTTTACACCAATTAGTACCAAATTTTAGAATTAGTATCCATCAGGATCGTGAGTTATATCGTATCAAATTCTGTCGGACCATCGACATTCACCTCTAGTTGTGACTATTTGTTGCCGTGCTATAAAATTAATATTGTCTAAGCTATCTCAGAAAAAATAATTTTGTTATTTACAAAAAATATATATAAATATAATCAATTTGTTGGATGTATGCAGAATTTTTTTCTTAACTATAAACGTGCATTAACACACATATAATATATATACACCATTAAAATATAATATAAATAATTTTTATTAAATAGCATAAAAATTGTTGATTAATTTATACCAATTAAAGAAAATTCGTGTACAATGTTTAAAATTTAATTAATGGTTTTATCAAATCTCATTACAGGTAGATTTTATTATTTATTTTTGATGTATTGCGTCTCCATGGGCAGTTACATAATCGAAGGTTGGCGATGTTTATAGCATAATAATTGTAATTGAATCGAAATGCTTTTCGATTTTTATAATACTACAAAATACTTAATAGACACTAAACTATGTTATATTTTACTGAGGTAGAAAATTTCAACTAAACTTACGTGTAAATTTATTTTTTTTCATGACTTTTATTTCCATGACTTAGTTTATATTTTACATATTTCGCTTCTAAGTTTTAGATAGCTAGTATGATCCGGTATTTCCAAATGGAGGTCAAGAGAAAGTCCCTTATTCCTTATAATTAGCACGTGAAAGGACTTCATTGAAGAGTAAGCTACTCATAACATACAAAGGAAAAAAAATAAACCTTGAACCTATATTCAATACGTTTTTCACGGTTTAATGATTTGTATACACAATATGTAATAATGTATACACAACACAAAAACATTATAGGCTGGCTGGTTATGAGTTACAGTATTCTCTCAACATTGCCGTCGTACACTCGCTGATTTTTTTTTTTTGAATGCATATATTTTGACGATGCTTACTATCTTAAAAAAACACATTGCCTGGACAAATTACTTATATTTTAAAATTGATAGTTGGATTTATTTTAGAATCATTCTTAATCCTAACATGGTTTTAAATAGTTACGCTAACAGAGGAGTAACTAGGCATTTAGGTGCTTCGGTGCAAGAACCCAAATTGGATAAATAATGAAACATATTTATCTAGATCCCCTCTTCCACGTTTTTCAGAATCATAAAAAAAAAATTAATTTTTATATTCCTTCTCATAATTTCTACTTTTGCTGCCTTAAAAACGAAGCTTCCAAACGAAAAGAACGTTAGAATCAAAATTGTATGTAATATATTCATCTTTAATTTAATATAAAATGAATATTAGAATTTATTCGAACAATACCTAATTTTCCGGAAAAAATACGCGCTAACAAAGCTGAAATTCGTAATCAGCATCCTAAAAAACATCAATGAACTATTTTTCAGAGCTTCTCAAAAACTTCCTTCCACTTCCTTCCTTCTAGATTCTTACGTAATCACTACTCTAAAAATTATATTTGAGCTATGAACTAAATGCCGTGTAAACCATATTTCATTTCCTAAATGATTTTTTCTAGATTTTTTTTCTGCGAAAAATGATCATTGATCTTAGAACAGTCAATTTCTTTAGTTCAATCATTTTCAATTGTAAGCAGTGCAATGCCAGTCGATCCTGACTAAATGTTAATCTCATATAACTTTTAATTATTTTCGATTTAGAAAAAAAGAGTACTCTGATTTCGCTACCTTTCGCTTTTGTTATCTGAAAATACAGTACAAAAAAAAAAAAAAAGCGATACATCTTTATTACAAATCTGAATGAAGTATTACTTCATTTTTTGGAGCTCTTGACCTCGAGGCCTCTGGAGCATTGTCATATTTATATATATATATATATATATATATATATATGGATCATCAGTATGTATTTTTCATCAACATATATTTTATTTTTTTTCTTTATAGATTGTAATAGAAGGGATAGACAGTTCTTTGTGTATAATAAAACCAATCTTAATAATCATTTAATGTTTTGTAAGTTTAAGACTAATTAGTTATTACTAATTTCTATTGCACTAATTTATATAGGCTGTTAAATTATTCGTTGCGAAAGCGGATTATGGTTATTATCTGACTCGAATGGATTACTGATATAATAAATTATTCATATGCACTATACGAATAGTAATCCAACCTCCATTATTAATCTTGTGACCGTTTTGGAATTATTTTTTTTTTTAATATAATGATAATGAAGCTATTAAAATTATGAGCCTTGCACAATGTGTCAATTGTTATCGTGAGATGATTCCCTTAGAATGTCGAAGTTAATGCAAATTTTCTGCGAAATGTTTTTAAAATAATACCCTTTTAACGGCACAAAATCATCATGAGTGAAACGTCATAATAATTTGACATTCCAAACTTGAGATAATGACAGCCCAAATTATTAAAAATATACAATACATCTCGTAGCTATGCAAGTAAATATTATATTAATTAAAGTAAAATTTCATCGGTGGAAAATCCTGCTGCGTTTTGTACCCCATCGTTTGGGACTTTCAAATTTTTGATAACTGAGTATCAAGTCACGTCTTGGTTGGAAAGTTGCTCAGCTTCATGGTCCCATTCAGTTATCAGACTTTCATTATTTATCATTTTAAGGGTTTAACCTAGGTCATCATTTATCATCGTATCATCGTATCGTAAGCCTCCCTCTCACGCTCTCTCTTTATATATATATTGAGAGAGAGAGAGAGATTGATGTACATTTTCTATACTTTATTGTCCATTTCTATCCTCAATTCTTCAACTTTCCTGTACAGGGCGGCTTCCATCTTCCAGCGTTCTTCCCTGTAATTTTCACTTCTTCAGGGTCCAAGGTTTCTGTTGTTACTAATTTTAATGCATATCGTTTTGATTTTGTTTCTCTTTTGTTTTCTTAATTTACACCGCATAAAGTGTAATCATAAGCAACTGAATATCCTGTTTAGGAGGTATATCCGTCGTCATTGGCTAACATTTAGGGCAAATGTACCTTTGTATTATTACTTATTGAGATGGGTCATTTGTCAAGGGATTTAGTCTAGAATAGGGTTATTTAAAATTAAAAAAATATGTATGATTTATTTTTTTCTTTTATATGTTTGAAGGGTTACACACGTGCCGATTTTTCCTGTAACAGGTCTCTTACTCGTTTATAATGCCTACAGGAAGTCCAAATGTTAACTGGTCAGATTTAGGTATGTGTGGTCAGTGAAAGGCTGTCACAATTAGGTCAGTTGAATTACGAACTGGTTTGGGATTTAATTGCATTCTTGTCGTTGTTCGATGTCTTTATTATTATATTGTGCCTTTAAGTTAAGCAACTAATAGATCAAATAAATGTCCGCTGAAAAAAACTATTTCGAATCTTAATATTCGATCGGTATAATTTTTCTTCCTCTTTCCTCGGACGAGATTGAATTGTTGCGAAGGTGCTGGGTTTTACCCATGACGAACTAACCTCCTTTGAATGAAGCTGTTGGCTCGTGAGTTCTTCATGACTCTTAACAAACTGCTAACATTTAAAATGTCATCGATATCCGTTTGTTAATTTAGGGAAATGATCGGACCCTAGGAATTGGGGACGGCAACTACTGAACGATTTTATTTCGAAATTGCTTTTTAAAAAAGATTTATTCAGTATGCCAGTATATTTAGTTTTTAGTTAATTGAGATGTATTTAAAATGTCTTTTATAAAAAATTAAATTGACTACTTTGGATAATAAATTTCAAATCAATTAAAAATGAGCATACTGGTTTCTCCATTGCAGTCTGCGAATGATAAAACTGAAAAAAAATGCAGATAGAAAATTATTCCAAACCCCTTATTGCAATTATTTTATATTATTAACAAATGTATATATAATAAATAATCTTTTCCTTTTGAAAATATGAAAAAAAATATATATAAAAAAATGTTATTACTACTTTTACGTTAGTAGTTTCAGCCATTAGGCATGAGACTGACCTATCATAAATTCATGCCCCTTTCATTCGCCTTATACAAACCTCATTCTGAGTATTCTCATATAGGACATATTACCCTATGAATCCTTAAATTGTGACATCAGTGACTTCTGATAATTAATTAAATAATTAAATAAATTGCAATGTCGTACATTTGATTTTGTATATTGCTTTTAATTGCTTTAATTCTACTTGCTACCTTCCTGCGATGTTCTAAGGTGGAATACCCTGAGCTTCGCTGGTCGTAAGTAGTTCGTTGGTTGGTCATTTCGATATTTCGGCCATCCTATCTTAACCTCTCCTACATCCGTCCACCTACGCTTATTCCAATCTGGATACGCATTGTTCGAGGCCGTCTGGTACTTCCGATCACCCTAACCTTGACAATTTCATTTTAATTCTTGTATTATCGCTTATTATGTATGTTTTTATTTGGAGTTATAGTTCTAAATAGAAATGTATATGTTACAAATAAATTATGCAGTATTCACTTGTCTCGGAGTATGAACCAGGTTGTTGCTGGTGGCTACACTTTGTTGTGAGTTATTTATTTTTTCCATTTTTATAATATCCTAAATCGAAGTAGACTGCCCATGGATCAGTATGAATATGGTTTAATATGTCTCTAATGTCTCTATTAAATTTGATAACATCTTCTCGTATTAAAAATATTTTTCTGTATATTCAAGGTACATTTTGATAAATAAGAATCAGCAAAATCGATTGCACATTTGGTTTGTTCCAAACTATTTATCCTGCAGTTCAAACAAAAACAGAATACAACAGATTAACTTGTTGTGCATCATTTAGGAACTTCTGACATCCTGTTAGTTTAGTATAGTTGTTAAGTTATGGATATATCGTGATTAATCCGATAGGTCTAATGCACGCTGGGTTTCAGTGTGTTTGGTAACTTCAAGTGAAGGCTGAGGATTACATTACATTCGAATGAAAAATTGCTCGTACAAACGATAATGTATGAAATTCGTTATTAAACTCGTAAAAATCGTACTTGTATTTAATCAACTAGATGTTAAATGTGATATAATGTTGGATGAAGATTGAATATAAAGGAAGAATCCAGAGAATTTTCAAATCGGGAATCCTGCCAAAATGGTTAAAAAAACAACCAAATTTAAGTGTTTCATTTGATTTGCCTACGTAAAACAACAGTTTAATTTGTTTGTTTTATTCATCTACCACTGTAGATTAATAAAACACTGATTGATCGTTTATTTGAAAATTCTCTGAACTATAGAGCTAGCTTGAAATGGAGTTGATTTTTGTTAGAAATTGAGGCAATTCTTTTATTAACCTATCCATAAATTGATATAAATTAGATTTAAAAAAAAATATCTGATGTGGACCATGACTTCCTTGTACGCCTATTAAACTATAAATCGGTGGCTCAAAAAGTGATACTGAATTTGGTTACTAGTTTCTGAGCTTAGCAGTACCTCAAACGACACTCGGCGTCGCGACGTCCATTTATTGACACATACGGATACATGCACGCACGCACACACAGCCTCTTGTTTCTTTAGGTCTTATTCCGTTATTATATGTCGTTTTCTTTCGGTAGGTAACAAGTTCCCAAGAGATTTCTTCGAGTTCATTGACAACATTAGAACTGTCAATGTCACTAGATAAAGCATTCGAAATCGACGGTTTCAACATTTTAAGCGGAAGAAACCGCTTAATTTGCGAGTATATCTTATTCTCCTACTGCAGACTTGTTCAGCTCGCAAATGGGGAGCAAACAAATATTTTACATTCTATTTTAACACTTAAAACAAGTAATAAAATTGTTTAATTAGAAAAAATCACGTTTATAGCCTTTATCATCGAACCATAAGATCTCTGTAATAAATGTCGATGTACCTTTTGAATTAAGTTTCTTATGACCTTCAAGTAAAGTATCCCTTAAGGATCTTCAATTTCAACCAAAATCTATTATATTACTTATATTGATATAAAAGTATAATTTACCAAATTTGAGATGTTTTACTTTATATTTTAATATGATGTTTGATGAAAGTTTAATATGACCTTCAAGCAACCACTTCCGGTTTGCCAATTTTGACCGAAATTCATTGTGATATTTATATTAATATGCAAGTCTTAAATACCAAATTTGAGAAATTTTGCATAGTATTTTAATATAATTTTTAATGAAAATCATCAAGGTCATCATAATGACCTTCAGGTAAAGTACCACTTCCGGTAATCATGCAGTCACCAAAAAGAGAGGTTCACAACTAGATTTTACAATAATCCTAAATACAAAATTTTAACTTTCTACGGCTAACCGTTTTTGAGTAATGCGAGATACGTACGAACGTACATAGAGACGTCACGACGAAACTAATTAAAATGGATTCAGGGATGGTCAAAATGGATATTTTCGTTGAAATCTGAAAACCGTAAATTTTCGCGATTACAAAAGTCCATTACTGCGTACAAGGTAAATAAAGGCTTAAAATTAACAAATTTATTTTAGTGATATATCCGATTGAAAATTATCTAACTTTATGGATATAATTACGAGTTTGATCACGAATTTCATACATTAACGTTTGTATGAAAAATTTCTTATTCAGATGTAATCCTTTTTCAATTTCTTGATGATATCGTGGCTGTAGTACGAATTGCTTTTCAAATATAATATACAGATAAGAGCTATCAAATTTTCATAAGAAGGAATCCTATAAAAATTATTAATCCCACGTCATAATAAATTGTAATGTACTAAATATTTTATTTTATTAATTTATTTTTATTTTGTTTTATTTTTCTTTTGAATATATTTATAGATTTAATTAGTAATATTTATCTGTTGATATATATTATTGTATATTTACATGAACACCTTTCATTGGGCATTGTGCCTGTTAGTTGGCAATTTGCACACTAAATAAATTAATAGATAAAATAAATAAATAAAATTCGATAATGATAATGATAAATTGATATGAATTCCGATGATAAAGCGTCTGCCAATTAGGTCAGTATAGCTTCCTAACCATTTCTCAATCTATGTATCTGAAGAGTAATAAAATTAAACATTACATTAATTTTAATTGTCAAAGATAATATATAAAATTATTACTGCGTCATTGGTACACTAGTCCCCAACTTTCCTCCTACTTTGGGCCAAATCGGACGAGCCGTTTTTGAAATATCGGCGTTAGCGCGTGTGTAAGCGAAATCAACGGGTGGAATTTAATATAATTGATATGGGGCCATCTGGTACCAGCCCGCACATTTCCTGAAAATTTCATTAAAAACGGACTAACTATATGTACGAGGTGTTATACACATATCACAAACTCCAACTAAGTTGGCGAAACCGAATTTGTTCCTTATAAATGGTAAAATGCGAGTGGAAATTTTAAATTCTGAGGGTCAAAATTGTTTTCATTTCTTGTATGAATACAAAGCTTCCCCTCTTTCGGTTGTGAGGAATCAATACAAATTTTGATTGAATGCAACAAGTCTTACGAGTTCTTCTATCAATGTTAAGTTTCTATAGATTTTGTGTAAGTTTCTATTACTTCTTAAGACAAGATTTGGCACTTTATAAAGTCATTGTATCTTTATGGTATCCTTCGCAGTATTTCCTGCTCCTATCAAAACGCGACTTAATGATCTTCATACTTCATTTCGAACTTCCTTTTGGAAAGCATTACTAATTTCATTAATTATTCGCGGATCCTCCGTTCCTCATTGAGACCCGATCTGCTATTGTGGAACCATGCCTTCTGTTCTGTATGGACGGTTCAGAACCACCAGGTCGCCTACGGTGCTAACGGTAGTATTCTGCTATAATAGCT
Source organism: Rhaphigaster nebulosa (assembly GCA_948150685.1). Lineage (NCBI taxonomy): Eukaryota > Metazoa > Arthropoda > Insecta > Hemiptera > Pentatomidae > Rhaphigaster > Rhaphigaster nebulosa. The sequence goes on from OX411306.1 coordinate 180,782,036, forward strand.
ATTCGAATACCATTCAGTCAACACATTCCTGTCCCCGTTCCGTTGCTTAATTATAATTTTTTTCTTCCTTACTCTTTCTCTTGTTTTCAAAAGATTGGTTAGTTACCTTCAATGTTTATTTTGTATAGCTGTATATAAAGGTCTTGCTTTTGTTGCGTAGTTAAGAGGGAAGTTTTAATTTAAATATGTTTTTTCTAAATATTAATAAATTTTAGTATATAATAAAGCGTTCATGTCACAATCCCAAGTTCGAAACGGATTAACAGCCTTGCAAAAAAAAAATCACTATTTGTTTATTTGATTTTATTTGTCATCCTGCTGACCATTATTTATACATGATAGCTTTTTCTATTATATAATTTTAATATATTACTGATATTTAAATAAAAAATATTATATACTCCCTCTAGAGGTTTTATAAGTGTTTACTGATTGAAATACTTGCTAATATAACAAATAACAAAAGAAACTGTATGCCTTTGCTCCTAGCGTGTATCGCCCAGATCTGCCTCTTGTTTTTCTTAATTAGAGAAAAAAAAATCCTTGTGGTTTCACGAAAATTGAGGGTCACACATAAATTATCAGTTCGAGTTTATTTTTTTCTACCTCCCTTTAATGATGGTGATATCATCATTTGATTACTCCGTCCTAGAATTTGCACTTGTTTTCTCTAGATCAGAATCTTATCTCATTATTTGCTGAATAACAAGTTAGTTTTAGTTAATAAGTTAACTTTTTTTTTGTCTGTTGACATTAAAAGTAATATGATTTTTTTTTTCTGTTTCAGGTACGTTGTCCTTCAAATTTAAAGGCTAAAAATTAAAGTAAGTTCTTATACAATTTTCGTCTTATTCTGCATTGATAATTGAAACGTTTACCAATTATGTCTTGTGAATTTTTTTGAAAATTGTTTTATCAATATACCGATATTGACAGTTGATCAAGGCTACACTGGATGACACTCGATCTTAAGAATCGATGTTTGAATAAAGGTCTCTTTACTTTTTAGATCCTCAACTACCTGGCCTTGTCATATAAGAAGTTTGATAATATGTCAATTTTTTATTATAATTTTAAGTAATTTCTTCCTTCATCTTTATTCTTTTATTAGAATTTTCTATTCATCCTTGTTGTTTCGGGGTATTAACCCATCTTCAGAACAAATGACTTGCATAATTCGTGTTTTCAAGTGCTAATTTCAATATCATTTTACACGCTTTATGCCATAATTAAATCAATAATAACTTTTTTCTGTAATAACTTATATTTACTGTAACAATGAAAATAAAATAGGAATGTTACACTCATCTTATAAGTTTTAATGTAAAAAAGAGTAATGCTTAAAATTAAGATGCAATAATAAATATTATTGATTTAATTATGACTTAAAGAGTGTATAATCATGTTGAAATTAGTGCTGGAAGACAAGTTATTTGTCCTGAAGATGGGGAATACGCCAAAACGTCTACAATAATGATGTATAGGAAAGTCTAATAAAAGAATAAAGATAAAGGAAGAAATTATTTCACATAAATTATCTAAAATTGCAGAGGGTTTTTTTGTCTATGTTTTTCCCAATGGAGATCTCGTTCTCCTACTGAAACTGAAACCGAACTAAACAGATTTTTGAAATTATTTAGATGAACTTTGGAAAAGGACAGTGGCTTACTAGTATGAATAGAAAAGAAAAAGTTACTTCAGGTTAGTCTCTACACAACCATAATAAAGCGGTTTGCAAAAGACCACGTCAGAGAACCAAAACCAAACGAGTAGAACAAACGAACAAATTTTTATGCTGCATCCAGGAAATGCCCTATGATTGATTCCTGCAGTTGACTGGTTAAGGCGCCAAAAGCTCTGCAAACCAAATTAAAAAGTATAATTAATAAAAAATAAAAATAAAATAATAATGAACTATTGGAAGTTGTAGGTGCTATAACCTCCTGTGCTTTTCCCAATGGAGATCTCGTTCTCCTACTAAAACTTAAACCGAACTAAACAGATTTTTGAAATTATTTAGATGAACTTTATAGTTTTTGCTTTACTCATCGTAAAAACATCACAAAAATATATCATAACTATGATATTCTCTGCTCAATTAATTTCTCTGGATCAAATTAGAAAAACTTCGATACTACAGAATCCATATAGAGTTTGGTACAGGTACCATTCATTTTCGATTTGCTTTTAAATTTATAGAAAACATATTTATTTTTTCAATGTTTTGAATTTTTTTGCAATTATTGTCTAACAAAATGTGCTTCCACTCTTACGCTATTAGTTGTAAAACCCAATTGATTTTTTTTGGTTTCAAAGTTTAATTTGAAATTTGATCGTTACATCGTGGGTGAATTCTACAACTATGTAACTACCATTCAGCCTTTAGGGAAAACTAGACATTTGAACTTTTCTAGTCATAGAATGGAATCTTTTCCTGAAGATCAGCAAGAACAGATTGAAATAATTCTGCTAATACATTAATATAATAATAATAATACCTTATCAAATGATCAGCTTACTGAGATAGAACCACCCTAAACTGTTCTACGCTTCTCTCACGAATACCAAAATATTTAAGCTAAGGATGTTTAATGCCTGACTAAAACTTTGTCTGCCATACGAGTGAATTTATCTTTGGTCTCTAAAGAAACCAGGATCAAGTTATTTGATAAGAAGGTCCTCCGCAATGACAACTTAAACGACTTGGGACAGTGGCTTACTAGTATGAATAGAAAAGAAAAAGTTACTTCAGGTTAGTCTCTACACAACCATGATAAAGCGGTTTGCAAAAGACTACGTCAGAGACCCAAAACCAAACGGATAGACAGAATGAACAAATTTTTATGCTGCATCCAGGAAATGCCATAAGATTTTTTAGATAGAAAGTTTTATTTACATATGTACACTTTAACAATATTTTCAAATAATTTAACATGATTTCGGATAACTTATCCTTAAAGTCAGCAAATTAGATTTTTGAGAATAAGTCGTACCAAAAGCTCTGTAAACCAAATTAAAAAGTATAACTAATAAAAAATAAAAAATAAAATAATAATGAACTATTGGGAGTTGTAGGTGCTATAACCTCCTGGTCTGATGCACCGTTGTCCGTGTTATTATTTTTTTCTCATTGTTCTTCTCCAGGAGCCATAGTTCCGTCGCTTGTTTTTCTTACAAAACTATCCTCAACCTGTCTATCTAACTTATTTAACTCTGTCAGCATTGCCTACTTTAATTATCTTTGTTGTGAAAGACCAAAACATGAATTTCTTTTTTTATCTTAATAATTACTCGAACAATTTATAAGATTCCACCCCATCCCCCGAAAAGATTAATATATGAATCTGTAGGGGTGATTTTATTTAATATAATTTTTAATTTTAATTGAATTCTCATGCAGATTAAGCTTATTTCTCAAATCAGATCAATTTATGGAAAATTATAATGTGTTATTTATATTATCTTTATTAAAATAGTATTTTGTTTATAATATAACTATTTATGCTTTAAAATGGTTCTATAACCATTCTCTTTTAATCAGTTAAATGGAATGAAATATGCTATGATATATAACTAAAATATGAATGGTTTAACTTTCTTTTGATAAAATTGTTCTTTTTTCATGTTACAAAACTGCTTATATAAGTTATTGTAAAATAATATTTATAGTTGCATGTCTTGGCGTGACCTAATCCTTATATACTTCAAATGTTTCCGTATATACGTTTAGGCTGGGCAATTTTTTTCGGTAATGGGATCTGTATGACCTTTAAAATCCTGTTAGTTCTATTATTTATTAGATAAGTCTATCTTGGATGAAATAGTTGTGGTGACTGTGTTAATACTGCGGTTGAATCGAAGATCGCACGGAGCATCTCAAGTGTTTGACCTGTATAAGGCCCACAATATTGGATGAAGGATTTTTCTTTAAAAAATATTGAAACATCTTATTTAATTATATTAAACTAGTAATTGTGTAAACGGTAAACCTCGCGAACTAATTTAGAAACTTTTATTTTATTTTGCATCCGTTTATTTCATTCACAACGCAAATCTGCTAAATACGAATGTGACTTTGCATAAACCTCTTTTACCTCAGTACACATTGTCCTCTTGAAATATCGATGACGTCAGTAATATCGTCAATATATCGCCAGGGTTTGACACAATTCATGCTGGATATATCAAAGAAAATTCACTGATGATCACAGAACCTATTATACTATTGTTCAATTTCTTTCATTAAAAAAATAATTAAATCTGATTTCGTTATTCCTTCATCATCTGTGTCAGGACGAAAAAAATAAAAATAAATAAAACAGAAAATGTATCAAGAAAGAAAAATTCTTAAACGCGTCCTTTTTGAACGTCTTCAAGGAATATTCATGTCAAATTTGAAAAAGAAATCGAACAACTTATTTGGTCGTGACTACGAATAGAACAGATTTTTGATAATACGGGACCTCTAAAACAACCGCCATCTGGGATCAGAACTAAAAAAAGAAATATCCTATACATACGTCGTACTATCTGATTTCAAGAAACGTTTATGTCAAATTTGTAGAAAATTGAACCACGCGTTTGGTCGGAATCGCGTAACAATTAGACAAACAGACAGACGGCCATGCGTTCAAATTAAAACAAGATCCCACGCTCGGTCAATTAAAAATTCTATTTTATTTTTTTCTTTGGTACTGTAAAAGTGAGTTACTTTGCTCCTTAAGGGATAACATTGCTTCTGTGTCTTCAGAAGCGAAAGAGGGAAATAGAAGAAGTATGCCTTCCAATTGATGGGTGCAAAGTTTAGTGGAAGGACAACCATACATTATCGGATAGTTTTCTTCATCTTCCTGTTATTCACCTTTAAACAACTTGTCTCAAACTTCTATTGTTGGATTGCTTCTTCTTGTTGTATTGAGGAGAGTCTTGGTCAAAAACTATCTGTGATTAATCATTTTCTTAGTCGTAATTTCCGAAAATGTGACTGTGATTAACTTTGCTCCAGAAATTGTTGATACTTTTCTCCACTAAATTTGAAGATTTATTGGGTGGGATAGCCGAAGCATCTATGATATCAAGCACCAGAAAATTGGTTAAAGTCTCTGAGTTGAATTTGTGAGCCATCAAAATTGTAATGAATGTTTCTGTAAATTAAAAAAAATATATATACACTATTTGGATTAATTTTGGTCTAGATTTATACTGAATGGAAATTTATATCTTAATGCTTTTGATTATTTTACTCTAGTTTAATTTCAAGGAAAATGCATATTAAGTTTGGAGATAGAAACATTTGTATTTTTTCGTAGAATTTCACAAAAACACCAACACTCTTTTTTTTTATTCTTGGTCTTAATTTCTTAGTGGTTCTTCTTATTGATGGAGACAGCCTTAAACTGCAATAGCGTTCTAAATGTGTTTTACAAAGTGGTGCGAGCATTCTTTCAACCTACTCATAAACTTCTTCCACTTTTTTGATTAAAAATAAATAAAACAAACAAATATCAACCAGTGTAAGTTAGGGACTTTTAATTTCATCTCTACTCTATGGAAGCTTAGATAAAAATTTCAGACTTTTTTAACTCTTGTAAGCGGGTCAAAAACGCGGAATATCAAAAAAAGCCCAAAACCTGGCGCACAGTAACCCTCTTTTTCGGTATAATTAAGTAAAAGTTGGTATTACTAGTGATCAGTAATAATTCTTGGATGATTTTTGGCTACTATAAACAAATCCAGGTGATTGATCATCTTTGATCATCAACAAATTTAATTATTGTTTAGTTTTTATTGCATAAGTTTCGGCCGAACAATGTAGGTTGATATCGGGGTACGACAGAGATATGAACAAAAATGAGATAGTCTATAAAATAATGGATTATGAATGTTGTTATAATGCTGATGGTTGACTATGATAATGGAATCCAGAGAATCTTTTAATCGACGATTAGTCGAGGTGTTTTTGTGCATATCGTTTCTGTTTGCCTTTATGATGGATGACCTTCATTTTTTGGTCGAACATTAGGAAAAAAAAATTAAATACAATTCAGTTTGTGTTTTATTAAAGACTGACTAACCCGGCGATGAAAAATTCTCTGAATTAATCTGTTTTTTGAATAATATGTAGCCTTCAATGTTTATTAATATTATTATCATTATCAAATAATAGTTTATTAATCGAGAAACTTTAGGTTAAATTTAAACTTTGTACATCTGTAATGGCGAATTTTATGTATAAAAAGACAATCGAGGAACTTTATATCAAAAGTGGTGATAGGAGATGTCCACTTTTGTTTGTGAAGTTATACTAAAAACTAATTTTTACACTGTTCTGAGCTTCATTTTTGATTGAGAAAACAAACTTTCAATTTATTTTCAGAGGAATAATCACCTTTATCAGAAGTGGAACCAGCATTGAGTACAACTTTGGGATACCTTCTTCAAGGGGATACCTTTTAAGGGATACCGTAAACCATCTAGTTAGGAATGATATTTTTCAATAATATATTTTAAAATAGTCAAAGAGGGATTTTTTAAAATAATAAGAGTTTAAAAGCATAGCAAAGCAGAACAGTATTGGTATTGAGTTCTGAGGCAACCCGACTGCAGAGCTCATTTAACACTTTACGTAGATAAAAAATTATCTTGTTTGAAGCCTATCCCACAGCACTCAAAACGATTTTATTTTTTATTTTATGGTCGTAACTGATAAACAGCTTTGCCCTTAGATGCCTATGTTTCTTTTCTTCCTTTAGATTAATATCTACTTTTCCAAGTTGTTTGAAAGTTAGAACAAACATGTATTGCATAGAAAAAATTTACCCGAAAGGGATAAAATGTTTTTTCTATTATAGCTGATTTATAAGGGTTTACTGATTTTTGGGTTGACGTTTAGTATTTTACAAAGTTTCCTCTAAATCCCCATTGGTTTCTTTGGTTAAAATTTATTTATTGAGAATTACAACTGTATCAAAAATACAATAAGTGAATGTCTGATTAATACGATATGACTGTGTCTTAAGAACACTTTTTATTATGCTTCCTCACTACCGAAGGTATTTATTAGAATTTCAATTTTTTTAAAAAGCGTTATCAATATTTATTGTATGTTATATATTAGTATGTTATTATCAATATTTATATTATTATATTCATTCGTAGTAATTTATAACTGATTCATTACTAATAATGTGATATCAAATTACTACAATAGTTGTATATGAGAAAAATAATTTTCTTTTATAGTAGTTCTAGTCTCGATTATTTTCTATTTTCGTTTAGGAAAATGTAAAATAATTTACCTTCAAACAGATTAATTTCATTTTATTTTTTTTAATTTACTACGAAACATTTCTTCGTTGCCGCCGTGAAATCTTCTTGTGTGCCAACCACATGATTTCCTGGACAAATGAAAAACTGATTTACGAACAATGCTATACTAATATACTTTTGTAAACTAGTTATAAACATTTCAACATTATGAGATTAATAACTGTGAAACCATTATATGAAGATTGTCTTGGAAGTGTCTCATGGATAATTCTTAGCGGCTATTGGTTCCTAATGCGATAAACCCTAAAAATAGGAGGATTATTTTTGATCAGTTTAAATCATGTTACGATTTTTTAACTCGTAAGTGCTTTTCACCAGCACATAGGAGATAAAATGTAGTTTCTAATAAAATCAAAATCATTTGATTTTCAGTCACATATGAAATTTCATGGCGGCAGCGACGGTTTATAGTTTTGTCTTAAATAACTTTTATTTATTTTATTTTCTGTATTAAAGATGTTGATCATGAAGTGATTGTATAAGCTACTCGCTATGCAATAATGATGATATATTTGTATAAACCAAAAATTATTCTTTGGAGTAATCGATGTCTTTAAACTTGCATTTATTTGTTTTACGCGTTGTGGATTTATTATAATTGTTAAGTAATTGAGTTTTCAATAATATCTGTAATCCTTCATTGGAGTTTTTCGGAATTCCTTGGAAGGGTCGACACCATATAAAGTAGAGAGTTGGAGGCGGAAGTACACTGAAGAATGAGGTCTCGGCCAGTCCTGGTTTCAAGGAAATAACACGTCTCCTCGTCGCTTTTCCATTATGTTAATATCCATATTATTTTCATAGACTCTTTCATTAATCCTTTCCTATGAATGGACTATTAACATAATTTCATATTTTATTTTGTTTATTTTATCTGTTTATGGTTTATGTTATCTGTTAAGTGCATCAGACTATTATTGTATTGCTTTATAGGATGAAACTTCGGCTCTCGTATGGTATTTTTACTAATAAGGAGTGGTCGCATGAGTTCCTTATAGCATGAATGTTTGTGCCAGACGTCCTAGACTTCGAAACTACTGAAATCTCAACTTTGATAAAAATGTGGATAATGACCTTCCAGCAGGAACCCATTCACACAAAATCTTCAAATTTCTATGCCTAGGGGCTCCAAGGTGTTCAAATATTTTAACTCAAAGATTTTTTAATGACCATAAACGCTCATAGAACCTTTTATAAAATAATCTAACAATTCTAAAAATAAAATGTTAAATTTTGGTCTTTCGTTGTAAGACTTGTCTTGATCCTGATTATTATAATAATGCATCCAGAAGGCGTTTTATTTCATATAAAAATGTATGTATTAATTTAATCCCCTCTTACACGGTCAAAATCGAATTTCGTCAACATATTTACCGTCTGTAACAATTATATTGGCACGTCTGATATATATATATATATATATATATATATATATATATATATATATATATATATATATATATATATATATATACCATGTTAAATAATATTGCTTCAGTAATTTTGACCGGATATTTTATGGTGGGCTTTATGGTAGACTGAATTCTTCTTATTTTGTTTCATTCTGCTCAACGTTTTGTTCATATAACTGCATCTTAAGGTGGTGGGTGCTGTTCAAACACACAATGTTAATATTCAATTATAACATTAAAAAAAAATAGAAAAGAAAGGATACGTTTTTTTTGTTTTTTTCTAAGAGGAGTTACCCTATTTGATGAAACATCATGTCCTTTTTAAATTTTAATTTTTTAAGATATAATTTGTTATTTATCTTGTTCTGATGTTAATATTAATACCTCCATGTTCTGTAATTTGATTTGAAAATGAAAGATATAATTAACGAAAATTCTAATTACTAGCAATAATTAACAATTTCTATAAGTAGAATAGTATCTTTCGTAATCTTTTTATGTAAAATTCCATAATTCACCTTAAGGTGTAATATAATATAAAATAAGGTGTAATATAAATAATATAATATAATAATATAAAAAAAGGTGTAATATAACCACAAATATAACCACTTAAATTAAATAAAATAAGGAGAAAAACTGATATATCATTGATTAATCTCGATAGCTGCTTGACTTACAAATTGAAAAAAAAAAACACAAAAAAACTTAAGGAAAACGGGTGTGTAATAAAAATTAATACTAGCTTCATCAACCTCCTTTAACGCATCCGGTTTCTCATTTAGGAGTTCAAAACTTTCCAAAATATTTCTGTTCATTCCTTCATTTAAAATATATCCACATCTTTTAATATTTTCAAAAAATTAAGTATTAAATCCGAATTATCCTTTAAGTAACCCGTTCCTTAACGATTGATTCATTGAGTGAGAAGGGCCGTTACATGGAGGTCGAGGCGACGCTATTGCTCTTCGTTGTATGCTTTCAGATCTGAGGTTTCTTGAATGGATTCTGTTTCCTGTGCGAACATCTGTTCGTACATCTTCCCATTTGATGCTCAACTTTCAATTTCTTTCTTGGAAAAGGCTTTTCATTTTTCGATTGTTTAAATGGTACTATCTTGATACCGTTAAGGCCATAAACATTTTGATTATTTTAATAGCTTCTCTCATTACTTTTGATAGGCTTAAGACTCTCCTTCTATCCTATGTGTTGAACGGAGCGTAAATAGGGCAAGGAGCATACTAATGGCATCCAGCTAACGGTTTGTTGAGAGTGCAAAGGATTTCCATCCGTGGGAAAGTTTTAACATCCATTTTTAACATTTTTTATTACTGCAGCCTCAGTGAATCCAATCTTTTCTTTGATTTTCTCCTGTTAACTAGTAGTTTCATATAATAAGAGTAAAAGTTAAAAGGCTGGAAATTTATGAGTTCAATCCATCATATGGTAGCCATACCTTTAATGATTGGTAGTATTTTCACAATTCTTGATTCTTAATTGCGGAAAATTTCAGGAATAATAAGCCTCCATTTTACGACTTGAGTTATACTTTAACTTAATTAGTTATCATCCTGGAAATATTGAGCCCATAATTTTAAAGCGGCTTTTATATAAATACTGCTTTCTCTGGAGATAATTGTTTTAAGCAGTTAAATTATAAATTGAACAAAGAACTGGAAAAATAGACACTCAAGCTAATATGTACTTTTTTCGCTCATTGGTTTTGGAAATTCGTTCGACATTTTTATACATCTAATGTAACCAAGTTTCAATTAAGCTCACGCCAGCAGTACTTACACAGATTTTAATTTTTATATATGTATTAGTATTAGCTGTTTATTTTGTGTAGTTTCTTTGTTTTTATCTTCTACATTCTGTACCGTAAAATAGTCTGTAAAGATAAAAGCTAATAATGAATATTCTTATACTTTTAGGGAGCGTACTGAATGTGACAAGATTTTTTTTTTTTTTATCAATATATAAATCAATGATTGGGATGAAGCGCCGTCTAATAATAATAATAATAATAATAATATAAATCATGAAAGTAAATACTTTATTGCGTACAAAACTAATATAAATCGGATTTGATAATAATTTTGATACATTTAACTTATAGATTATTTTGTAATGAAAATATTGTACAACTCCACGTTATTAAAATATATTTTGGTTGTTTAGACTCATTTGTTTTTAAAATATATTATGTTAGAGTTCTAAGTAAACATATTTTCTTGAGAATATGTAAATTTATTTTTCTCTCTAATTTCTTCGGTTGAAAAAAAAAGAAAAAAAAACATTACCAATTTCTAAACAAATGTTACTTAAATAATCTGAGCTAATTTATGATACAATGGTAAATGTTTTCATTTCCACGATTATAAGATGAGATAGATAGATCGTCTTCTTATTTTTCAATCTTTCTCTCTATTTTTCTTTTACACCATTTACAATTTATTATAATCTCACATTTTTTGAAGGTTTTATATGTTCAAAAAGCTGTGAGAACCACTTAGACGGGTATTTCGTAGGAAAGAGAATAGACTTTCTCAGTATGTTTTTCTTTCTTTTCTGGTGAGAATACCACAATGTTGGTTTTCTCGAGAAACACTGACATTCTTAAATAGTGGGCCGTTATTCGCTGTATGATTAATAGTTAACAGATGTTAAAAGCCTACATTAATATATTTACCATATTAAATTATATAGTTTGCATGTATACATCTATCTTACTACCTGAGAGCCCAACCAATATTCGTGGATTGAGTATCTATTTATTATAAATCTTATTACAGTTTTTTTCCCCTCTGTTTCCCTGATGTGGTATAGAAGTGTTATATATTCAAAAAGATAATATTTTCCACGCCATAAGGGCATAATTCTTGTTTTGCATTAATTGTAAACGATTAAGGAGTGTCATTTTAAAATCATTAATTAATTAATTGCCAATAAATCATTAATTGTAAATAAGTAATCAAAATTATTAGTTTTTCCTGTTAATGACAGTAATTAAATATCGTTTACACCTAATTATTCATTCTAGAACAAAATAAATAGAATCAAAGAAAGAAGTTTGTTCTGCTCAGAAGAAGTATATTTTTTTCTTCGATAACAAATCGAACTCACATGTAGTATTATATCAGTGAATGTCTGTCAAACCATCATTCATGTCTAAAGACCATAACTAATCCTTTAGCTCTCGAATGGCGACCTCAACTCTTGTTCAGAAAAACTTCTTTCAATCATGCGTGTATGGAAATCTACGCATTCCGCTGCAAAAGTTTGTTGAGGATTCTATGTCAATTGCTTGTTAAGATATCCTCGGTGGTAGATCAAGAGAGATAAGCAGAAGATTCGGATACATTTTTAACTTTCCTATGAATGAGTTTAGTGCATAGCACTGTTTGAATGTAGGCATTCAGCCTGGATTCGTTTTTGATACTTATTGATATCTAAGGAATAATTCTTTATTATGTCCAAAAAGAATATTAGCTTTAACCTATTATCAGGGGACCGAAACGAACTATTAATTTTTATTATATGTATGTGTGTGTGTGTGTACATGTATTTATATGCAGTATTTATTTTCCTTTTGGCAGAATAAAAGGTTCATTATACAATAAAAAAAATTTATTTCAAAACTTTTATTCTTCAAACTTTGAAATAAAATTTTTATCATAACTGTCATATTTCGACTGTGTGAGAAAAACTTTAATAATAAAAAAAAAATTTTCATCAACATTTATTTCAAATATTGAAGAATGAAACATTGATTATTTATTTATATATTTTATTCAACACTTTTATTATTTTTATTAATAATATTTTCTGTTGAATGTCACCCTTCTAAATTGTACCTGTAATCACCGGTATCCCATTCTCATCTAGCCCGTATCCTTTTGTCTTCTTTCTGTATATATATTTAATATAAACATTGGATGTCAGAAACTGGAACTCTTAATTGTCTTGAGACATCCGCACATAAAGAAATGAAATAAACAAATAACTCCAATAAAACAAGCTGTGGATCATCCTCAATATTGCATTACAGTAGAAATAATGGTTAATTCATTCCACTAAAATAAAAATCGAGATAAAACTTTTAAAAACAACAACTTTTATTTAAAAATTTTTTAGGAAAGATTTATAGCTTTTAAATAAAAATTTTAAAAAAAGTTATTTTGCAAATTAAAGAAAATTTCCTAACAATTAAAGAAATCTTAAAAAAAAAAATATATATATATCAAGAATAAATAATGTGACTACCATAGGTACCTACTTATAGATTAGAAAAACTTATTAAATTGCTGCCATTCAAAGTAAAATAAAAAGAACCAGATATCAGTAGGAGTAACGTGTACAAGATTTTCTAAACTGATTTTTGAAACAATTTCACTTTTAAAACATGGAAACTTTATTTAGGTATTTACGTCCCCATTTTCTCCAAGGTATTTTCTCCAATGTAATGCTGTGTCTCTCGTATTAGAATTATTTTCTTCAATATTCCACTTGTGATTATTTATTTTGAATTAATTCATTCACTGCCCATGAAGCTGGTTTTAATATTGTTTATTTTTATTGCGTTATTTATTTTAGTTTCACTGAAGAAAAAATTGCAGGTCAAGCCTTAAAAAGAAAAAATGGGCAAAATTTGATACAAAGAAATATAGGGCGTGAATGTGTTAAGGAGAAGACGTGCTACTGGTTTTCCCCTAGGGCATTTTGTTTGGGTAACGATGATCAAATTACAGCGTTATTCAAAAAGTAATCACATTTTCTTATTATATCCCGTTCAAAAGAAAATTCGAGCATTTTTTTATTAAATCTAAAACAGCTTCGGTACTTTAGGTATTATGTGACACACATATAACCGCTATATAACCAAAAAAAATAAAGTTGATTAAAAATTAAATACTTTGAAAAAAAATCTTGACAGATGCTCTAAAAAGAATTTTTTTTTTAAGTCTTTGCAAAAATAGATAACAAGTATTTCATAAAAATCAATAAATCAACTTTTAATATATTCGAAGAGTATTTAGCCGAATTAGAGGAACGAATGTCAACTTTAACTTTTCCACTTACAATTGGAACTCAAGAACAACATCCCATTAAGTGCCCTGTAACTTTATATTTGAACAAGATACCGTGACCCTTCGTTATTCATGGAGCCATTGCTGATCAGAAGCCAGCAGCTTTCCCTTTTCCACGAGATAGATAAGAACAGTGATTCCATCGCTTTCCGTCAGGGGTCGGTGCTCGTCTTCGCTTCGTTTCTCCTTCAGAAGTATGTCATCAACTCCGTCATTATTGTCTCTATTGTGCCTTCTCTTCAATTATGACTGATATCTCCGAAAGCGGAATCAAACTGTCTCTGACTGGTCTAATATTACTGTGAGGGTAGTCCTTCCTTCTTTCTCCCTCGACATCGTCGATCCAATCTGGATATTTAATGGTTGGTTCAACTTGGTTCCTGTTGGAGAAGCGGCACTAATTACTATTGTTTTAATCGAACAGGACACATTTGAAACAGCCGTATTCCCATTTGTACCAATATGAAGGAACAGAGCCTGAACTAGTTGAATGGAAGATTTGGTAACTGCAGTTGTAGGAACAAAAATCGTCGAAGAGGCCTTGGAGTCCTTCAAGGATTATCTGAGAACAAATAGATATATTATGTTTTTCCATTACCTCATCATGAGAAAAAAAATATGTCATTGAATTTAACTCAATGGTGGAAGCTCGTCACTTGGTACGCTCTTCAAAAACTTCACCAATTTTTTTTTTTTTTTTTGGCAGATATATAAATAAAAGAGTGCAAAATGAGATTGATTTCTATCTGTATCATATTTATTAAGGACACAACATTGAAGCTATATAATATCTGGATATATATCTGACTTATCCTTATATATTCCTATTTATATATATAAATTTATGGTTACAGATGGTTAATAATTAATGGTTAGAAGTATGTACCTAAATACCACAGAAGTAATTCATAAGATAAAATGCTTTCCTTAGAAATCTTTGAAGTGCTTTAAAATTTTTCAATTATTGAACTTGCATTCTTTAGTCCAAAGAAGCTAGATGCTTGTTAATTGGGTCATAGTATTGCTTTAATTTTTTTATATAATCATAGGGAATTAGATGATAAGTCTAGTTATAACTTTCTAACTTAAAAATTACTTTTGTAAATCTTGAGAAAAAAAAATTAAAAACAATCTACTTTGTGTGAAGAATACTTTCACCACACTTTTTCTCTTATTGCGACTTATAAATTTATTTCCTGAGACTGTACTAGCAAATTGAAAATTGGTAGATGCACAGTCAAAAATAATTCCTTATCTTCTTGAGCCATCAAAAAATAATATCATTATTTCATGACAAGAGCTATGGATTTATTGCAGTTTGATAGTACCTTTAATTTTTTAGGATGTGTCTATGGTTGGTAATTGTTCTTTTAAAGAGATTTTTAATTGAATTGAATTTACTATAAAAAAAAAAAAAAAAAACTGACAAAATAAGCATTAGAAATATTAATCATCGCTTGACTTTGTAAAATTATTAAATTAATAGATATTCTTTTGAAGTAGGCGTTGAAGTCTCTAAGCTTCTCCAATGATTTTGACTAGCCCGTTTCTAATATAAATTATTTTTGTAAGGTTATTGTTCTAAACCTTACTCCCACGGCAATTTTTCTTGTATCCTCTTTTTTGGGTGTGTTTTAAGAAATAAAATTTTTATTTTTTATTTGCGGATCCTGCCTGATATAATAGTTTATGTCTATTAGCATTATTGATGTTATGGTGGACGATGCCCTCTGTAATCATATGACCTTTATGTTAATTTAATGTATGTCATGATATGATCGTCAATGACATGCATGACAATAGTCCCCACGATTAACTCCCACGATGTCCTGGAAAGAGCAAGGTCAAATAGAATTTTATTCGTTGTTCATCGTGGATGACATTGTGAACGGCTGTGACGATGCAACCTTGAGATATGTTCTATAATCTAAGGATTCGTCATTGATGTTAAAAATATTGTTGCGAGGACGTCTTGAGAAAATCATTCTTAGTCACAATCGGTATAATTTATGAATAACCGAGTAATGTTGGCTATTTTTTTTTCTTTTCTAATGTTTGAATTTTAATTCAATAATTTTATCTATTTGTTAAATTATTAGTTTATCATGGCATAAAATTATATTAATTAAAAAAGAAACTTAAAAAAAAATCTTTATGTAGGGGTATTGGGGAACATTTTTTACAATAAGTATATACTGTTAAAACAGCCTGCATTTTGACGAATTCCTTCCTTCTAAATTTTCACACAATAGTTACATCATGAAAATATTTTAATTTAAAAAAAAAAAAAACAGGTTTTTCTCCTAAACTATTAAACCGTTGATAAAAATAGTTTATAGCTATGAGTTTAAAATCGTAATAATCACTTAGAGTTTGGAATAAGCCGTCCGAGGTTGTTAAAGAGGCAAAATATAATGCATTGTAGGTAGGGGTCTACGCAGAATTTTTTTTCGGAGGAGATTTAAATTTTTTTCGAGAGATTTCATAAGAAGAAGGCAAGTAATCAACTAAATGTCTATAAAAGCCAAATTGGAAGTAAGTTTTAAGGATAAGCATGAAAATTGGATAAAAAATTATTGTTAAAAATTGCCAAAAATATTACTTAAAATACAATATTTGTTTTTTCGTATATTTCAAGAAGGGGCATTTATTCCTCTTCCCCTGCGTACGCCACTGATTCTAAAATAATATCTCGAAAAAATCAAAACCATTTTTAAACTAACTCTGAAGTTTTGTTGGTTATTGTTATTTGTGCTATTGAACTAATTTTTTTTTAAGTAATAGAAAACTTTCTTTTTTCTACTACTTTAATTTATTTTTTGTTTTGTTTTATAAAAAGTATCAGGACATCGGATTGTCTTCAAAACTAGTGAAAAATCAATTGAACGTAAATTCGATGATAAGTCATGAGTTAGTTATTAATAAAATTGGGGAAGTTACAATTATAAAAAGGCATTGGAAAAACTCATAGAAAAATTAATTTTGAGTTCATCTATATTGAGTGCCTATATCGTTCACTTGGAAGAAGAGTGACACAATACGAAAAAGTGAAAGTTTGTGGGAGATGCGTTTGACTTATATCTCTTTACCCAAACACCACAAATTTATAACTAACCGCCTTAACTCACTTTAAAACATCGGATATTTTCTTAGTCAGCCCTACTTACATTTTTTGTTCAAAAAAGTTAAGTTTCAAAGTTAATCTTCATTATTGATCATTTAAACATGAATCGTGAATTAAATTATTACAGTTTTTCATAAAAAAAAATAAATTAAATTGTTATTTAGGTAAATATTAAAATTAAAATTTGACATTTTTTCTCAAAGAAATGGCAGCTTTCCAAGAAAAAAAAAATGTTTATATTATGCCACTCTTCTTCCAGTCGAACGATATAAAGTTAATAAAATTAGAAGTTTTAAATTTTTTTTTTTTAAACTATGGAATCATTATCTTAATTTTAATAATAAAATAAAGGAACAATAATCTTATTAATATTTTCCTCATGGACTCGTTGATGTTTATCAAATGTTGATTAAAAAAAAATTAAATAAGAATGAATGTGAATTGAAATGAGGAAGCTAGTAAGTAACATGGATTAAAGTTCATAATTGTGAGAAAATTAATGATGTTATTGCTAATCTTATGGTAACATCTTTTTTATGATCTAGCTATAAATAATTGTAAAGTAGTGATTTATTTTAGGCTCTTTGAATACTGTCCTGAATATTGAAGCTTCACTGTTTCTCAGTAGTTCCTCCAACAATTGTTGGAACCAGTTATGCATCATGGTCTTTTACAATTATTGAAATTTTTTAAAAATAATTTTCAAACGGTTGCTTTTTAAAAGTTACAATAGTAGCCGAGTGATATGTTCGGTTTTTCATAATTCCAATTTCGATAAGATATAATAATTAAAAAATGTTATAACTTGGGTGATAATTGATAGGTGCAATTTACTAAATAAATTGTATAATATATAATATGATCAGTAGTCATTCATAATTTCACGGGCGTATAAAGGTATCTCCGAGGAAACTGGCCCCCTGGCACCTGCCAGCTCCCTCTCCCCAAAAAAATTTTGAAAAAGAAATCCTAAGAAGTACAAAAAAACAAAAAAGGGAGCATTTGCTTAGTCGATGGTGACAATCCAGGGAAGAATCCGGATTCGAATCCGGCCTGGGTGGGTTGAAATTTATTTCGTTGCGGACCTAAGAAAAGAATCTCGATCTTCTCACTCTGGCTATAATGTGTTGGTAACCTGTAGGGTAACTTGTTCTATCTTCCTTAATTGGAGTTAGTAAGGATGTTAATACCTCCCCTCTCTCTCCAAAAAAGTATTTAACAATGGTTCCCTTATCATTTTGTAAGTTTTATTTTTAAATAAATGAAATTACGATTTGATACGTCAAATCTTTGGCTCTATTCACCTAACCATCACTAGGACAGACAGGTCATACTGAATCACCATTTACCATTTAGACGTAGGAAGGTCACAATCGATCCTCAATATCCTGGCTTTTATAGTCTTTCTTCATTTCTGTAGTTGCTATCATTTCCTTATTGAATTATTGTTAATGATGGTCGATCTAACAAGTATTTAGTAAATATTCTGCGAAAAATACTTGTGAATGTAACTGGTGTAATGAAGCTAAACGATGTGAAAACCGTCAATTTGTGACTAAACAGGGACTTATTTACTGTTTGTTCAGTGAAAAAATAAAACCTATTGGTTTAGTAATAAGTTGTGTTGACCAACTAGGGTCCATCCTTAGTGTGACGCAACGGCTACGTCAGCGGTCACACCTCTACGCCTACTTTGTCTCGCCCCATTGTCTCTTGTCTGAGCTGTCTGTTCGTGATTCCTTGGGTGGATCTGCAAAAAATAACAGACAATAGAACAGTTTATCTAAGCTAACTGATGAAAAACTAGGATTGTTTATTATTGAAAAATGATAGGTAGGGATTAAGTGATAACGATACCATTTACCAAATATATACATATATTATATATATATATATATATATATATATATATATATATATATATATATATATATATATATAGATATAACTCGGCTATATTCTATAAAATCTACCTCGGCCAATTCAACTAAGATTTCTTATTAGAGGCTCTTTTAATATTTCTTTTGATACAATATAATCTATCTACGTTTCGATTATTATTCAGCCATTTTCAAGTTGTATTATAGAATATTGATTAATATTATTTACAACTTAAATTTAAAAAAAAATGTTAAACAATATTAGATTTAAATTAAAGAAACTAACTAATTTAACCCAAATGAATTTGTCAAATGTTCTTTAAACATATTTTATTGATCATTGTTTTGTATATATATATATATATATATATATATATATATATATATATATATATATATATATATATAATGTAGTATATTATATAGGAATTAACAACAAAATTAATTCTCATATTAATATTTACAAACTACAAATACGAGTCAGCCTGGGAGTAGAAAAGGATAGGATAACGTTTTAATTGATCATACTTTGATTACAATAACATTACTAAAGGTTGGTTCCTTCCGCTCGCAGTCAGTTGCGTGTTAAAATTTTCAAATTCATATAATTTTCTCCTTTGGTTTTCTTTTCCTCTTATAATGTATCAATATCTAAATCTATAGATACAACGAATGTATATAAAGTTTTGACAATTCGTCTATTAAGCCCGCTTTATATTTGAATCGTTGATTTGAGAAATCCTGTGTCATTGAGATCAAATTTTTTAAAACAACAAAAAATAGTCTAAGCCAAAGCGTAATGGTTTAAGGTATCCCAAAACAATTCATTATTAAAATGCGATTGAATCTGAACTTATTATATCACCAATTAAGACATTAAAAGTCATTATGATGTTTGAAGTTGCTTGACTTATGGGGTTTCTCAAATCAATCAACTTTACAGATCGATTATTACAATATATATGTAAAAAATGTGTTTGTTTTTGATATAATTGTTAATAAAACTACATTCAGACTAGATTAGTCAGCTTTTTGACTCTTCATTCCATTTATACATCGGATGTGTACGGATTCATTGACATATGAGGTTTCTTAACTAAATGAACTGTTCATCTGTACAAAACCATCGGAAATGCATCGGACTTATGGGACCATGGTCTCAAAGCACGTGTCTAACGCTACAGATTTGAAATCCGTCTAATTTTAAATATTCCTCAAAAAGTGACTTATGGGGTTTCTCAACTCAACGATTCATTTACAAGCTGGGCTATAATATTTATTTAATGCTTCACTATTCTTAATAGTCAACATAGAATAAAATAATATCTGTCTAAGGAGATAAAAATGTCAAATGTCCAAAATACAGGATAAATACAGGAGTCTATTGAATGTTTAATAGTTGGTAAAAATCGGCATTCCTCCTAATTCCTTTACATAAAATTTAAATAAAGTGGGAGATCATGAATTTTCATGTAAAAGAATCGGGAGAAATGCCGATTTATTATAATCTACTAAACATTCAATTGGTTCATTGTAATTTGTATTTTGTACATTTGACCTTTTTTTCGTCCTCGATAGATGTCAATTCTTTGACAGTATTGGGTACGTCATCTAATAAAATGATATTTGTCCCTCCTATAAAATTCTATTCATGTATACAACAAAAAGTCATTTAAGGCAACAAAAAAATAACTTGTTCCAATACAACTCCCATGTCCCATGGTCTTGGCTTAGCTACTTAATGAGGGCAAGCATTTGATAAATGAGTTTTGATTCTTGTCCAACTGCACAAGGAGGTGATATGGTCAGCATGCACCCTCAACCGCAATTTACTCATTTTCTAGTGGTTGGTTGTACAGGATAGTCAACCGACCCACAAGTCTATCCAGGACTGATAAAATAAAAAATACATTTCGGGTTCAGGAATTTGAACTGTATTCAATACAAAAGTTTTCAATTAAAGTTTTGGAAAATATTTCATTCTTATGCAAAAATATTTTTATTTTCGTCTTAAAAAATAACAAAAGTGAAACAGCAGATGAATCACTTCTATTTCCAGTTTTGGTCTTATTGCTGTAGGAGCGACAATGCTCTCGAGTTTCTGTTATCAATAATAACAATAGCTTATCGCCTCGTTGTCCTATCTCTATTGTTTTGTTTTCAAAACTTAGCTAGTTAAGATAAGTTACCGATTTCCTAAACACAGGAAAATTTAATCGGTTTAGTTTTTATTCATTATTTGTCAAACAAAACGGTAAAATTGTATAGTTAACTGTGAAAAGTACTTAGAAGGTATTATAGAATTCAACAAAAAAGTTTACCTCATTAGGGAAATCTGTATCGCGCATTTTAAAAAAAATCTTCCAAAAATTGATTTGAATATATAGATTATAATTTTTGTTAATTTTGTACTTACAAAGAAAAAATTAAACAACTTCACATTGAGTAGTCTGTAATCCTTTAATTTTTATCTGCTCTCACTTCACTGTCAGGTTGCGGGTCATTTACATCGTAAGCTAGCGTTCAAGAAAGTGTGAAATTTCTGGCTTTTCTTCAGTCCCTTTGGCAATCCTTATTTTCTAGTCTTATTCTGATTACTTAGATTTTTATTGTGTTCCATATCAGTTCTCGAAGTAATTGAAAAAAATAAATAAAGTGCCAGCATATTTGAAGAAAAATTGAGAAGTCATAAGTTATAATACTTCTCTCCCTCCCCCTCTCCATAGAGATAAACTGATTTACCACCAAGGAACTGTCAATGGCATCTTATCGCCACCACGTTTAAGTAACGGATGTGAAAAATAGCATTTTTTAATGTCTTGGTTTTATTAATTTACTAGGATCATGTTTACGAAATAAAATCGTATACTCTAGAATTCAGAGAAGTAAAAAGGCTTCGAGATTCTGTACTTACACTGTGTTGAATATTTGGACCGAAGATGGAAGAGCCAACCAAAGAACTTAGACAGCTAAATAACGCGGAATTGCGTGAACTGCAGCCGTTAAGAACAATTGAGGTGATAGCATTGCTGTGAATGAAATGGACATGTAACGCAGTCGGGATGGATGACGAGCGAATCATTAAAAGGATAAGCGCTAATCTTACGGGCAAGCGTCCTAGGGGCCGACCGAAACGTAGATGAGAGGATTGTGATAGGTCAGACCTTGAGTATCTGGCTTTGAGTGGAGTTCAGTGGATTGAAGTTTGAAGGACCGTACATGGCGATGCCTCAATGGCTATCATAGTATATCTGACTGACAAACCAATACTACACGAACATCAATTTGGATTTCGTTCACTACACTCTAGCAAACACCAACCAGACAGTGTCACGGACTACATTTCAGTTGCACTAGAGAATAGACGTGGAAAGCAGAATTAAAAAGGCACAGGGCGCTTTCGCGCAGCTCTGCATCCTGTGGCATGCTGAGAAAATAAGTCTGGGCACGACGCTCCGCATATTCAACTCCAATGTCAAGTCCGTGCTTCTTTATGACTCGGAGACGTGGAGGGTGACCCGATCCATCTCAACCCGTCTGCAAAGCTTCTGCAATAGATGCTTAAGGCCTTTTCTGGGAATTTGGTGATCAAAAACCATTTCCAATGAAGAACTGCTGAGAAGGACCATGCAGAGAGGCTTAGAAGATGAAATCAGAGAAAATGGAGGTGGATCGGGCACACCTTGAAGATGAAAGAAGGCATCGCCCGGGAGGCTCTTGAGTGGAACCCAAAAGGACAGCGTCGAGTCGGCAGGCCGAGAAAGACATAGAGGAGTTCTCTGTCCTGGAGGAGCCAATGCTGCACAATCATACTTGGGCAACCCTCAAGAAGATGGCTCCAGACAGAGATAGAAGGCGGAATTTCATCATGGCCCTATGTCCCATAGAGGGATAACAGGAATAAAGTCAAGAGAATAGACCATGCTACTGGCATATTCCTGGATGTACCTCAAGCATTTGACTAACTCATACTTCTTTCCTTTCTATTCGACAGATTTTTTTCTATCCGGCAAGCATCAGAGGACTTCTATACATCCAATCAGGATCGGAGTACCTCAAAGGTCAATTCTTGCATCCTTGCTGTACATTATATACACATACGATTACCAATTTGTCCAAACAATAATAGCAACATACGCAGATATAACTCAGGCTTCATTGACTATTCAGCATTATTTACTACAATTACAGGACTATTTCAAACGGAAAATAAAACAACGTCAAATCTCAGCGCATCAAATTCACTCTTAGAAACGACACCTGCCCTCCAGTTAATGCAAACAATGAACCCATTCAACAGACTAACACAATCCATTACTTAGGACTCACTTTCGACTGAAGGATGACCTCGGGCCCACACGTGAAACAGAAACGCTTAAGCCTAAACAGAAGACTCCTGTACTCCTGTACTCTATTCTTCATCAACGATCGTCACAACAAATCAGACAACGAGTGAATCCTTATAGATATCTTTTAAAACTCATATCACAGACTTTTCAATCAAAAACACTGAGACTAATAACATGTTCACCCTGATATGTCAGCAACAGAACATTACACAGAGATCTACAGATACCTACAGTTCAAGAGCATATTCATACGTCATAACCAAGATTCCATGACAAACTCCACGGACATTACAACACACTAAATACGATAACAACGGACATCCTTGAACTTACCAGAAGAAGGTTGAAAAGATCACTTTGTGTAAAATTCTTAAGAGTCTCACGTTAGGAGGAGCTGACGTTGGAAACTGACCTCTCTCATGCCTGACTTGCCAGTTTTATACTATTTATATCACATCCGCTTATTGTCGCTATATGAGTGACAGATGTGGATAAACAAAATAAAAATAAAAAAAATATTTAATACACTTTGAGCTGTTCTTACAGTTATTGGTTAAATTTTAATACCTGCTTCAATGGTGATCGGGTTAAGTGTACTTTATTTAACAAGAATGGAAATGAAATCCACTCACAGTTACGACTTCTTTAAAAAATTAATGAATTCCTGTGAGAATGACCCTTAGACGATACGAATTTTATACTATTTGAAACTCCAGGAATTCCACTCATATATAAAAAAGCCATTGGGGCGATGACTATAAAGAAAAATCTAGGGTAAGGGCCTGAATAATCCCTCA